>OZ024757.1:20420738-20425738 GCA_964016885.1 Eledone cirrhosa
GAAGTAATCTACGCGTTTCATTCTTGTTAGAATTCATCAGGACTACATATCCAGTGCTTTTATCGAGAATGACACAGCTAGAGACTTATAGAATACTTAGCTGTGTACAGGAACTGGTTTGAAAGAGCGGTTGCCGGTCCGGCAGAAATTAGAAATTGGAATAAATGCTCTGAAATAGCGATATATATGTGAATATAGACATAGAATATTCGAAAATATTCTGTATGTTTATAATAAACATTTTGAAGACCTAATCGCTATAGAATAGAATACGTCACGTATTACAATTAGATTCTCGATAAAAGCAAGGGAAGTAATCTACGCGTTTCATTCTTGTTAGAATTCATCAGGACTACATATCCAGTGCTTTTATCGAGAATGACACAGCTAGAGACTTATAGAATACTTAGCTGTGTACAGGAACTGGTTTGAAAGAGCGGTTGCCGGTCCGGCAGAAATTAGAAATTGGAATAAATGCTCTGAAATAGCGATATATATGTGAATATAGACATAGAATATTCGAAAATATTCTGTATGTTTATAATAAACATTTTGAAGACCTAATCGCTATAGAATAGAATACGTCACGTATTACAATTAGATTCTCGATAAAAGCAAGGGAAGTAATCTACGCGTTTCATTCTTGTTAGAATTCATCAGGACTACATATCCAGTGCTTTTATCGAGAATGACACAGCTAGAGACTTATAGAATACTTAGCTGTGTACAGGAACTGGTTTGAAAGAGCGGTTGCCGGTCCGGCAGAAATTAGAAATTGGAATAAATGCTCTGAAATAGCGATATATATGTGAATATAGACATAGAATATTCGAAAATATTCTGTATGTTTATAATAAACATTTTGAAGACCTAATCGCTATAGAATAGAATACGTCACGTATTACAATTAGATTCTCGATAAAAGCAAGGGAAGTAATCTACGCGTTTCATTCTTGTTAGAATTCATCAGGACTACATATCCAGTGCTTTTATCGAGAATGACACAGCTAGAGACTTATAGAATACTTAGCTGTGTACAGGAACTGGTTTGAAAGAGCGGTTGCCGGTCCGGCTGTGTCATTCTCGATAAAAGCACTGGATATGTAGTCCTGATGAATTCTAACAAGAATGAAACGCGTAGATTACTTCCCTTGCTTTTATCGAGAATCTAATTGTAATACGTGACGTATTCTATTCTATAGCGATTAGGTCTTCAAAATGTTTATTATAAACATACAGAATATTTTCGAATATTCTATGTCTATATTCACATATATATCGCTATTTCAGAGCATTTATTCCAATTTCTAATTTCTGCCGGACCGGCAACCGCTCTTTCAAACCAGTTCCTGTACACAGCTAAGTATTCTATAAGTCTCTAGCTGTGTCATTCTCGATAAAAGCACTGGATATGTAGTCCTGATGAATTCTAACAAGAATGAAACGCGTAGATTACTTCCCTTGCTTTTATCGAGAATCTAATTGTAATACGTGACGTATTCTATTCTATAGCGATTAGGTCTTCAAAATGTTTATTATAAACATACAGAATATTTTCGAATATTCTATGTCTATATTCACATATATATCGCTATTTCAGAGCATTTATTCCAATATATATATATATATACATACATATATATCTATACATATATATATATACATACATATATATATATATATACATACATACATACATATATATATATATATATACATACATATATATATACATACATACATATATATCTATACATACATATATATACATACATATATATCTATACATATATATATATACATACATATATATCTATACATATATATCTATACATATATATATATACATACATATATATCTATACATATATATCTATACATATATATATATACATACATATATATCTATACATATATATCTATACATACATATATATCTATACATATATATATACATACATATATATCTATACATATATATCTATACATACATATATATCTATACATATATATATATACATACATATATATATATACATACATATATATCTATACATATATATATACATACATATATATCTATACATATATATATACATACATACATATATATACATACACATATATACATACACATATACATACATATATATATATATACATACACACACATATATATATATATACACGTACATATATATATATACATACATATAAATACATACGTACATATATATATATATATACATACATACATACATACACATACATACATACATACACATACATACATACATAGATGGTGTAGGGTCTTATAACTATTTAAAGGGCAACTAAAGTAATGTAGCTGTAGAGTAAAGGGCTCTATTAAAAAGTAGCATGTTTATTGGGTTAACTTAATGCTATATATACTTAGGGGGGACCTCTGTGATGGCAAAATATAAACATGACTGGTATGATCGGAGGCAATGAAAATGTAAATAGAGGGAAGCTAAGAGCAGAGCATGTTTGATAATAGTTGTGGGAAACCTAGCTGATTCACTTCAATGTTAAACAAATTTCAGAAAGTATTATGACAAAAAAATTGTGAGGGCACACTATCTGTTTATCTATGTGTATGAGTAGATGGGCTGGTAGTAAGGGGCTTTTGTCCTTGTTTATGTTTTAAGGTAAATACCATTTATTTCCACATGGTGACAGAGTTGTTAAAACATAGGATGAAATACCTTGTTGGGTTTCTTTCATTTCCCTGCGTTATGGAGGCACATGGCTTAGTGGTTAGAGCATTGGCCTCGCAATCGAAAGGTTGTGAGTTCAATTCTCAGACCGGTTGATGTGTTGTTTCCTTGAGCAAGACACTTTATTTCACATTGCTCCAGTTTACTCAGCTGTAGAAATGAGATGATAGGGACTGGGGTTCCTATCATTCCACTGCAAAGTGGTCGTGGAGGTGCCACGGCAAAAAAACCACCCAGCACTCACTGTAAATGAGGTTGGTATTAGGAAGGGCATCCAGCTGTAGAAATCAAGCCAGAATCAGTTCCCGTCCCACCCTTGCAAGCAGGGAAAAAGCGGACGTAAAATGGTGATGGTGAAGATGATGATGATACCCTTTTTGTGATTGTATTTCTAATGAAATACACTCTATTTCAATTAATTGATGAATGTTTTTGAGGGATTTACAAAAAGTATTAATTATTGCATTACTTAGATAGTAACTTAACATATAATTCTTATTAAAAATTAGATTAGAATATTTCAATTAAATAGGAACCCTTTAAAATGTCTGGTTTTGTTTCATAGAACCAGAGGTAGTTTTGGCAGGGCTGGTATCAAAAGGGATAAATATACATAAGTAACAGGAGAAACATTTATGTCAAATTCAGTACTTAACTGCTACTTTATTCTATCAACCCCTGGAAGATGAAAATGAAAATGACAGACTATAAGGTAACCCTTTCCATACTATATTTTTAATGAAACACGTATTTTAATTAATTAATGAAGAATTTCGATGGATTTCCTAAAATTATAAATTATTTCATTAGTAAGATGGTATTTGTAACACAAATGAACCAAAGGTTGTTATCAAATTATGTTGGAAGATTTTAATTTAAATAGGAACCGGTTTTGAGTAGGTTTATATTATAATAAAGCGGTTGAAATTTATCCAGACAACATATTTAATTTAGTACTTTACTAAATTTTACTCCTGCTCTCAATGATTAGCTATGTTAATAACACAAAGGTAGCACAAGCAATGAAGAACGTGGCTGATGCTACTCTTTTACAACAAGAACCGGATGCCATATGCAAATGGGCTGAGGACAACAACATGCAATATAATGCTGGAAAATTTCAAGCCCTACAATATCAATCTGCTAACACAAGGACCGTACAACACAGCTACACTGGACCAGGAGGGATCGAAATCCTCAGGTTGAATTTGATATGAGACCTGGGTATAGAGCTGACGATGCATCGTTTCATTCACACATCATGAAAATGGCGACAATCTGCAAGTGACTCACTGGCTGGATCTTGAGGACTTTCAAGACAAAAGACCGAGAAACCATGTTGGTACTATGGAGGACAGTTGTCCTAAGCCAACTGGATTATTACTCCCAACTGGGGTCACCCCCATAGTGTCAAACTAGTTATGGAGCTTGAGGCAATCCAATGAAGCTACACCAAGTGGTTGAAGGAGATGAGCTACTAGGAGATGATAAAATAATTAAAACTCTGCTCCTTGGAATGAAGGCGGGAGAGATATGCAGTGATATACATATGGAAGATCCTGGAGGGACTAGTAGCACCAAACTTTGGCATTCAGAGCTGGACAACTCTCGAACAAGACATCACTGTGTAATGGCAAAGGTCCCCGTCTTTCACATTTAGAGAAAGGAGCAGATATTGCACTAGCCTGTAGTTCAAAGGCTCCTACTCTTTAACAAGCTGCCAAGAAACTTGAGAGATCTGTATGGCGTGGACATGGATGTTTTCAAGAAACATCTTGACACTTTGCTATCCAGGATCCTAGATGAACCCACAGCATAGAACGAATGTAACCAAAGAGCACCAACAAGGAACTCCCTCCTATATCAATGCCAGCCAACACAGGGTGGGTATAGAAAGTGAAACAACAAGGGCGGATGCCTGGAACAGGTAAAAGAGTATGTTATATCATCATCATCATCATCATTTTACGTCCGCTTTTCCCTGCTTGCAAGGGCGGGACAGGAACTGATTCTGGCTTGATTGCTACAGCTGGATACCCTTCCTAACACCAACCTCATTTACAGTGAGTGCTGGGTGCTTTTTTCCTGTGGCACCTCCATGACCACTTTGCAGTGGAATAATAGGGACCCCAGCCCTATCATCGCATTTCTACAGCTGAGTAAACTGGAGCAATGTGAAATAAAGTGTCTTGCTCAAGGAAACAACACACCACCTGGTCCGAGAGTTGAACTCACAACCTTTCGATTGCAAGCCCAATGCTC
>OZ024757.1:20428238-20498238 GCA_964016885.1 Eledone cirrhosa
GAATGTCTTGTGTATATGTGAGTGGAATGGTGTGTGTTGGAGTGCGTAGAATGTCTTGTGTGTATGTGAGTGGAATGGTGTGTGTTGGAGTGCGTAGAATGGCTTGTGTATATGTGAGTGGAATGGTGTGTGTTGGAGTGCGTAGAATGGCTTGTGTATATGTGAGTGGAATGGTGTGTGTTGGAGTACGTGGAATGGTGTGTGTTGGAGTGCGTAGAATGGCTTGTGTATATGTGAGTGGAATGGTGTGTGTTGGAGTGCGTAGAATGGCTTGTGTATATGTGAGTGGAATGGTGTGTGTTGGAGTGCGTAGAATGGCTTGTGTATATGTGAGTGGAATGGTGTGTGTTGGAGTGCGTAGAATGGTGTGTGTTGGAGTGCGTAGAATGGCTTGTGTATATGTGAGTGGAATGTGTCCAAGAGAAAAAATTGGCATCAACAAAAATATTTTCAAAACAACAAACTAACCAAAAAAGTGTGGTTTCACCAGCTTGTCTTATGACATGGCTTGATATTAAGAGAAACTAGCATTTGTTTTTATAATTGTGTGTGTTAACAAATTGTGTGTATTAAACGTTTTGAGAAGCTTATCATGCCTCAGTTATTACTTCAAATGTAGTGAGAGGTAATTCTCACAAAAAGAAATTGTATGAAAAATTCTACTATATCTTATTTCTATTAAATTTAGTAGTTGGGATCCGGTGGTGCATGCTGGAGTAAGTAACCCTGGGACCAAACTCACTAAAAAAAACTAACCTTTTTAAATCCTCTCTTCCTTTTCTTTTTCTTTCCCTCATTATCATGCCCTCCCCCACCATATTCTATGTCCTTTCTCCATCATTAGCAGGAATGAAATGGGAAATTATATATATATACTTACATGATTATAATCAATACATATTTAAGCGCAGGCATGCACGCATAATATCAGAAGGGAGGGATTGACCAGCCAAACAAAAGACAAACCATTCAAGAGAGAAAAATATCAGAAGGGAGAGATTGACCAGCCAAACAAAAGACAAACCATTCAAGAGAGAAAAATAGGTAGATAGATAGATCAATGGATGGACAGATAGACACATGGATAGATAGATAGATAGATAGATCAATGGATGGACAGATAAATAGACACATAGATAGATAGATAGATAGATAGATCAATGGATGGACAGATAAATAGACACATGGATAGATAGATAGATAGATAGATAGATAGATCAATGGATGGACAGATAAATAGACACATGGATAGATAGATAGATAGATAGATAGATAGATAGATCAATGGATGGACAGATAAATAGACACATGGATAGATAGATAGATAGATAGATCAATGGATGGACAGATAAATAGACACATGGATAGATAGATAGATAGATAGATAGATCAATGGATGGACAGATAAATAGACACATGGATAGATAGATAGATAGATCAATGGATGGACAGATAAATAGACACATGGATAGATAGATAGATAGATCAATGGATGGACAGATAAATAGACACATGGATAGATAGATAGATAGATCAATGGATGGACAGATAAATAGACACATGGATAGATAGATAGATAGATCAATGGATGGACAGATAAATAGACACATGGATAGATAGATAGATCAATGGATGGACAGATAAATAGACACATGGATAGATAGATAGATCAATGGATGGACAGATAAATAGACACATGGATAGATAGATAGATCAATGGATGGACAGATAAATAGACACATGGATAGATAGATAGATCAATGGATGGACAGATAAATAGACACATGGATAGATAGATAGATCAATGGATGGACAGATAAATAGACACATGGATAGATAGATAGATCAATGGATGGACAGATAAATAGACACATGGATAGATAGATAGATCAATGGATGGACAGATAAATAGACACATGGATAGATAGATAGATCAATGGATGGACAGATAAATAGACACATGGATAGATAGATAGATCAATGGATGGACAGATAAATAGACACATGGATAGATAGATAGATAGATAGATAGATAGATCAATGGATGGACAGATAAATAGACACATGGATAGATAGATAGAAAGAGAATTAGAGAGAGAGTGTGTTTAAGATGTTAATCAGTATGATAATGGTGCCAGTAGCTTGCATGAATAATGTGTCCTAGACATGTGTTGTCCACAATTAAAATATCAGTAGCCAAAGGCAAGTGCCAAGATTTCCAGTCTAGGAAACCTTCAGTTTTGCTGGCATTAAATAAATGGTTATAATCCAGCTTGTTGTGACATCTCTATAGGGATCAGAGAATATGTATGTTTGTGCAAAACACAGACGACGGAATATACACAAGCCATTCTACGCACTCCAACACACACCATTCCACTCACATATACACAAGCCATTCTACGCACTCCAACACACACCATTCCACTCACATATACACAAGCCATTCTACGCACTCCAACACACACCATTCCACTCACATATACACAAGCCATTCTACGCACTCCAACACACACCATTCCACTCACATATACACAAGCCATTCTACGCACTCCAACACACACCATTCCACTCACATATACACAAGCCATTCTACGCACTCCAACACACACCATTCCACTCACATATACACAAGCCATTCTACGCACTCCAACACACACCATTCCACTCACATATACACAAGCCATTCTACGCACTCCAACACACACCATTCCACTCACATATACACAAGCCATTCTACGCACTCCAACACACACCATTCCACTCACATATACACAAGCCATTCTACGCACTCCAACACACACCATTCCACTCACATATACACAAGCCATTCTACGCACTCCAACACACACCATTCCACTCACATATACACAAGCCATTCTACGCACTCCAACACACACCATTCCACTCACATATACACAAGCCATTCTACGCACTCCAACACACACCATTCCACTCACATATACACAAGCCATTCTACGCACTCCAACACACACCATTCCACTCACATATACACAAGCCATTCTACGCACTCCAACACACACCATTCCACTCACATATACACAAGCCATTCTACGCACTCCAACACACACCATTCCACTCACATATACACAAGCCATTCTACGCACTCCAACACACACCATTCCACTCACATATACACAAGCCATTCTACGCACTCCAACACACACCATTCCACTCACATATACACAAGCCATTCTACGCACTCCAACACACACCATTCCACTCACATATACACAAGCCATTCTACGCACTCCAACACACACCATTCCACTCACATATACACAAGCCATTCTACGCACTCCAACACACACCATTCCACTCACATATACACAAGCCATTCTACGCACTCCAACACACACCATTCCACTCACATATACACAAGCCATTCTACGCACTCCAACACACACCATTCCACTCACATATACACAAGCCATTCTACGCACTCCAACACACACCATTCCACTCACATATACACAAGCCATTCTACGCACTCCAACACACACCATTCCACTCACATATACACAAGCCATTCTACGCACTCCAACACACACCATTCCACTCACATATACACAAGCCATTCTACGCACTCCAACACACACCATTCCACTCACATATACACAAGCCATTCTACGCACTCCAACACACACCATTCCACTCACATATACACAAGCCATTCTACGCACTCCAACACACACCATTCCACTCACATATACACAAGCCATTCTACGCACTCCAACACACACCATTCCACTCACAAACACAGACGACGGAATAAAGTTGGGAAGTGAGTAAAGATGAGCAGAAACCTGTACAGTAAGTCTGTGAGTGTATGTATATGTGTATGTAAGTGTGTGTGTGTGTGTGTATATATATATAGATGGGGAATTACCAGTTTAGACTAGTCAGACCATTGTTCAGTTTAGTACTCAATACTTAAGAAAATAGAGTTTCTGCTCAATGGCTGAGCTCTTGCATTTTTTTCAGGCAGAAACTCCTTACAATATATATATATATAGTAAACTTTTAATCTGTGGCAGTAATAAATACACACACACATATATATATACATATATATATATATATATATATATATATACATACGAAGGAGGGGTGGTAAGGAACCAGATGGACCATAACGCTCCAGAGTACTCAATACTTAGGGTAGTAGAATGGGTAATAGGAAAATGTATGAGCCCGACGGCAGAGCTCAAGCCGTTTCGACGGCTATTTGTGGACCGTCCAGAACAGAAATAGCCGTCGAAACGGCTTGAGCCCTGCCGTCGGGGTCATACATTTTCATATATATATATATATATATATATCACCTTGACCGACCAGTCTGTCGAGCGGCGACGCTGGTCACAGCACGTCGTGGTGTTTTAGCCATAAGATAACGCCATCCCACTGGCTGGGAGGGCAGGCCGGTACTCATTTCTACAGCTGAGTAAACTGGAGCAACGTGAAATAAAGTGTCTTGCTCAAGGAAACAACACATCACCCGGTCCGAGAATTGAACTCACAACCTTTCGATTGCAAGCCCAATGCTTTAACCACTAAGCCATGCGCCTTCACACACACACACACATATATATATATATATATATATATATTTATATATATTTATATATATATATATAAATATTAGATTTGTGATGTATTGAGAAAAGTGCCAATATCAGTACTCAATGCTCTAGCAGAGTGTATATATTAAGAAAAACAAAACAAGGTTTTCATTGATTAGGCTCAGTTATGAATGTTTCAATAACAACTTCAATGTGAAGCCTCGTTTTGTTCTTTATATATATGTATATATATATATATATATATAGGAAAATCTGCATCGTAGAATCAAGACGTATCTGAGGAGCTTGTGTACCATGTCTATGTTAGCCACTGGGCACACTGAGTTCAGGCTGTGAACAGCTGACATCTCTATTCCATAACCAGTTTTAGACGCTGCGTGATAACACCAACAAAAATTAAAATGGTGGTGATCTTGTTTGTTGGTTACAAGAGACAAATAAAAAAAAATATAAGATAATTGCTATGGAAAGCGAAAATTTTGAAAATCATGGCGAACAATTTGAATGTATTCCTAAATACCATATATTGTCATTAAAAATGAAGTTGACATGAAATCAGCAGCATCTTTTTGTAAGGATTCACTGTTTTAAAATCCAATACTGCTGGAATAAAAATTACTAATTAAATCTAAGAGAAATTGCTGTCTATTTTATTACAATATGATTGTTTTGACTTGTAGTTACCTTTCTTATGAGGGTTGGCTGAAAAGTTCACAGGCTGACTATGAAGGAGTGATTGATGCTAGAGCAGTGAAATCTTGCATGCATTAATTTCAACTCTTATTATTAATAACTGGATGAAAGCGAGGGTATGGACATGTGATGCGTATGGAGGACGACCGCTGGGTAAAGAAGTGCCAAGAAATCCCAGTAGAAGGAAGACGCAGTAGAGGAAGACCACGAAAAACATGGGTGGAGGTGGTGAGAGCAGACCTCAGATCGCTGAAGTTCACGGAGGAGATGACGAAGGACCGTGACAAGTGGAGAGATGCTGTGCTGAATAGGACCTGTCCCACCCTTGCAAGCAGGGAAAAGCTGACGTAAAATGATGATGATGATGATGATGATGATGATAAATGTGTGTATGAACACATGCACATACGCAACAGCGTGTTGAAAAATATCCTAATCTCTTCATCTCTCTCTCTCTCTCTCTGTATATATATATATATATATATATATATATATACATATATATATAGGAGAAGTACCTAGCCAAAGGTAAACCCCTCTACTTAGCTTTTGTCGACTTGGAGAAAGCCTTCGACAGAGTCCCCCGCTCCATTATCTGGTGGGCTCTTAGAAAACTAGGCATTGACGAATGGCTTGTGAGGGCTATACAAGCCATGTATAAAGAAACAGTCAGCAAGGTTAGAATTAACAACGAATATAGTGAAGAGTTTAGCGTAAAAGTTGGCGTCCATCAGGGCTCTGTTCTCAGCCCCCTACTATTTATTATTGCCCTTCAGGCTATAACAGAGGAGTTCAAGACAGGCTGCCCATGGGAACTCCTATACGCAGACGACCTGACACTCATAGCGGAATCAATGGCCGAGCTAGAGAAGAAATTCCAAACATGGAAGCACGGCCTAGAGTCAAAAGGACTTAAAATTAACCTGGCTAAGACCAAAGTACTAGTTTGTAGGAAAGAAAACAAGGCGGCGGTCCCTTCTGGGAAATGGTCGTGCTCGGTGTGTAGGAAAGGCGTAGGTAGAAACTCCATTTTATGTCCTAAATGCAAAGTATGGGTGCATAAAAGATGTAGTGGGATCACAGGTAAGCTAACTAAGAACATAGATTTTACATGTGGCCGGTGTTCTGGTGCAATAAGTAGCAGCAAGTGCCCACAAAATACTAGCTCTTTCAATTGCGCAGAGGGTTCTATAGAAATAGTGGACAGCTTCCGTTACCTGGGCGATAAAATCAGCAGTGGGGGAGGGTGCTCTGAAAGTACTGTAGCTAGAGTCAGAACTGGTTGGAAAAAGTTCAGAGAGCTTATACCACTATTAGCTGCTAAAGGGTTCTCCCTAAAAATGAAAGGCAGGTTGTACGATGCCTGCATACGAACAGCAATGCTGCATGGCAGTGAGACCTGGGCATTGTGTGCAGAGGATATACGCAGACTAGAGAGGAACGAAGCTTGCATGCTCCGCTGGATGTGTAACAGTAATATACGTGAACGGCAGAGCATAAACGAACTAAGGAAAAAATTAGAGATAAGAGGGATCAGATGTTGTTTACTCGAGAGAAGGCTACGTTGGTATGGACACGTGATGCGCATGAAAGTCGATAGCTGTATAACAAAGTGCAGGGCAATAAAGATAGACGGTAGTCACGGAATAGGCAGACCTAGAAAATCCTGGGACGAGCTGATAAACTCCGACATCACACACTTACACCTCTCCAAGACAATGTCACTGGACCGAGACCTTTGGCGGTACTCAGTAACAGAGAAGACCCGCCTTACCTAAATATATAGTAAAACCTACTCCAGCCAGTAGGCATCTCTAACAAAATACACCCCGTCCCACCACCACCACCACCCCCACCCCATCCACACCACCCCGTTCTATGTAAAGTTATGTTGGTGCCGCGCCATCGAGGCCGAAACAAATGAGATCGTGTAGGTGTCACGACAAAAAAACACACAGTCCACGCTGTAATGTGGCCGTGTAGGCAACACGGTAAAAACCTCCCAGACCCACACTGTAAATGTGGTTGGTGTTAGGAAGGGCATCCAACTGTAGAAAACCTGCCAGACAGTCCTATGCGAGCAAGACAATCACTCTTGCCTCAAGTGGGACTACCCCCGTCCAAACCCATGCAAGCGTGGAACACGGACGTTAAACGTTGATGATGATGATGATGATGATGATGATGATATCTCTATCTATCTAAGGCGGGTAAAATTCCCGAGATCCATGGACGAGTTCTCTCCAGCGGTCTCTGTCCCTCATTATCGCTGCCATGTCCTGCGTCTCCAACAGACCAGTGTCTGTCCTTAGGGCATCAACATACGTTAACCTTGGTCTTCCTCTTCTAGTGTGTCCATGTAGGGGCTCCCAAAGGAGTACTGAGTGCAATGTCAACTCTGGATGTCGGTGAGCATGTCCAGCTAACCTCAGTCTCTTCTGTGTCACTTTTGAGCTGACTCTTGGGATGCTCCCGTACAGCTCTGAGTTTTATATATATATCCAGAGAGTGTAACTTGAAGTTACTGTCGGTTCACCCAGGTGAGCACTCCATGTTTAGGTTCACGTCAGTAGCGAAGTGTAGAGTTCAACAGAGTGTAATGTAATAATTGTGTCTACTTTAGGCACAAGGCCAGCAATTACCCAGTGTATTACTGGTACTTTATTTTATCGACCCCGTAAGGATGAAAGGCAAAGTTAACCTCGGCGGGATTTGAACTCAGAATGGCAAGGGCCGTAACTCTATGCGTCAAAGCATGGCGTCCGACCCTCTACCGATACTGCCAATCCAATGTAATAATAAAAGGACGATTTGTTAAGCCATCATTACGTTTATTGATTGGTGATGTGTGTTTCGTTATTGATCAGCTCAAGGTTTGATCTGGAATCAAAAGCTCATCGGACCTCTGCTGTTGTAATGACAGAATGAATGGACATGGCATATAAAAATGTCTAACGTTCACATGTTGGTCAGTTTATGTCGTTTTGATTTGTGGTTTAATTGTGAGGAATGTTTCGGCCTGTATGATAGGTGGGTGGGGGGTGTAGTGACGAGGTAGTGGTGGTGGGGGGCAGAAGCAATGGTTGATGTGAGTAGCAGGGTGTGCTTATTTGGCTTGCCCTAGACAACATGTCCTGTGTATGTGGTGTGGTTGTGGTATGGCTGTGCTCAATAGGAGATGAAAGAATGCGGAGGGACGGGACGGGGGGGGGGGGGTCATCGGTTGTCAGGGGGGTAGTGGATGGGATTTCCTGTTTAGATATTATTGTTAAAGGGCATAAGCGCTATAAGGAATTAATTGTTTCCATTTTAGGCACAAGGCCAGCAATTACCCAGTGCATTACTGGTACTTTATTTTATCGACCCCCGTAAGGATGAAAGGCAAAGTTAACCTCGGCGGGATTTGAACTCAGAATGGCAAGGGCCGTAACTCTATACGTCAAAGCATGGCGTCCGACCCTCTACCGATACTGCCAATTCACCACCCTTTTAGGAATTAATGAGGTAATGCGAATGATATGAGGTTAGCATATGAAAATATATATAAAAAAACATATATATATATATATATATATATATGCTGGGATGAACACTAGGGAATGTGGAAGTGAGTATGGGGTAGAATATGAGGGTGGGCTATAGGAAGAGAGGAGAAAAAAACTTCAAATTTTAAGATGTCAGAAGAATTAAAATAACTTTTAAATCACACACTCTAAGTGTAATATTAACAAATTCATACACACACACACACACACACACACATGCATACACACACACACACATGCATACATACACACACACATACATATGCATATGCACACACAGACACAGACACATCTCTACCTTGTCAGCTACCTTGCTGGCAGGCAATTTTGTGCATTATAGTGGTAATGCTTAAAATATTCAGAACGAGACTTTTTGTACGTGTATTATACATAATCCCACCATATATGCCTTTGTATACACCAGTATTATGAACCACACTATGTTAGTGCCACTGCTAATATATGAGTAGGTAAAAACCCATCCTTCCCTTGTATAATACAGCTTTTCCAAAATTCTTCTATTCAAAATAAAAGTGGAGATAATTGGTTTAGGTCGGCTGAATAAAATAGTAACAGCTTCAAGAAAGAAAACAAAGGCTAATAATACATTAGATAGCTTTCAATAAGGTTTCAAGAGCTTAAATATAATTACTTGAAATATGACTTAAAAAGAAGGGTAAATAATGAAGATTAAATGAAATATAATCTCCCTCGACCCACCCCACCCACAATTCGCCAACAATAAATTGATCAATAAAGGTATATATTCTTTAGTAGGAAAAACATTAAAAAAAAAAGTTTGGAAGCAAAATCAGTAATTGAAATATTGTTTGGGTTATAGAAATATTGTCAAAAGCTGAAAATGAGATAACAAAAGTGAAAAATAAATGAAGCAGCATCCAGTCACACTTTATATCATCATATATATATATATATATATATATATATATATATATATATATACAATATATTAACAAATGGAAAGTATATTTATAAAACCATATTTATTTTATTATACATATTTCAAGGGCCACCAAGGCAAATTATGGTGCGCTTTCATCAGATAAAATACAATACAGAATTAGTTTTATAAATAAATATTGACATACCCTGAAAAAAGACAACCTTAACGGTTGGAGCTTCCTGGATAGAATATATATATATATATATATATATATATAGCATGGAAAAATAGACATTAAACGCTTATGATGATAATACAAGGGCAATTCCAAAAGTAAGGTCTCCTTCCGATATTGCAACTTTTGCGTTAAAATCATGTGGATGGTGCTTCAGGAAACCTCAGGAACCAAAAGGCAGAGAGCACCCAGAGTGATCCGCCGATCTTTACGCATGTTTTCCTCGGAAGGAGACCTTACTTTTGGGATTGCCCTCTACATAATAACTGCGCGAAATTCGCACTTGGCGGTAGCATTCAACGGGAGCTCCATTCTCAACGGCAGCCAAGCCAAGATTGAGCATCCCAGCGAAGCGCGCGCATGCTTGTTTGGAAGTGAAGGAAGCACCAATCACAACAGTGTTGCCAACAGCCGTACAAACAGTTTCTCTGCGTCCCCATCGCTTTGGAGACCTTACTTTTGGGATTACTCTCGTATGTGTGTATATATATATATTGTTATACTTTGGGAGGGTCATGTTGCCAATAAGAAACACACGCACCAGTTGCTTTCACTTCAATTTATGACCTCTTCAGTGACTGAAAGAACTTTGACAATATATAAACAACCATCTGGTTGTGGAATCAACCAACCGGAAATTTATAAATTCCTAAATTTATAAATTTATTATAATAAATTGAAGTGAAAGCAACTGGTGCGTGTGTTTCTTATTGGCAACATGACCCTCCCAAAGTATAACAATATCGGTTTCAACACACGTTTTCAGATAAAGAATCTTGCTAAACAAATTCAGAAACAAAATATATATATATATATATATATATATATATATACATACATACAAAACCTACTAGTCAGTAGGCATCTCTAACAAAATACACCCCCGTCCCACCCCATCCACACCGCCCCCTTCAATGCAAAGTTATGTTGGTGCCACAACATCCAGGCCGAAACAAACGAGATCGTGTAGGTGTCACGACAAAAAAACACACAGTCCACGCTGTAATGTGACCGTGTAGGCAACACGGTAAAAACCTCCCAGTCCCACACTGTAAATGTGGTTGGTGTTAGGAAGGGCATCCAGCTGTAGAAAACCCGCCAGACAGTCCTATGCGAGCAAGACAACCACTCTTGCCTCAAGAGGGAAAACCCCCGTCCAAACCCATGCAAGCGTGGAACAGGGACGTTAAACGATGATGATGATGATGATGATGATGATGATGATGATGATACACACATATATATATATATATGTGCGTATGTATGACTGAAAACTAACCAATGAATATGGTGAACTAACACTACAACAGAATCTGTGGTAGCATATGAGAAGGAATCAGGATAATATTCAAGCACTCTCAGACACGAGTCTACATGTTAAAACATATCTGAGGAGTTTGCAATTCCAGAGTTAGTTTCGATTATTAATAGATCATTCCTTGAGCTAATTGACAGTGAAACATATGTAATGTGTAATTAAATATGTATATGATGCCACACTGATTCTTTGTTCCCTTATATATATATATATATATATATCAGAGAGGGTATGATAAAATACTAAATGCACCATAACCCACCATACTTGGGGTAGTAGAGTGGGTAATATGAAAAGATTCAGGACCCCGACGGCTAAGTTCCGGCCATTTTAACAGCTAGATCCAAGTTCGGATATATACATATATATACATATAGATACATATGTATATATACATATATATACATACATAGGTATATATACACATATATACATATATACAGACGTACGTATATATACACATATATATATATACACACGTACATATATATACACATATACGTATATATACATATATACGTATATATACATACATATACGTATATATACATATATACGTATATATACATACATATACGTATATATACATACATATACGTATATATACATACGTATATATACATACATATACGTATATATATACATACATATATATACACACACACATATATATATATACACACATATATATACACACACATATATATATATACACATATATATATATACACATATATATATATACACATATATATATATATACATACACGTATATACATATATATATACATACATACACGTATATACATATATATATATACGTATATATACATATACATATATATACATATATATACATATACATATATATACATATATATACATATACATATACATATACATATATATATACATATACATATATATACATATACGTATATATATATATATATATATATATATGTAAACGGGTTGGACTGTTCACCTGGATCGCGAGGGGACTCAGTCCGCTGCTGTTGAAGGTGCCTTGTCGTCAGCAGTCTCTCATTTTGATGGGGTGACCTCCGACCCCCCACCAGCGTACGATACGATTCGCGGGGTGCCAGCATCGGACGCACTTCCCCTTTGGTCTGTCGTCGTGACCCTTTCTCGTCAGGCTGGATGGCGCAGCGGTGGTCGCAGAGCGGCGTCCCGTTGAGAAACTGCCCACCACATATGTAGGGTCACTCTTGAGTGCTACTGGTAGCATGTAACCCAGTACAACCTGTCGCATGGTCGGCGACTAAACCGGCAACCCCATCAAGTTTACTTGGTGAGGAGGGGGATTTTGGACACCCTGCAGGACAAAAACAAAACCTGACAAAGGGCGGAAGAACTCATAAGAGTCAGTGGGGCCATCCAAAAGTGTGTAAATATGTATATACACATGTACATATGTATTCATTTCATTACATTCAAACTACTACATCAATACTATTGAGAGGAAGGGAAACATATGGAAATGAGAGAGAAAGAAAGAAAGAAGGAACTAATATATAGTTAAAAGTTTTCGCAGACTCTTATCGGATTACCTTTAACATTTTATTGTTATACTACATATATATATATATATATATCATCGTCATCATCATCTCATTTTTACGTCCGCTTTTTCCCTGCTTGCAAAGGTGGGATGGGAACTGATTCTGGCTTGATTTCTACAGCTGGATGCCCTTCCTAACACCAACCTCATTTACAGTGAGTGCTGGGTGCTTTTTTGCCGTGGCACCTCCACGACCACTTTACAGTGGAATGATAGGGACTCCAGTCCCTATCATCTCATTTCTACAGCTGAGTAAACTGGAGCAATGTGAAATAAAGTGTCTTGCTCAAGGAAGCAACACATCACCCGGTCTGAGAATTGAACTCACAACGTTTCGATGGCAAGGCCAATGCTCTAACCACTAAGCCATGTGCCTCCATATGTATATGTATATGTGTATATACATGGGTGCATGTGTATGTATATGTGCGGGGACATAGAAATAGTCGGGCTGGGAGTGAAGGACCCCTAGCCTTTGTCAGGCCATTCTTTTAGGAGAAGGCAACTCAGGAAACTGGGATAACCCCGATATAAAACCTGCGGCTCAGTAGTTACCGATGATGTTGATCTTTTCTTCTTTTCGGGTTATAGCTACTGTCGCTCAGCGAGTGGAGTTGGCTCAGTGCACAGTCTTTCCTCACTTTAAAAAATATCTTCACGCACAGGCATTGCACGATAGAATTAATTAATAATTATTAATAATGGTATATCGTGTAATGGCTATACTCGATAACAAGGGGTCAGCCATCATATGTATATACATATATATATATATATATATGTATGTACATATATTACATATGAACATATGTAATATATGATACTCTAAAATCACATAAAAAAATGTGTTTTCCATATACTACAATTAGAATATAATTTGAGACAAAACGATAAATATAATTATAACTTCTCCGTAAACTAATAAAAATTAGAGTTATCTTTTCCTTTGAAAAGAAGCTTGTTTACATCTAATATCTAGTAACATGTAAACTTTACATAAATATTAAAATTTCGTAAATTTATTTCTATCTTGATACAACTATAGAATATATAAAATAGTATACATCTTCTATACTAAAATAGAATTACTTCCATATTCTTAAGCCATATATTTAAAATGTAAACATATCTTCGCACAACATATAACTTGTCGTATAAAGCTATATATATATATATCTATCTAAAATTATTTATCTATCAAATAAATAACATATATACTCACCAAAACTCTTTATATATATATATATATATATATACAACTAACCTCTTATAATATAATAAAATATACTTATATCTTCATAATATTAAACACACCAGTAGAATAGACCCTATCGTATATACGTGTATATATAAATACAATATATCTCTCGTATTTTAAATTAATATTCTCTCACTTTAACACATTTATTTCTAATTCACACATTATATTATAAATACTTCCAAAAATATATAATCAAATAATCAAATAAATAAAAATAAATATAATTATTTCGTTCTCTCTACACCCTCACAAATATGTCTTGGACAATTATATACGTACATTCCTATAAATATTCTGTTAGTAACTTTAACATATTTCTTCTTACAATCTTCGCTTATATTTTCTTCCACTCTAATAATAACCCCCATTATCTTTTCTAATTAAACAAAAAACAAAAATAAACTAATAATTATTTAAATTTACCTAGCGTCTAAACATGATCTTTTTTAGGTTTAACGTTATCCTCATTAGCATATTCATGATTTCAAGTTCTTCACTATTCAAATAGAACTCACAACATTAAATTCTTGTCTGAATATGTCACTATCTGTAAACCAACTTTTGTATTTTATCTGATGAGAGCGTACCAAAATGTTGGTACCCTTGAAATATATATAATAAAATAAATATGGTTCTATAAAGATAGCTTCCATTTATTAATATTATTGATATATATATATATATATATATATATATATATATATATATATATATATATATATACACACATATATATACACAAATGCTGTCTGTGCTGAAAAGGAGCCATCCAACCCTTGCAAGGAAGGAAAAGCGAGTGTAAAATGATGACAATGATGATAAATACATGTGTATGTATATATGATATATATAAATACATGTGTGTGTGTGAGTGTGTATATATGTATATATATATATGTGTGTGTGGTGTGCATGGGTGTGTTCACATATATATATATAAAGTCTACATACACATACATATATATATATGTACACACACACACAAATATATATAAACACATTCATGCAGACACACACACATATATATATATATATATATATATATAAACATAATGACAGACATATATATACACATGCACACACATATATATGTATACACACACACACACACATATATATATAAACACATTCACGCAGACACACACACATACACACACATATATATATATATATATAAACACACACATAATATAAACACATTCACTCAGACACACACACACACACACATATATATATATATAAACATAATTGCAGACATATATATACACATGCACACACACATACATTAACACATCATACATGCATACATACAAACACAGACACACATTCCGCACACAGACATACACGTACATAGACACATTCACACAACCATCTCTCTTATTTCTGTAGTATTGTGTATATAGCTTTTTTGTGTGTGCTTATAGTACTGTGTAGATAGCATTGTGAGTATATAGCACTGTGTATATAGCTTTTTTGTGTGTGCTTATAGCATTGTGAGTATATAGCACTGTGTATATAGCTCTTTTGTGTGTGCTTATAGCATTGTGAGTATATAGCACTGTGTATATAGCTTTTTTGTGTGTGCTTATAGCATTGTGAGTATATAGCACTGTGTATATAGCTTTTTTGTGTGTGCTTATAGTAGTGTGTAGATAGCATTGTGAGTATATAGCACTGTGTATATAGCTTTTTTGTGTGTGCTTATAGTAGTGTGTAGATAGCATTGTGAGTATATAGCTTTTTTGTGTGTGCTTATAGTACTGTGTAGATGGCATTGTGAGTATATAGCACTGTGTATATAGCTTTTTTGTGTGTGCTTATAGCACTGTGTAGATAGCATTGTGAGTATATAGCACTGTGTATATAGCTTTTTTGTGTGTGCTTATAGTACTGTGTAGATAGCATTGTGAGTATATAGCACTGTGTATATAGCTTTTTTGTGTGTGCTTATAGTACTGTGTAGATAGCATTGTGAGTATATAGCACTGTGTATATAAACTAAACCTATTTTGTAACAATGGAGGAATAGCACAAATGTGTTCCTACTTTAGAACTGAAGAAAATGTGATTCCTCTTATATTGATAAGCTTGTATTGAATGTCAAAACATCAATCACTTCCAGCTATCAATGTGTGGGATTGTATGTAGCTTCAGAATATGCTAGAAAGAGCACCCATATATCTCAGAAAAAAAAAACAACAAAGAAATGTACTCAATGTCCTACCTGTATGGACAAGTGATGTGTATGGACAAGTGATGATCATTAGGTGAAGAATTGCCAGTAGCTCTCGGTGGCAGGGAGTTACAGTGGAGGAAGACCAAGGAAAGCTTGGGCAGAGGTGGTGGGAGGCAGGGAGCTGCAGTGGAGGAAGACCAAGGAAAGCTTGGGCAGAGGTGGTGGGAGGAAGGGAGCTGCAGTGGAGGAAGACCAAGGAAAGCTTGGGCAGAGGTGGTAGGAGGAAGGGAGCTGCAGTGGAGGAAGACCAAGGAAAGCTTGGGCAGAGAAGGTGGGAGGGGATCTCAAAACGTTTAACCTTGCAGTATAACCTTACAGAAAAGGAATGTAACAAATGGAACAAGGCTGTGGTGGAAAAGATCCTTACAACCCATATAGGTATAGAAAAGCAAAAGTAAAAAGGCTGATGATGATGATATTATTGATGAAACCATCTCAACTGTTCTTTCCTTTTGTAATTCAATGTGAAATGAAAAAAAAAAAATGGATATATTTTTGAATTGAAATGATATGTGTGTGCATGTGTGAGTGTGTGTAATTTAAAATTAAATAATCTGTATTGAAATTTATCATAATATTTGGTGGGAACAAGAAACTTAGTTCAATAATATCTGATTTTAATACTCGTTGGTTAGGGCCTGCTTTATTCATAATTCATTTGGCTTGCTTCCCAAATTTTAACTGAATTTTGCTGCCAATAAAACGCTACTAAATAAGCACTTTCTTACAATATCTCTAGTTTCTTTTTTTTTAAAACCATCTATTGACTAGCTTAAACTTACTGCCAGCTATATATATATTAATCAATTTATAATGCAGATCAGGAAACAAACAGCATGTGAGATATCAATACAGCTTGAGCAATTGTAATCCACAAAACTTAACCTTACAGAGCAGTTGGAGTATAAAGTTAACCCTTTAGCATTCACATTATTTTATATATGCTATTATATTTTCATGGTGAAGGCTTTACCTCACATAACATACACATTACTCTATATATACTATTATATTTTCATGGTAAAGGCTTTACCACACATAACATTCACATTACTCTATATATACTATTATATTTTCATGGTGAAGGCTTTACCTCACATAAACTCACATTACTCTATATATACTATTATATTTTCATGGTGAAGGCTTTACCTCACATAATACCTCACATAACATTCACATTACTCTATATATACTATTATATTTTCATGGTGAAGGCTTTACCTCACATAACACTCACATTACTCTATAAATACTATTATATTTTCATGGTTAAGGCTTTACCTCACATAATTATCTCACATAACATTCACATTACTCTATATATACTATTATATTTTCATGGTAAAGGCTTTACCTCACATAACATTCACATTACTCTATATATACTATTATATTTTCATGGTAAAGGCTTTACTTCACATAATTATCTCTCATAATATCGAATCTATGAGATTTTGAAAGTATTTATTTTGAGAACAATACCTTAACATCAGTTTGAGTGACCAGTTACAGTCAGTTTCAACAGATAGAGGTAGAGAATTCTGACCGGTTTTGGCCGGTTTGAACATTAAAGGGTTAATTTTGCTTCCTACCTACCTGTCTACCCTCATAAAATATATCTAACATATATATATCTAAATAAGGCAGTCAATTGACAGAGATGTTAGAATGGTATGTGCTATTCAGCTCTTTTGCCCTCTGTGTTCAAATCCGGCTCGGGTCAAATTTGTCGTTCATCCTTTCGAGGTGAATTAAAAAACAGGACCAGTCCAATACCAGGATTGACTCTCTCACACTCTCTCTATTACACTCTTTCTATCTTCCTCTCTATTACACTGTCTGTCTCATTCTCTGACAGAAATTAGCAATGATTAAACCTGGAGAGGAGACATGATTCTCTAGGTTTAAATTGGCCAAGACATACCATATGTCACAACGGTGTCTCTTCAACTCCTTCACCAGTTATGGCTCTACATCATCATCATCATTTTACATCGCCTTTTCCCTGCTTGCAAGGGTGGGAGGACGGGAACTGATTCTGGCTTGATTTCTACAGTTGGATGCCCTTCCTAACACCAACCTCATTTACAGTGTGGGCTGGGTGCTTTTTTACTCTGGCGCCTCCACGACCACTTTGCAGTGGAATGATAGGGACCCCAGTCCCTATCATCTCATTTCTACAGCTGAGTAAACTGGAGCAATGTGAAATAAAGTGTCTTGCTCAAGGAAACAACACATCGCCCGATCTGAGAATTGAACTCACAACCTTTCGATTGCAAGCCCAATGCTCTAACCACTAAGCCATGCCTCTATATATATATATAATTCTAAATATGTTCATGTCCCATCTACTCCTTAATTTTTAAAGTAAAAAAAAAAAACAAAGAAAACATGAATAGCTGGTTAACTCAGTTGATTAGAATATCTAAAAAAAAAAAAAACCCATTTGATATTAAACCACCTAAAACCACTCCTGGTTCTATATTTATATAAAAACCTCCCGTCATAATTTGGTAGTGACCCCCCCAATGACATATTGAGAAAATGGTGGTGACAGCCAATGACACATTATCAAACCGATGACGTCATCATACGACAGACAATGACACACTGCCAAGGTGATGATGTCTTCAGATATGACCAGCAATGACAGATTGACACGACACCATCAATTGTGACACTGGATGACACGCAGTAATACAGAGTACCCGACCTCCCATGGGTACAAGCTGAAGCATATAGACAATATGCCCCCCCACCCACCCCACTGCAAGGTGGTCGTGGAGGTGCCACGGCAAAAAAGCACCCAGTCCACACTGTAAAGTGGACGTGTAGGCACCACAAAAAAGCACCCAGCCCACACTGTAAAGTGGACGTGTAGGCACCACGAAAAAGCACCCAGCCCACACTGTAAAGTGGACGTGTAGGCACGACAAAAAAAGCACCCAGCACTCACTGTAAAGTGGACGTGTAGGCACCACAAAAAAAGCACCCAGCACTCACTGTAAATGAGGTTGGTGTTAGGAAGGGCATCCAGCTGTAGAAATCAAGCCATGGTCAGCCGACCAGACACTGCCCACAACAGGACAACCCGTCTAACCCATGCTAGCGTGGAAGAACGGACGTAAAACGGTGATGATGATGATGATGATGATAATGACACGTTGACAAGATGGTGTCACTAGAGGTAAAAACAAACCCAAACACACTAAGGACCCAAAGCAGTATGGAACTTTACTTTACATTAATTTTTAAAGAAACACATTGATAATATATTTCAACTATAATTTCCATTTGAAATTTAACATCTGGTGTGAGAAGAATATAAAAATACATACAATATACCTTTTCTAATTTCTAACTGGTCTGTATGTTACAAGATTATTTATCTACCTGCATCAGGTTACTGAACTGGAACTAATTATTACTCCTATTTCATGGTCCAGTGATTTCTTTACACACCATTCAAAAGCTGAAGTCAGTCCTTTGATAATTTTCATGCCAATATACAAATTTGTAAAAACCATCCCATAGATTCCAGTGTTGAAACTACATAAAATAAACGACCATATATGCACACATATATATAGACATATATATATACATATATGTATATACACGTGTATATATATATAGGCAAAATAATTAATGAAAGAGTTACAAGCCGTTAAATCATATCTTTATAAAGCTCTTACACATGTTTCACCCAAATGGGGCTCGTCTGAGGCAGATGTTAAGGTAAAGTTTTAATTATATACCCTATTCGGGTAAAATAATAATTTTACATCACAGTGCATATACTTAACCATGTGTATTTAATATGCACTGTGATGTAAATTTTACCCGAATAGGGTATATAATTAAAACTTTGCCTCAATATCTGCCTCAGGTGAGCCCCGTTGGGTGAAACATGTGTCAGAGCTTTATCAAGATATGTTTTAACGGCTTGTAACTCTTTCATTAATTATTTTGCCTATCACCGTTCTGCTTAATCCTGTACCCTAAATATTAATTTTTTCTAATAAAGTACCAGTAATACACTGGGTATGTGCTGGCCTTGTGCCTAACGTAGAAACAATTAATTTTCTCTAATATTTAACCCTGATAACCATAAGGAGTAGCTAGCGGTTAAGGGCTGAAACACTTGCTTGAGGGACTTTCTTCTGCTGTTCAGTTCTCCTGAGAGATTCTTACCACTTTGGTAATGTGTGGAAAAATATATTGTTACTTTCATGAAATACCTAGGCATTGCCGAGTGCCTCTACTAATTGTAATCTATATATATAAAACTGAGGATGTCTGTCTGTGTGTGTGTGTTTGAATCCCTAAAACTCGAGAAGTACCCAACCAATTTTTTTCAAACTTTACATGTGTATTACTTATGTTTCAGGGAGTGTTATGCACATAAATTCAACTTTTTGATCCCCTAGGGCCCGCATTAGGTGAAAAACTGCGTTTTTTCAGCTTTTTAGGGTTTTTTTTAGGCGTTACATCAGACCGATTTCCTTGAAATTGTAATTATGTATTAGTCAGTCTCTTCTTCATACCATGAGCAAAATCCAACTTTTTTATGGCCTAGGGCCCGCATTAGGTGAGGCGTGACGTCGAAATCGCATTCAGAGTTATTTCCCTTGGACTGCTTCATTGAGAAAAACTTTTAAGATTATCCAGCCATCAGAGTATTCGGTTTATTTTCTTTACATATTGTCCAGGCAAGCAGTTTTTACACGGTTAGGTCTGTTGGCGGCTCGCGTTCCAAAATACCTTATCCCGTGCAACGCCGGGTACCACTGCTAGTATAAAATAAATGTCTAAATGCCACATGATTTAAACTATAAAATGTTAAAGTCAAGATATCAGTAGCAGATAGAGAGAGGGGTAGAGAGGTCGATAGATAGATGGATGGGTGGGTGGATGGGTGGTTTGGTAGGAAGCTAGGTACAATACTGGATAGATAGGTAACTAGCTAGATAGATATATAGACATCCAGACAGATAAATAGATAGACAGACATATAGATGGAAGGATGGATGGATAGATAGATAGATAGATAGATGGATGGATGGATAGATAGATAGATGGATGGATACATAGATAGACAGACATATAGATAGATGGATAAATAGATAGATGGATACATAGATAGATGGATAGATAGATAGACAGACATATAGATAGATAGATAGATGGATACATAGATAGACAGACATATAGATAGATGGATAAATAGATAGATGGATACATAGATAGATGGATAGATAGATAGACAGACATATAGATAGATGGATACAACCATCTCGCCAACTGCAACCCTGAGCGCCTCTTTGATCTCCATGTGTCTAACACACGTGGACATGCCTACAAGATAAGAAAACAGCACAGCTCCCATGACTTTCGCAGACATTTTTTCACGCTCAGAGTTGCTGAAGCATGGAACAAACTGCCTGCATCAGTTGTTAGCTGCCGAGACACTGCATCCTTTAAGACACTCATGCTTCCCGAAATACGCCAAAACTACACCTGATGTGCCCCTTCCATACACATGCACACATGTGTGTATCATGACTCGTGCACTGTTCATTTTACTGATGTTTGTGCATTGCCCTATGTACTGTACATGCACTTTTTTGATGGGTTGTGGTGCACCTGGGCACTGTGCACAATATTTCATTATTGTTATTGTTATTATATCATGACTCATACACTGTTTATTTTCCTGACATTTGTACATTATTCTATGTACTACACATGCACCTTTGATGAGTTGTAGTGCACCTGAGCACTGTACACAATAATTTCATTATTATTATTATTATAGATAGACAGACATATAGATAGATGGATAGATAGATAGATGGATAGATAGATGGATACATAGATAGACAGACATATACATAGATGGATAGATAGATAGATGGATACATAGATAGATGGATACATAGATAGACAGACATATAGATAAATTTCTATATTAGCCACAAGAGCACAACAGAAGGGGACAAATACAAATGGGGAGTTTACATAGAGGTACATGAAAATAAAACTATTAATACAATAACAAATAACGATTGATATCCCCAATAGGGGGGAGGGGGCGTTACACAGGGGTTGTACACACCTCGAAAAAATGTACAACCCTCCTCTCCAGGAGCACCAAGAGTGAGTACTCCCCTCCTATCTTCCTCTTTTTCCTCAACCTACAGGCTTATATAGAGAGAAGGCCCAACCACTCGGGCCATCTTTGCCACATTCACCTGACATACATATAGATATGTTTCTTTTATTTGCCACCAGGGCATCAAAAGTGGGACAAGTACAAAGAGGGGAGTTTACACAAAAAGGCGTCCTCAATAAGGAGGAGGCAATAACAAAATATAAAAATAAAATAAAATAAAATATAACAAAAAATAAAATTTGTAACAAAATCCTCAATAGAGAGGAGGCGCCTTGGGGGGTCGCACATACCCCCGAAAAAAGTGTGCAACCCTTCTCCTCAGGAGCACAGAGAGGGAGTGCTCCCTCGTTCCTTCCTCTTTTCCACCTACAGGCTTATGTAAAGAGAAGGCCCATTCACACGGGCCATTCTTGCCACTTTCACCCACCTTTCATAAAAACGACTGGGGTGGAGCACCTCTCTCTCCATCCTGATCCTTCTTCCGAAATGATATCGGAAGAAACGGACCAGTTGTTGGCCAGAGAGAAAGGTGTCTGACCTCAGTCCTTTCAGACGCGTCCACCATACAACTTCTTTCACCATGGCTATTACGCACAGAAACACCGCCTCTCCTTCATCTTTGAAGGGGGGAGGCGGCTTGATTATTACAATAGACTCGGTGGTCAACCGGATCGGTCCCACCCTTGACAGCAGTTGTTCGACATAGCCCCACAGATCGGCTACGCCCGAGCAGTGTACCAATGCGTGTGCAACGGTTTCCTCGTCGCACACGTATCTGGGACAGATATAGATAGATGGATAGACAGATAGATGGATGTATAAATGGCAACACAATATAAGTAAAGGGGTAATAGGATTGGAAGAAATAATAGCAGCTGGTGGTAAAAATCACATGACAGGTTATTCTATTATGTGATTCCCCCCCCCCCCCCCCCTCCCTCCCCCACAACCCATTTCATGTTAAAAAAAAAACAACAACACCACGCAAGCAAAAATACATTAAAAAAAAAAAACTCCCAATAAACCAACAAAAAGGAAGAATGATTGACCCATTGTGAAGGAGCTTCTTGAGTCATCCCTCCTTTGAAGGGGAAGCATTCTTTTTGTGTTTTTTTAATGGCTGGAATATGTGGCTTGCCACACCTGCATACCCATAGTTTTCTCTACTAACTGGAGCAGTTATGCCAACCCATTGTCAAGTTAATAGTTGTTCATCTGTAAAGCCACTGGCGTTCACATTGCCAAGGTCATCTAATTAAACTGATGATAACTGCATGAGCTAATGCTTACATGATTAACTAATTGTAAAAGAAAGTAGCAGCTGAGAAGCACCAACAAAATGATTATATTTACATACGAAGCCCATGCAAATAAGAATAAGTGGTGGTTGTTTGCTAAGACTACATCACTTCTCCTCTTGCTAACACCCCATCCACCTCACTCACTGTTTTATCATCCATTCCTGTGGGCCTGTTCAGCAGAGAGGAATCAATGCTACATAAACAAGGGGCATGTGATCATGTGATCAGATAAATTTATGTATTTTAATTCTTTGCCAATTTCAATAATTCAATCAAAGTTTACAGAACCATCATATACCACCACCACCACAACTACTACTACTACTACTGCTACTAATAACACCACCACTACTACCACTACTACTACTACAACCACTACTGCAGCCATCTCCCCATATTTGGTAAGCAACCCTTTCAGGCACATCCACCATACAACCTCTTTGACCAAGGCCACCAGACAGATAAAGACTGCCTGCGAATCTTCATGGACTCAGCTGTTAGTCGAATCCATCCTACAGGTGGCAGCAGA
Organism: Eledone cirrhosa; assembly: GCA_964016885.1. Taxonomy (NCBI): domain Eukaryota; kingdom Metazoa; phylum Mollusca; class Cephalopoda; order Octopoda; family Eledonidae; genus Eledone; species Eledone cirrhosa. Next base: position 20,452,625 of record OZ024757.1, read on the forward strand.
TGTTCGACATAAACTCATTTCATAATAATAATATCAATTTGATAAAAATAATTGTTTCTACTTTAGGCACAAGGCCAGCAAATTACCCAGTGCATTACCGGTACTTTATTTTATCGACCCCGTGAGGATGAAAGGCAAAGTCAACCTCGGCGGGATTTGAACTCAGATCATAAAGGGACGTAACTATGCTGGAAAGCATGGCGTCCGACCCTCTACCGATACTGCCAATCCACCGATAAAAATAATAAAACATAAAATGTATCAAAACAAGATAAAAACAATACAAGTTCAAAAACTTAATGTTTTAATATGATTACACACACACACGCGTGTGAATGTTTGTATATATATATATAAATATATATATATATATGCATCATCTCCACCGTGAGCTTCAGCGATCTGAGGTCTGCTCTCACCACCTCCGCCCATGTTTTTTGTGGTCTACCTCTACCACGTCTTCCTTCAAATGGCATTTCTTGGGACTTCTTCACCCATCGGTCATCCTCCATGCGCATCACATGTCCATACCACCTCAGTCTCCTCTCCCGCACACTACAATTTATCCCTCTCAAACACAGTTTCTCTTTCAACACATCCATGCTTGGTCGTTCTCGCACATTGACATTGCACATCCAACGGAGCATGCTTGCCTCATTTCTCTCCAGCCGTCGCATATCCTCTGCAGTTGCTGCCCATGCCTCACTACCATGCAGCATCGCGCACCTCACACAGGCATCATATAACCGGCTTTTCGTACGCAGGGAGAAACCCTTCTTCGTCAGCAGAGGAAGCAGCTCCCTAAACTTCTTCCAACCCGTCCTTATTCTAGATACTATGGCCTCGGAACACCACCCCCTCACATGCTAATCTGATCACCTAGGTGCCGGAAGCTATCAACCACTTCTATAGAACTCACCTGCATTTGAAAAATGTGTCTATCAATGCGACTTCTACTGTCAGAATGTAGTGTGCGAGAGAGGAGACTGCGGTGGTATGGACATGTGATGCGCATGGAGGGTGACCGATGGGTGAAGAAGTGCCAGGAAATGCCAGTTGAAGGAAGATGTGGTAGAGGTAGACCACGAAAAACATGGGCAGAGGTGGTGAGAACAGACCTCAGATTGCTGAAGTTCACGGGGGAGATGACGAAGGACCGTGACATGTGGAGAGATGCTGTGCTGAATAGGAGCTGTCCCACTCTTGCAAGCAGGGAAAAGTGGACATAAAATGATGATGATGATGATATATATATGTGTGCGTGTGTGTGATGAGATGTATGGTGGTACGAAGACAGGGAAAGGGCGGGTTCATGTTTATATTAAAGAGAAAAGCCTTGATAGAAACAAGTGCTTGGATTCCCAAGGTACTGACTAGGAAACGTTCAATGTTTATTTACTAACATACTTCCATCATATAACCTGTTAATGAAGCCAGTTAAGATGGGAAGGTGCGGGTGGGCATTTCTGCTGCTGCTGCTACTACTACTACTAATAATAATAATAATAATTGTTTTTACTTTTGGCCCAAGGCCAGCAATTACCCTGTGCATTACAGGTACTTTATTTTATCGGCCCCGTAAGGATGAAAGGCAAAGTCAACCTCGGCGGGATTTGAACTCAGATCATAAAGGGACGTAACTATGCTGGAAAGCATGGCGTTCGACCCTCTACTGATACTGCCAATCTACCGCCCCTTAGTTAACATAATAATGATTTCTTTATTAACTACAAAGGGTTTACAAAAAATACGTCAAAGACAGTACAGGAGAGTACAAAAATCGGTTTTTGCATGAGGGGTTACTCATGGAGAAAGCCCACAAGCGCCATAATCACCATGACCGTTAATAATAATAATAATAATAATAATAATAATGATGATGATTTCTACTCTAGGCAGAAGGTGAGCAATTTAGAGGGAGGGGGAAGTCGATTAAATCGACCCCAGTGCATTACTGGTACTTTATTTTATCGACCCCATAAGATGAAAGGTAAAGCCAACCATTGAACTTGAAAGGAAAAGGGTCGTAATTATATGCTGCAAAGCATGTTGGCGAACACTCTAAAGTACAGCCAATCCACCGCCCTAATAATTGTTTCTACTTTTGGCACAAGGCCAGCAATCATCCCAGTGTATTACTGGTACTTTATTTTATCGACCCCGTAAGGGTGAAAGGCAAAGTTAACCTCGGCGGGATTTGAACTCAGACCATAAAGGGTGTCTGACCCTCTACCGATACTGCCAATCCACTGCCCTAATAATGGTTTCTGATTGAAGTACAAGGCCAGCAATTTTGGGGGAGGGCCAAGTCGATTAAAGAGACCTCAATGAGCTACTGATACTTTATTTTATTGACCCCGTAGGGATAAAAGGCAAAGTTAACCTGAGTAGGATTTCAACTGAGAATGTAAAGAACCTGAACAAATGCCACAAAACATTTTATTCAATGCTTTTGGCACAAGGCCAGCAATTACCCAGTGTATTACTGGTACTTTATTTCATCGATCCCGTAAGGACGAAAGGCAAAGTTAACCTCGGTGGAATTTGAACCCAGACGTAAAGGGGTGTAACTCTATGCTGCAAAGCATGGTGTCCGATCTTCTACCGATACTGCCAATACACCGCCCTAATTAATCTAAACTATAATAAAGTAAGGAGCGCGGGACTGCGTACGGTTTATAATTTTTTATTCCCTTAGTAAAATAAGTTGGATTACTTTGAATAAATAATGAATGAATATTACATAATTTATCTACTAAATTTCGTGGCTGTTCATTAAATATATTTTGTTTATTTAAAGATTCACTTCTTTAAAATTTCTGAAATGTCAACACTTCCGGTGGCGATCGCTTAAATAAACATATTCATTTTCTCCTAATTCAGTTTATATATAATATCGTCTTTTTTTAATGTATCATGGATTACGTTACTGATTAAATAAGACAGTGTAACGCAGTCTTCGTTCAATTTCTATGTATTATATATTGTCAATTACGATTTTATTTGATGTATCATATCTACCTGTATATATACCTGCATATAATATCAATATACACACTACACATACCAGCAGAAAACCACCCGAACGGTGGTTTTTCTGCTAGTAATGATAATAATAATAATAATAATAATAATTGTTTCTACTTTTTGGCACAAGGCCAGCAATTACCCAGTACATTACTGGTACTTTATTTTATTGACTCCGTAAGGATGAAAGGCAAAGTCAACCTCAGCGGGATTTGAACTCAGATCGTTAAGGGACGTAACTATGCTGGAAAGCATGGCATCCGACGCTCTACCGATACTGCCAATCCACCGCCTTTAATAATAATAATGATTTCATTTATTAGCCACAAGGGCTGACATGTAGGGGACAATACCAAGACACGGACAGCGGGGTTTACAATAAGATTGAGTAAAATTGCACAATAACAAAATCAATTTAACAATGCAAAACAAATTTAAAACCAAACTGTCTAAAAATAACAAAATAACCTCCTCAATAGAGAGGCGAACCACCCAGGGGCGACTCAGGTACCCCACCATTCCTGAATCACCCGACACTTCTAGGGTACTCGGGGAGGGCACCCCTCTCCTCCTCAAATTAACCAGCCTACAGGCACATGGTCAGAGTAGACCCACTCACACGAGCCATTCTCGCCACATTCATCCACCTTTCAGCAAATGACCTGGGGGGAGGGCAGCACTTCTCTCTCCACCCTCACCTTCCTTTCCAAGTGAAATCTGAAAAAGTTGATGAGGGATCAACTAAAGAGGAAAATGTCTGTCTTCAGTCCTTTCAACCAGGTCTTCCATACAACCTCTTTTGCAACTGCCACCAGACAGAGGAAAATTGCCTGCCATTCCTGGCCAAAAATAATGGTTTATGATTTAGGCATAAGGCCAACAATTTTTTTTTGTATGTGTGGGGTGGGGTGGGGATGGGGAGTCAATTAATTTGAGGGATCGACCGAAGAGAAAAGTGTCTGTCTTCAGTCCTTTCAACCAGGTCTTCCATACAACCTCTTTTGCAACTGCCACCAGACAGGAAAATTGCCTGCCATTCCTGGCCAAAAATAATGGTTTATGATTTAGGCATAAGGCCAACAATTTTTTTTTGTATGTGTGGGGTGGGGTGGGGATGGGGAGTCAATTAATTTGAGGGATCGACCGAAGAGAAAAGTGTCTGTCTTCAGTCCTTTCAACCAGGTCTTCCATACCTCTTTTGCAACTGCCACCAGACAGAGGAAAATTGCCTGCCATTCCTGGCCAAAAATAATGGTTTATGATTTAGGCATAAGGCCAACAATTTTTTTTTGTATGTGTGGGGTGGGGTGGGGAGTCAATTAATTTGAGGGATCGACCGAAGAGAAAAGTGTCTGTCTTCAGTCCTTTCAACCAGGTCTTCCATACAACCTCTTTTGCAACTGCCACCAGACAGAGGAAAATTGCCTGCCATTCCTGGCCAAAAATAATGGTTTATGATTTAGACATAAGGCCAACAATTTTTTTTTGTATGTGTGGGGTGGGGTGGGGAGTCAATTAATTTGAGGGATCGACCGAAGAGAAAAGTGTCTGTCTTCAGTCCTTTCAACCAGGTCTTCCATACAACCTCTTTTGCAACTGCCACCAGACAGAGGAAAATTGCCTGCCATTCCTGGCCAAAAATAATGGTTTATGATTTAGACATAAGGCCAACAATTTTTTTTTGTATGAGTGGGGTGGGGTGGGGATGGGGAGTCAATTAATTTGAGGGATCGACCGAAGAGAAAAGTGTCTGTCTTCAGTCCTTTCAACCAGGTCTTCCATACAACCTCTTTTGCAACTGCCACCAGACAGAGGAAAATTGCCTGCCATTCCTGGCCAAAAATAATGGTTTATGATTTAGACATAAGGCCAACAATTTTTTTTTGTATGTGTGGGGTGGGGTGGGGATGGGGAGTCAATTAATTTGAGGGATCGACCGAAGAGAAAAGTGTCTGTCTTCAGTCCTTTCAACCAGGTCTTCCATACAACCTCTTTTGCAACTGCCACCAGACAGAGGAAAATTGCCTGCCATTCCTGGCCAAAAATAATGGTTTATGATTTAGACATAAGGCCAACAATTTTTTTTTGTGTGTGTGGGGTGGGGTGGGGATGGGGTGGGGATGGAGAATCAATTAATTTGACCCCAGTACATCACCGGCACTTTACTTTATTTTATCGACCCTGTAAGGATGAAAGGTAAAGCTACCCTCAATGGGATTTGAACTCAGAACCTAAAGGGCTGTAATTATATGCTTGGGTATCAAGCTGGAACCATTGGCGATGGCTGCTTCTGACAGGACCTGCTGGGAGGAGTATTTGAGGACTCTGCTCCCATAACCCTCCATGGAATAAGTGGCCAAAAAAGAAGAGAAGAGAAGAGATTTGAAGGAGCTTTAATTGTTATGAGTAACCACATAACAAGTTAAATGATCCCAGCAATATACTGGAGTTCATTCAATGAACTATATCCCTCCCTACCTCTCCAACAAATCTGTGGACTTGTGCCAAAAGTAAAAATCATGTGCAACCATTTTGAGCAAATGACATGATTGGTAGAACAGAAGGAAACAGTTCAAATTTAACCTGACTTTGGACAAAAGCCAGCCAAACCCACTTCCAGGAACTTGCTTTGCCCATCTTCCTGTTTCACAACCCAATTGGCATCCTACCAATTCTGCCAGCTACTATTAAAGAGGACCGAAATTCCAGTTCCAAGTAGGTACCTGTTTGAATAAATTCAACTTGTGTTATTGATATTTATTACTTTCTTAGAGTTATAAATAATTTCCCCCATAAATCTGCCAAACATTTCTTCTAGATAGCAAACGATTAACTATCACAAAAACCAATTGAATATAATTTCAACAACAGGGTTTAAAATGGGTGTATTATTGTATGAAGAAGGCTGAAAATACCCAATGATTCAAACAAAAGCACCTCTCTTTTTTAATAGCCTACTCAGAGAGAGAGAGAGAGAGAGAGAGTTTGAAAATGGAAAAGAACTAGAAATAATATTTAGAAAAGAAGCAAAATGAGGAATGAATTGAAAAAAAAGAAGTGTTTTTTTGTAAAAGTGAGTGTGAAAATTCTCTGCCCTACAGTTAAGCTTTTACTGTTTCAATAGCAAATGAGAAATATGTGTGTGTGTGTGTGTGTGTGTGTGTGTGTATAATATATTTCCATTTAAATTAGAAATTAGAAGCAATAACTATTCCTATTTTTAGAGATTTCACTCAGTTGTATTTGGGGTGGTGGTCACAGCTGGAATGACTGCTCTTGAACCAGTCTCCTGGGTTACTTTATCCTATTTCTAAAATATTACTTATATAGTGATAAAATATCAGGGCAATAGACGGGCAGAATCAGTAGAGCAATGAGTAAAATGCTTTGTGGTGTTTAGTTATGTCTATTTACATTCTGAGTTCAAATCTCGCTGGGGTCAACTTAGCCTTTCAACACTTCTAGGGTTGATAAAATAAAGTACTAGTCAAATACTGAGGTTAATCAACTTTCCCCCTTATCCCCAAATTTCTGGCTTAGTGCCTGTTAGAAATAATTATTATGGTCAACTGCACATATTTAAAAAAAAAAAAACTTTCAGAGAAGGAAACAAAAAAAAGGTCTAAAATCTGTATCAAGCCCAGGTTCACAAAGCTGGTGTTTATCCCAGTTTTCATGGTGTTAATCCTTTAATGTTCAAACCGGCCCAAACCGGCCAGAATTCTCTACCTCTATCTGTTGAAACTGGCTGTAACTGGTCACTCAAACTGATGTTAAGGTATTGTTCTCAAAATTAAATACTTTCAAAATCTCACAGATTCGATATTATGTGAGATAATTATGTGAGGTAAAGCCTTTACCATGAAAATATAATAGTATATATAGAGTAATATGAATGACTGAGAGTACAAAATTGCCCCCTGGACAGAACACCAGTTCATTGCAGGGTTAAACCCCCACCCAGCTATTGCTGGTATCATTTCCAGTTGAGTATACTGGAACAAAGTGAAAAGTGTTTTGCTCAAGAACTCAACACTGACCAGGAGTCCAACACACTTACCACTTGGCCACAGGCCTAGTGGTAAGTGTAAACAAACATTTTGATTATTAAAGTTGTTAGAAGGTCGAATAGTTTTGTAGGATTCACCCTAGTTCTCCGAGCTCTGAAATTCAAATCACAAAACGTCCAACTTTGCTTTTCATCCTTACAAGGTTGATAAAACAAGTACCAGTCTCGTACTGGGGTCAATTCTTCCTCTATTATCTCTCTCTCTCTCTCCTTCCCTGGAAGAAATCTGTTATGTTCAGACCTGAAGAATGGACGGGATCCACCAGCTTTAAAATGATTAAGACATGCCTTATGTTAGGGCAGGACACCACTGCACTGACTCCATCAGGAGTTACGCGGGGAGGGAGGGAGGGACCACATTACAATAAATAATTAAATAAACAAATAGAGACATACTTACTGAATGAAAAAGAAATCAGTCAGTGAAAGGGACTGCTGTTATGTCCATGGTGGTGTTTGTATTGATGATAGAGAAATAAAGAGCTATTGAAGTAGACAGTGTAATGTGGCTGGGAGAGAGAGAGAGGAAGATGACAGTACAGTGATGTTGTTGTGGTGGTGGTGTTGCTACTGTTATGTTGTGGTGGTGCTGTTGCTACTGTTGTAGTTGTGGTTATTGTAAATGGACAGATATAAAGTGATATTGAACGAAATGTGGATGGAAGAAAAGAAGTTAACAGTTTAGTGGTGTTGTTATTGTTACAATGGCAGTGTTGTTACTACTGCCAAGAGGTCAGTCAGGAAAGAAGGAAAGCTAACTATTTAGTTTATAAAACTGTACAGAAAGATTTCTTTCTCTCTTTTTTTTTCTTCCAACTAAAATCTACACTCTCTTGTATCATGGTGCCTTGCCATACTTTCCTCCCTCCGAAATTTACTCCCCACATATAGTTCCTTTCTGTTTCGTCTTGGCTATTGTAATCCTTTTCCTTGTTTTCTTTATATGAATAAAAGTAACACCCACATATCTCTCTGTCTCTCGCATATACATACATACATATATATATATATATACAGATATATATATATATATATATACGAGAGATATATATGTTGATTTAAGACTTCACTGCTTGCAAGTGTTTTTTAAGCTTCATACCATGTCTCCCTATTTTATCTGATGAGAACGCAAATATCATCCCATGATGATATTTGTTTTTGAAATGCGCATAATAAAATACATGGAACTCTATTAACCATCTTTTGATCTTATATTATATATATATATATGTGTGTGTGTGTGTGTGTGTGTGTGTGTGTGTGTGTGTGTGTGTGTGAGGGTGTGTGTGTGTGTGTGTGAGTGTGTGTGTGTGAGTATATATATATATATATATGTATGTATGTATGTATGTATAGAACATGTACATGAATATATGTATATGTGTACATATATGTTTATAAATGTGTATGTATATATATATATATCATCATCATCATTTTACGTCCGCTTTTCCCTGCTTGCAAGGGTTGGACGGGTCTTATTCAGCACAGCATCTCTCCACTTGTCACGGTCCTTCGTCATCTCCTCGCACAAAGGAACTGACACAGACACAAGGGGTTGAGGGTACTGGAAGGATTTCTTTCTTTTTTTTTTTTTTTTTTTTGTTGTTTAAGACAGTTGATAGATAATCCTAGAACATGTGGTAATCAACTGCAATAAAGATGCAGTAGCTGACAAAATACACACTCCACCACTACTACTACTACTACTGCCACCACTGCTACTGCTACTACTACTATTACTACTGCCACCACCACTGCTACTACTACTACTATTACTGCCACCACCACTGCTACTGCTACTACTACTACTACCACCACTGCCACCATAACTACTACAACTACAACCACAGCTACTGCAATCTCCACTGCTACACAGTTACTTGATCTCTAACCCTAGTTATTACACACTGCACACATGGGCTGAGAACTGAACAGTGTGGCAGAGAGAGGGAGGGAGAGAAGGAGAGAGGGGGGAGAGGAGAGAGAGAGAATAAACATTATTGTACACAATAATTTTCATTATTTACACTCACTCTCACACACACAAATACATATTTAAGTACACATACACACAAACATGTAATATCAGAGAGGGTGGAGAAGTGACCATTAAAACAAAAGCATTTAAAAGGGACAGAGAAAGGGATGGAAAGAGAGTGATGCCAGAGACAAAAATAAAACATTCGTCCAGCAGGAGTCAGTTGATGAGGTGGGAAGGCTCTATGATAGAAACAGCAGCTAAACCTATTATATTTCTTCATCAAACCCACACTGTTCCTTATTGTCTTTAAATATAAAGGGACACTGGACAACAATGTAGTTGGTTTTTGAGCCAGTCAATGAGGAAGGGAAGGCTCTGTGCTAGAAACAGCAGCTAAATCTACTTTATTTCCTCATCAAACCACACCCTTACTGTCTTTAAATATAGAGGGACAACAATATAGTTAGTCCTTGACATAAGTAACAGGCAGGATTGTCATGGCTAGCTTGGAAAGGAAAAACAAAATAGCTTTTGATCCCTAGGTCTTCTGGCCTGGGTTTGAACAACAGTTACTGTTTCCTATTGCTGTTGTTGTTATTGTTGTAGCAGTAGTTGTTGTAGTATAGGCAAATTATATTATTTGATAGTACTAGAAAGATCCAATGAAACCAGCTGGGACTAGCTGGGAGAAACTGGGTCCTACATGAACCAGCTGAGAGCAGGTGGGACCAAACTGAGAGCAGCTAGATCCCGCAGGGACCAAACTGAGAGCAGCTAGATCCCGCAGGGACCAAACTGAGACCAGCTAGATCCTACAGGGACCAAACTGAGACCAGCTAGATCCTGCAGGGACCAAACTGAGAGCAGCTAAATCCTTCAGGGACCAAACTGAGACCAGCTAGATCCTGCAGGGACCAAACAGAGACCAAACAGAGACCAGCTAGATTCTGCAGGGACCAGCTAGATGCTGCAGGGACCAGCTAGATGCTGCAGGGACCAGCTAGATACTGCAGGGACCAGCTAGATGCTGCAGGGACCAAACTGAGAGCAGCTAGATCCTTCAGGGACCAAACTGAGAGCAGCTAGATCCTGCAGGGACCAAACAGGAACCAAGCTGAGTTCAGCTGAGCCGACAAATAAAATCCAGGAGAGACAGTGGATGGTAGATAATCCTATTTTCTGAATGTGTTAAGTTGTTAGGCATAACATTTAACTAGAGTCAGTCTAGTAGCAGCTGTAGCAGCAGTAACTAGGTGGTGGAGGAGGAGATGTGTTGTGAAGTGTGTATTGGAGATGGAAAGATACAATGATGATGATGATGATGATGATGATAATAGAGTGATAGAGATGACAAAGGCATATGATAATAGTAACAATGGTGATGATGATGATGGTGATGAAATGGTGATAGAGATGACAAAAGAGAGGGCGATAACAGCGATGGTGATGGTGATGTTGATGGTGATGATATGGTGATAGAGATGACAAAAGAGAGGGCGATAACAGCGATGGTGATGGTGATGTTGATGGTGATGATATGGTGATAGAGATGACAAAAGAGAGGGCGATAACAGCGATGGTGATGGTGATGTTGATGGTGATGATATGGTGATAGAGATGACAAAAGAGAGGGCGATAACAGCGATGGTGATGGTGATGATGATGGTGATGGTGATGGTGGTGATGATGGTGATGATATGGTGATAGAGGTGTCAAAAGAGAGGGCAATAACAGCGATGGTGATGGTGGTGATGTTGATGGTGATGATATGGTGATAGAGATGACAAAAGAGAGGGCGATAACAGCGATGGTGATGGTGGTGATGTTGATGGTGATGATATGGTGATAGAGATGACAAAAGAGAGGGCGATAACAGCGATGGTGATGGTGATGATGATGGTGATGGTGATGGTGGTGATGATGGTGATGATATGGTGATGATATGGTGATAGAGGTGTCAAAAGAGAGGGCAATAACAGCGATGGTGATGGTGGTGATGTTGATGGTGATGATATGGTGATAGAGATGACAAAAGAGAGGGCGATAACAGCGATGGTGATGGTGGTGATGTTGATGGTGATGATATGGTGATAGAGATGACAAAAGAGAGGGCGATAACAGCGATGGTGATGGTGGTGATGTTGATGGTGATGATATGGTGATAGAGATGACAAAAGAGAGGGCGATAACAGCGATGGTGATGGTGGTGATATGGTGATAGAGATGACAAAAGAGAGGGCGATAACAGCGATGGTGATGGTGATGAAACTGATAACAACAAATGGAGGGAGGGTGATGATAGTGATGGTGGTGATAATGATGATGATAGTGATTATTATAATGATAGCTCAGCTAACAATGAGATTCTGTTGTATTGTTTTTGTTTTTGTTTTAGTATAGAGCAGGAAGAGGAGGGGGGAGGGGGGACGAAGGGAGGGGGTGTTCATATTGTCGTTGCTTTTTCAACTTATTGATGAAGTCACCGGTGATGGAATACATTCTATTGATATTATTATTTAAAAAATAAGAAATAATAATTATTACTATGATATATTTATTTCTTCTTTGTATAAATGTCAACTACTTAATGAGAAGAAGTAATTATATCATCATCATTATCATCATATTACGTCTTGTATGGCTTGGATGGACCTTTTCTAACAAAGCCTCTTGCCATGTGTTGTGTTGCTTTCTTATCTCCTCTGCGGGGTCCAGTGGTTTCAGATTAGCTCTAACCCCCACCTCTGGTCAAGTCATCAGCTACCTTACCTTCCACTAGAAATTCCTGGCACCACTTCTTCACCCAGTGATAATTACCCGTATGCATCGCATGTCCATACCAGCGCAATCCTCTCCTGCACATCGCATCCAACTTCTCCTATACACACCCCCTCTCTCAGCTCAGCTCAGCTCAGCTCAGCTCAGCTCATCCATGCTTCACCACACATCCATCAGAGCATGCCCAACCTGTTGCCATCCAGCCTCTGTATATCCGCTTCTTTCACTGCTCATGTTTCCCCCACTGTGCAACATCCACAGGCATCATACAGCAGTTATTTTCATCATACCCTTTGTTGTCAACAGAAATAGTAGTTCCTACAACTTTTTCCATTCAGTTCTCATTCTAGCTACTATTCTTTCAGAGCAGGTGCCTCCTGGGTAACAGAAACTATATATATATATATATATATATATATATATGCCAGACAGTCCTATGCGAGCAAGACAATCACTCTTGCCTCAAGTGGGAAAACCCCCGTCCAAACCCATGCAAGCGTGGAACACGGATGTTAAACGTTGATGATGATGATGATGATGATGATATATATATATAATGAAGGAAATGTGGTACGGAACCAGATGGACCATAACGCACCAAAGTACTCAATACTTATGGTAGTAGAGTGGGTAATAGGAACGAGTAGGACCCCGACGGCAGAGCTCAAGCCGTTTCGACGGCTAATTCTGGACTCATATGGCCTACTGCATACGGACGCATTGAAATTATGCTAAGAATATGAAGCTAGGAAGTAAAAGAAGGACATTATTTGCCCCAAATCTGTCAAAATAAGCAGAAGTCTTCAATAATTAATGCAAACGAATATATTTGGTGAAAAGGTTATCTCCCTTTTTTATAAGGATTGTCAATAAAGTTTCTTATCTCCCTTACATCAATTTTTCTACCAATAATTTTGATATCGATTTTTTATTGCTCAACCTGGGTCGATTTGAAAAATGTTTGTGATGTGACAATCTTAGCGACCTGTGCAACGTGCACAGAAAATTTGGTCAAATTCAGTTGGTAATTGTGAAAGCCTTATGCATGCCAAGTTATACACAGACACACACACATCCTCGCTTTTATATATATAAAGATATCATCATCACCGTTTTACGTCCGTTTTTCCACGCTATATATATATAACCCGTAGATCAAATATTTATTATTGCTTTCACCCTATTTCAAGATCTTCTGAAACTGAGAAAAAGCAATCTGTAGATGCAGATTATATATATATAGTGTTAAACAATGAAAGAATAAGATGTTGTGAAATAGTTAATTAATCTATTGCTTTACGATCATTTTAGTGTGCAGACCAATTAATAGTAGTTATGCAACTCCAAAGCATTAGCCTTGAAAAAACACATCTACTCTGCTGTCTGTTGTCAGAAACAATGGATGGATCAGATTTTAACTAAATATGAAGAAAATGTAGAAAACCAAATCAGAGAAAATAACCGTAAACATAGTCATTTGCTATAAATAATAGCTTAGAGAATTGGGTAAAATACCCATATAGCCAGAAAAAAGTGGCCAGCTACCTGAAAGCAACCTTAGTTCTATGACACTAGTTGTTTATTCTCAAAGGTTTATATTTATCTAAAAACCTTCCATCATATTTCTATGTAAAACCGTTTTTATTTTAAAGTTTTACTCCAAACACTTAATAATTATTTCTACTTTTGGTACAAGGCCAGCAATTACCCCAGTGCATTACTGGTACTTTATTTTATCGACCCCGTAAGGATGTAAAGCAATTATAATAATTGTTTCTACTTTTGGCACAAGGCCAGCAATTACCCCAGTGCATTACTGGTACTCTATTTTATCGACCCCCGTAAGAATGAAAGGCAAAGTTAACCTCGGCAGGATTTGGACTCAGACCGTAAAGGGACGTAACTCTATGCTGGAAAGCATAGCGTCCGACCCTCTACCAATACTGCCAATTCACCTACAATCACTTAATAATTGTTTCTACTTTAGGCACAAGGCCAGCAATTACCCCAGTACATTACCGGTACTTTATTTTATCGACCCCGTAAGGATGAAAGGCAAAGTTATAATAATAATTGTTTCTACTTTAGGCACAAGGCCAGCAATTACCCAGTACATTACCGGTACTTTATTTTATCGACCCCGTAAGGATGAAAGGCAAAGTTAACCTCAGCGGGATTTGAGCTCAGACTGGAGAAAGTTAGCTATATTACTAAACTTCTCCAAATTCTTTTAATTATTTTCAGAATTATTTGAAAATCACAGGCAGTGTCTTTCATTAGAAATATGGTAACAAAAGGGTTAAGACTCTATCACTGCTGCTGCCAACCCCCAACTTTACTCCACAACTGTTTATTTGTAACAGCCACTAAACACAGCGCAAACAATGGCATGCTCCTTCACACCCCCCACATCTCATCTCCTCATACCCAACTAATCTCATCTCCTCTCCTCTCCCACTTTAAAAAATTCATTATTTACCATTGATTACTGTACCATATTAACATAATTTAATATGATGAAAGAAATTAGTTTATTTTGAGAGGGAGGAGGAAGGGGAGAGGAGGGGAGGCTGTTTAGGTTTTATATTTTCATGTTTTAGATGTGTAGTAAAATGATAAAACTCTTGAAGATGATGGTGTTGGTGGAGGAGATGATAGTGGTGGTGGTGGAGGTGATGATAGTGGTGGTGGTGGAGGAGATGATAGTGGTGGTGGTGGAGGAGATGATAGTGGTGGTGGTGGTGTGTAATAAAGGTTGCAGTGATGATGGCAGTAACGGAACTAATGAATACGATGATGGTGATGATGATGATGATGATATGTTGGTGGTGGTGGTGGTGGAGGTGATTGTAATAAAGGTTGCAGTGATGATGACAGTAACGGAACTAATGAATACAATGATGATGATGATGATGATGATGATGATGATGGTGATGGAGATGACAGTGGTGGTGGTGGTGGTGGTGGTGGAGGTCTGTAATAAAGGTTGCAGTGATGATGACAGAAACGGAACTAATGACTACAATGGTGGTGATGATGGTGATGGTGTTGGTGATGATGGTGTTGGTGTTAATGGGGTTGATGATGATGAAAATCCATATATATAAATATAAATAATCATCATCATCATCATCATCATCATCATCATTTTACATCCGCTTTTCCCCTGCTTATATGTGTGTGAGTATGTATGTGTAATAAACTAGATCCCATTACTAGAATTGTGTGTATGTGAGTTTGTGTGCCTGCATGTGTATGTGTGTGTGGATGAAAACACACAGAACCCTATCATCATCATCATTTTACGTCCGCTTTTCCCTGATTGCAAGGGTGGGACGGGAACTGATCCTGGCTTGATTTCTACAGCTGGATGCCCTTCCTAACACCAACCTCATTTACAGTGAGTGCTGGGTGCTTTTTTACTGTGGCACCCCCACGACCACTTTGCAGTGAGTGCTGGGTGCTTTTTTGCCGTGGAACCTCCACAACCACTTTGCAGTGAGTGCTGGGTGCTTTTTTGCCGTGGAACCTCCACGACCACTTTGCAGTGAGTGCTGAGTGCTTTTTTGCCGTGGAATCTCCACGACCACTTTGCAGTGTGGGCTGGGTGCTTTTTTGCTGTGGCACCTCCACGACCACTTTGCAGTGAGTGCTGGGTGCTTTTTTGCTGTGGCACCTCCACGACCACTTTGCAGTGTGGGCTGGGTGCTTTTTTGCTGTGGCACCTCCACGACCACTTTGCAGTGGATTGATATGGACCCCAGTCCTATCATCTCATTTCTACAGCTGAGTAAACTGGAGCAATGTGAAATAAAGTATCTTGCTGATTTTTAACAGTTATCCCATGGAGCCAGTTGATATGAGAATACACCACATATAGTTATTTGATATTAGAATATATTGATTTAAAAAAAAGATATTTCATTTGGTATTATGTTGTTGGGCCTAGTTATGGATCTAACTCAAACATTGTATATATTTATCTGTGTGTAGAGTAAGGAATGTATATTGATATACTATATCAGCAGTGGAAATATCAATGCAGTGTGTGATAGCATTATATATATGGAAACACACATCTCCGTATACATCACACACACACGCACACTTCTGTATGTCCATACACACACATCCATATGCCCACACATAAACATCTGTATGTCCACAAACACACACACACACATCTGTATGTCCACAAACACACACACACACATCTGTATGTCCACAAACACACACACACACACACATCTGTATGTCCACAAACACACACACACACACACATCTGTATGTCCACGCACACATCTATATGTCCACACACACACCCACCCACACACACATCTGTATGTCCACACACACACATCTGCATGTCCACACACACACACACACATCTGTATGTCCACACACACACATATCTGTACGTCCACACACACATATCTGTACATCCACACACACACACACACACATCTCTATGTCCACACACACACAAACATACACATCTGTATGTCCACACACACACACATCTCTACGTCCACACACACACACACACACACACACATATCTACGTCCACACACACACACACATCTGTACGTCCACACACACACACACACACATCTGTACATCCACACACACACATCTCTATGTCCACACACACACACACATCTGTACATCCACACACACACATCTGTACGTCCACACACACACACACACACATCTGTACATCCACACACACACATCTGTACATCCACACACACACATCTGTACGTCCACACACACACACACACACATCTGTACATCCACAAACACACATCTCTATGTCCACACACACACACACATCTGTACGTCCACACACACACATACATCTGTACATCCACACACACACATCTGTACGTCCACACACACACACACACACACATCTGTACGTCCACACACACACACACACACACACATCTGTATATATCCAACAACAACAATGATGTCATAGGAAGCAATATATTCACCAGTAAACTGTTATAGTGGCAAGAATGTATTGTACTAGTGTTGGTACTTAAACATTTAGTAGTAGTAGTAATGTATATATGTGTGTGGCTGTATGTGTGTGTGTGTGGCTATGTTGGTGGCTGTGTATGTGTGTGTGGCTATGTTGGTGGCTGTATATATGTGTGTGTGGCTGTGTATGTGTGTGTGGCTATGTTGGTGGCTGTATATGTGTGTGTGGCTATGTTGGTGGCTGTATATGTGTGTGTGTGTGGCTATGTTGGTGGTTGTGTATGTGTGTGTGTGTGGCTATGTTGGTGGTTGTGTATGTGTGTGTGGCTATGTTGGTGGTTGTGTATGTGTGTGTGTGTGGCTATGTTGGTGGCTGTGTATGTATATATGTGTGTGGCTATGTTGGTGGCTGTGTATATGTGTGTGTGTGGCTATGTTGGTGGTTGTGTATGTGTGTGGCTTTGTTGGTGGCATATAGCTTCTGTACATTGTCAATTTGTATTGGAAATGTAGAGGGAATATTGAAGAAATGATAGATGGGGGGGGGGGGGGGTAGATGGTTGAATGGGTGGATTGTTGGGTAATAGAGAGAAAGCCATGTATATATATATATATAATACAGTATATATGTATATCATCATCATCATCATTTTACGTCCACTTTTCCCTGCTTGCAAGGGTGGGACGGGAACTGATTCTGGCTTGATTTCTACAGCTGGATGCCCTTCCTAACACCAACCTCATTTACAGTGAGTGCTGGGTGCTTTTTTGCCGTGGCACCTCCACGACCACTTTACAGTGGAATGATAGGGACCCCAGTCCCTATCATCTCATTTCTACAGCTGAGTAAACTGGAGCAATGTGAAATAAAGTGTCTTGCTCAAGGAAACAACACATCACCCGGTCTGAGAATTGAACTCACAACCTTTCGATTGCAAGGCCAATGCTCTAACAAACTAAGCCATGTGCCTCCATCATATATATATATATATATATATATACAGTATATATACCGTATTATGAAGAGCCCAGTACTTATTCCTTGAGTTCCTTATATTACAGGGGATTAACGCGAGTCTTTAACTCCGTTTTTTCATTTTATATATATATATGGATGGTTGGTTGGGTAGTTGGTTGGTTGGGTAGTTGGTTGGATGGTTGGGTAGTTGGATGGTTGGGTAGTTGGTTGGTTGGGTAGTTGGGTAGTTGGATGGTTGGGTAGTTGGATGGTTGGGTAGTTGGTTGGTTGGGTAGTTGGGTAGTTGGATGGTTGGTTGGTTGGATGGGTAGTTGGTTGGTTGGTTGGTTGGTTGGATGGTTGGGTAGTTGGTTGGTTGGATGGTTGGTTGGTTGGTTGGTTGGTTGGATGGTTGGGTAGTTGGTTGGTTGGATGGTTGGTTGAATGGTTGGGTAGTTGGTTGGTTGGGTAGTTGGATGGTTGGTTGGTTGAATGGTTGGGTAGTTGGATGGTTGGTTGGTTGAATGGTTGGGTAGTTGGATGGATGGTTGGTTGGTTGGTTGGTTGGTTGGGTAGTTGGATGGTTGGTTGGTTGGGTAGTTGGATGGTTGGTTGGTTGGGTAGTTGGTTGGTTGGGTAGTTGGTTGGTTGGGTAGTTGGATGGTTGGGTAGTTGGATGGTTGGGTAGTTGGATGGGTAGATATAGGGATGGACAGATGGTTGAGTGATAGATAAAAAGATAGATGATTGGATGTTTTGGTGACAGAAAGAGACATGAATAAATAAATAAATAAATAGCTAGATAAATGTATGGATAGACTGACAGGTTAGAGATATATGAATATATGAATATATGTATGTATAAATGTATGGATGGATAGATAACTTTCTTTTTATTTGCCACCAGGGTGTCAAAGAGTGGGACAACTACAATGGGGGGGGAGGGGTTTACATAGATAGATAGATATATCATCATCATCATTTTACGTCCGCTTTTCCCTGCTTGCAAGGGTGGGACGGGTCTTATTCAGCACAGCATCTCTCCACTCGTCACGGTCCTTCGTCATCTCCACCGTGAGCTTCAGCGATCTGAGGTCTGTTCTCACCACCTCCGCCCATGTTTTTCGTGGTCTACCTCTACCACGTCTTCCTTCAACTGGCATTTCCTGGCACTTCTTCACCCATCGGTCATCCTCCATGCGCACCACATGTCCATACCACCTCAGTCTCCTCTCCCGTACACTACATTCTATCCCTCTCAGACACAGTTTCTCTCTCAACACATTCATGCTGGGTCGTTCTCGCACATTTACACTGCACATCCAACGGAGCATGCTTGCCTCATTTCTCTCCAGCCGTCGCATATCCTCTGCAGTTGCTGCCCATGTCTCACTACCATGCAGCATCTCGCTCCTCACACAGGCATCATACAACCGGCCTTTCGTACTATATGGATGAACATATTAATAGCTGGGTATGTACATGAGTGTACAGATGGATACATGGATAGATAGCTAAACTGATGGATGGCTGCATATAGAGAGAGATAAATGGATGGATAGAGGCTTGGATGGATTAATGGAGGGACAGGTTGTCATGGAGACAGAGTCCTCCAACACTCTTTTCAGTGGGTCCTGTCAGAAACAACTGTCTCCAATTGATTCTGCCCTCCACCCCCAAGCATAACAAGCCAAGCTCATGGATGTTATCCAACCATCTTGCTCAGGGTCAACACCTGGGTCTCCAACCGGTTGGTTTTTGTCTGTAAAATCTGTCCAGCAATTCTTTCCTGAGACATTCTAACCACATGTCCATAGTATCGCAGCTGTGATCTCTCAGTTCGGAGAAGTAGCAGCTCTACCTGGAGTGTCTCTCTGATCTCCGAGCTACACATTCTTTCCTGAGACATTCTAACCACATGTCCATAGTATCAGAGCTGTGATCTCTCAATTCAGAGAAGTAGCAGCTCTACCTGGAGTGACTCTCTGGTCTCCGAGCTACACATTCTTTCCTGAGACATTCTAACCACATGTCCATAGTATCAGAGCTGTGATCTCTCAATTCAGAGAAGTAACAGCTCTACCTGGAGTGACTCTCTGGTCTCCGAGCTACACATTCTTTCCTGAGACATTCTAACCACATGTCCATAGTATCAGAGCTGTGATCTCTCAATTTGAAGAAGTAACAGCTCTATCTGGAGTAACTCTCTGATCTCCGAGCTACACATTCTTTCCTGAGACATTCTAACCACATGTCCATAGTATCGGAGCTGAGATCTCTCAATTCAGAGAAGTAGCAGCTCTACCTGGAGTGTCTCTCTGATCTCTGAGCTACACATTCTTTCTTGAGACATTCTAACCACATGTCCATAGTATCGCAGCTGTCATCTCTCAATTTGGAGAAGTAACAGCTCTATCTGGGGTGAATCTCTGATCTCCAAGCTACACATTCTTTTCCGAGACATTCTAACCACATGTCCAGAGCATTGGAGCTGTGATCTCTCAGTTTGGAGTAGTGGCTCTACCTGGAGTGACTCTCTGATCGAGTAACCTTACTCCAAAGACCATTTCAGCCGCATTCAGCTTGTATTCGTGAACCAATTATTTCAAAAAATCAAGCAACCTAAATGGAGTAATGTTACTCAATAGGGTAATGTTGGAGTTATGTTACTCGATATAGTGCGTAGCTTGGAGATCAGACAGTCATTCCAGGTAGAGCCACTACTTCCCCAAATTGAGAGATCATAGCTTTGATACTATAAACATGTGGCTAGATGATGAATGGTGATATATATATATGGATGTATGACGTCTCAATAAAATCCACTCAGTAGAGTGTGGGACTGCATTATTATTATTATTATTGGTGGATTGGCAGTATCGGTAGAGGGTCGGATGCCATGCTAGGGTGGTGGATTGGCAGAATCGGTAGAGGGTCGGACGCCATGCTAGGGTGGTGGATTGGCAGAATCGGTAGAGGTTCGGACGCCGTGCTTTGACGCATAGAGTTACGGCTCTTGCCATTCTGAGTTCAAATCCCGCCGAGGTTAACTTTGCCTTTCATCCTTACGGGGTCGATAAAATAAAGTACCAGTAATGCACTGGGATAATTGCTGGCCTTGTGCCTAAAGTAGAAACAATTATTATTATTATTATTATGTAAGCAAGATGAAGACTTCCAGTCTGTCTGGGTGGTCTGGTCAGTATCCCTGCTTGAGTACTGACCCCAGTCTTTGAAGACCGAGTCAGTATCCCTGCTTGAGCACTGACCCCGGTCTTTGAAGACCGGGGTCAGTATCCCTGCTTGAGTACTGACCCCGGTCTTTGAAGACCGAGTCAGTATCCCTGCTTGAGTACTGACCCCGGTCTTTGAAGACCGAGTCAGTATCCCTGCTTGAGCACTGACCCCAGTCTTTGAAGACCGAGTCAGTATCCCTGCTTGAGTACTGACCCCAGGCTTTGAAGACCGAGTCAGTATCCCTGTTTAAGTACTGACCCCGGTCTTTGAAGACCGAGTCAGTATCCCTGCTTGAGTACTGACCCCGGTCTTTGAAGACCGAGTCAGTATCTCTGCTTGAGTACTGACCCCAGTCTTTGAAGACCGAGTCAGTATCCCTGCTTGAGCACTGACCCCGGTCTTTGAAGACCGAGTCAGTATCTCTGCTTGAGTACTGACCCCGGTCTTTGAAGACCGAGTCAGTATCCCTGCTTGAGCACTGACCCCGGTCTTTGAAGACCGAGTCAGTATCCCTGCTTGAGCACTGACCCCGGTCTTTGAAGACCGAGTCAGTATCCCTGCTTGAGTACTGACCCCGGTCTTTGAAGACCGAGTCAGTATCCCTGCTTGAGCACTGACCCCGGTCTTTGAAGACCGAGTCAGTATCCCTGCTTGAGTACTGACCCCGGTCTTTGAAGACCGAGTCAGTATCCCTGCTTGAGTACTGACCCCGGTCTTTGAAGACCGAGTCAGTATCCCTGCTTGAGCACTGACCCCGGTCTTTGAAGACCGAGTCAGTATCCCTGCTTGAGTACTGACCCCGGTCTTTGAAGACCGAGTCAGTATCTCTGCTTGAGTACTGACCCCGGTCTTTGAAGACCGAGTCAGTATCCCTGCTTGAGCACTGACCCCGGTCTTTGAAGACCGAGTCAGTATCCCTGCTTGAGCACTGACCCCAGGCTTTGAAGACCGAGTCAGTATCCCTGCTTGAGCACTGACCCCAGTCTTTGAAGACGGAGTCAGTATCCCTGCTTGAGCACTGACCCCAGTCTTTGAAGACCGAGTCAGTATCCCTGCTTGAGCACTGACCCCAGTCTTTGAAGACCGAGTCAGTATCCCTGCTTGAGCACTGACCCCAGTCTTTGAAGACCGAGTCAGTATCCCTGCTTGAGCACTGACCCCAGTCTTTGAAGACCGAGTCAGTATCCCTGCTTGAGTACTGACCCCGGTCTTTGAAGACCGAGTCAGTATCTCTGCTTGACCACTGACCCCGGTCTTTGAAGACCGAGTCAGTATCTCTGCTTGAGTACTGACCCCGGTCTTTGAAGACCAATCCAACCCTTGCTAGCATGGAAAAAAAAACTTTAAAAGATAATGATGATGATGATGATGATGAGATGGATGGATGTAGAGAAAGATAGGGACATCTAGCCTAGCTAGAGAGTGGGTAAGCAAGATGCTGGCCTCCAACCTGTTTGAGTGGTTGGTAGCCACACTTAAGTATTGACATGGTCTTTGAAAACCCACCCAACCTTTGCTAACAGGGAAAAGGAACGTTGAAAGATGATGATGATAATAATTGTTTCTACTTATGGCACAAGGCCAGCAATTACCCAGTGCATCACTGGTACTTTATTTTTTATCGACCCCCCCCCCCCCCCTCCTCTGTAAGGCTGAATGAAAGGCAAAGTTAACCTCGGCGGGATTTGAACTCAGAATGGCAAGGGCCGTAACTCTATGCGTCAAGGCATGGCGTCCGACCCTCTACCGATTCTGCCAATCCACCGCCCTTGATGATGATGATGATGATGATGATGATGATGATGATGATGATGGATACATGGTTGGATGGACAGATAGATAGAGACCCTATGCTAGCAGGGAAAACAAATGTTGAAAGATAATGATGATGGTGATGATGATGATGGTGATGGTGATGATACACGATAGACAGATGGATGGATGGATGGACAGATAGAGTGATATAGCTAGCTAGCTAAATTGGTAGATCTACAAAATGGATAAAATATGATAGAAAGTTAATATTCAGTTGCTCTTTTTAAACATAATATATTCTATCCAATGGATTATCGGCTAAATGGATGCTATCAGCTAGTGTAATATTTCCTACTTTTGCAGTCATATATGACGCATGAAGGGTGATATTAGTGTGTCAATATTACTAAGTTCAGTGTGAGGGTGGTGGTGGATTTCTAGCATTGGGTAAATTGCTTCGTGGTTTTTGTTCTTGGTCTTTTACATTCTGTGCGCAAATCCCACTAAGGTCAATTGTGCTTTTCATCCTTCTTGTAAGGTCAATAAAATAAAGCACTAGTAAAATACTGGAGCAAATATAATCAATTTTCCCCCTTCCTCACAATTTACAGACCTTCAGGAGAGCATCAGACAACATGCTTTGTTGTCCTTTATGTTCTGAGTTCAAATCCCACCAAGGTAAACTTTGCCTCTCATCCTTCTGGAGCCAAAAAATAAAGTATCATTAACATACTTGGGTCAATATAACTGACTTTCCCTTTCTTCCACAATTTACAGGCCTTCAGTAGAGAATTGGATAACATGCTTTGCAGACTAGTTATGGACCTTTGCATTCTCTGACTTCAAATTCTGTTGAGGTTAGCTTTGCCTTTCAACATGATGGGGGGATTGAGAGAATAAAGTATCAGTAAAATACTGGGAAAATTGTTGGCCATGTGTCTAGATTAGAAATCATTAATCCCACCGAGGTTAACTTTGCCTTTCATCCTTACGGGGTCGATAAAATAAAATACCAGTAAACATGGCAGTGGTGGTGATGGGAAAGCTGGTGGTGTTGATAGTGTTTTTGGTGGTAGTAGTAATAGTAGTAGTCGTATTTATGGTGGTGAGGATGGCAGAACTTCCACCTACCATTCAAAGTAATTTGCTGGCCTTGTACGTGAATTAGAAACCAATCCCGCCGAGGTTAACTTTGCCTTTCATCCTTACGGGGTCGATAAAATAAAGTACCAGTAATGTCCTGGGGTTTTTGCTGGCCTTGTGCCTAAAGTAGAAACAATTATTATTCACTGTATTTGAGGGCGGTGGATTGGCAGTATTGGTAGGGGGTCGGACGCCATGCTTTGAAGCATAGAGTTACCTCCCTTTACGATCTGAGTTCAAATCCCGTCGAGGTTAAACTTTGCCTTTCATCCTTACGTGGTCGATAAAATAAAGTACCAGCAATACACTGGGATAATTGCTGGCCTTGTGCCAAAAGTAGAAACAATTATTATTCAGTGTATAAAGGCAAGCCTTGTTACACACTTTGTCATGCTGAATCTCCCTGAGAATTATATTAAAGATACATGTGGCCATGGAATACTCAGTTACTTACAAGATAATTTAAAGAGTAGATCAATCCATTGACCAAACAACTGGAGCACGTATTCGTAGAAACTAATGGAGACTCATCCACTTATTTGCAAATGCAGTGTTGGCTAAAATCTATAGATTTATTTAAACCTCTAGCATTCACATTAATCTATATATAGTATTATATTTTCATGGTAAAGACTTTACCTCACATAATATTGAATCTATGAGATTTTGAAAGTATTTATTTTGAGAACAATACCTTAACATCAGTTTGAGCGACCAGTTACAGCCAGTTTCAACAGAAAGCGGTAGAGAATTATGGCAGGTTTTGGCTGGTTTGAACACTAAAGGGTTAAAATCCAATCCATAGCCTTCTCCCTCCTGTTAGAGGAACCCCTCCTTGCTTGACCTCCACAGCTTTCTGTTTGGTTTTGGTCATGTCAGGGGCGTAGCTGTATGCACCATACTTGGCCAATTGAGGGGCCATTTGAGAGTTGATGAAACTATTTAACCCATAGTTGGGGTTGATGGCCGTTGACTCTGGAGTATTCACTGGCCGTTTCAACAGCCCTTGTTTTTTGTGTTGCTGTGGTTCCACTCGACCATCAAGTAGGTTCTACTGGGTTACATGGTACCAGTAACAGGCAGAAGCCTGCCCTAACTAGACCAGGGTCAGGTTGGTGAGCTGGTTTATAGTCACTGACCACTCGACCATGAAGTAGGTTCTACTGGGTTACATGGTACCAGTAACAGGCAGAAGCCTGCCCTAACTAGACCAGGGTCAGGTTGGTGAGCTGGTTTATAGTCACTGACCACTCGACCATCAAGTAGATTCTACTGGGTTACATGGTACCAGTAATAGGCAGAAGTCTGCCCTAACTAGACCAGGGTCAGGTTGGTGAGCTGGTTTATAGTCACTGACCACTCGACCATGAAGTAGGTTCTACTGGGTTACATGGTACCAGTAACAGGCAGAAGCCTGCCCTAACTAGACCAGGGTCAGGTTGGTGAACTGGTTTATAGTCACTGACCACTCGACCATGAAGTAGGTTCTACTGGGTTACATGGTACCAGTAACAGGCAGAAGCCTGCCCTAAGTAGACCAGGGTCAGGTTGGTGAGCTGGTTTATAGTCACTGACCACTCGACCATCAAGCAGGTTCTACTGGGTTACATGGTACCAGTAACAGGCAGAAGCCTGCCCTAACTAGACCAGGGTCAGGTTGGTGAGCTGGTTTATAGTCACTGACCACTCGACCATCAAGTAGGTTCTACTGGGTTACATGGTACCAGTAACAGGCAGAAGCCTGCCCTAACTAATGATTTATTTTAAAGTACATTGTTATATAGCATCAAAAGACATAAAAAAAACTGTGCTAAAACATCAGCAATTTATTAAAAGACTAAAAACATTCCAAATATTTTCAATGAAAATTGATATTAAATAATTATAGGTACCAATTAGACATCCGTACTTGGTTCTGGTTCTCTTTTTTGTCTTAAATTGAGACTTATAATATCTCAAGTTGAGACTTATGTCTAATGAATATCATTTTATGATGAACATTTTTCTGCATTTTTCTCTTTCTCGTTCATAATTCAAAAAAAGAATATAATACTGAAATGGACCCCCACCCATCCCACAAAAAAACAAAAAAAAAACAAACCCATTTAACAAGCATGATGTTGGTAGATGGTGCTAGTGTAAAAGAAGATATATTAGCCAGCTGTCAAAGAAGGGGTGTGTGTGTGTGTGTGGGAGGGGGGCAGAGGAATATTTATGTTATAGATATTTGAAACTGTTTATTTTGAAAAGAGTGTGGAATAAGATACCTTTTCACTTTATTGAATGAAAAGTGGAAAAAAGGAATAAATATAATGTTTAGGGAGAAAAAAAAAAAAAAAAATATATATATATATACAGTACATGTATATATAATGGCTGCCCCCCTCGTTATTGAGTATGGCCATTGCATGATATACCATTATTAATAATTATTAATTAATTCTATTGTGCAATGCCTGTTGCATGAAGATATTTTTTAAAGTGAGGAAAGACTGTGCACTGAGCCAATCCCACTCTCTGAGCGACAGTAGCTGTAACCCGAAAAGAAGAAAAGATCAACATCATCGATAACTACATATATATATATATATATATATATACACATACGAACACACACATATACATATATATACACACACACACACACACACACACACAAATATATACATACCTATATACACATATATACATGCTCACCGACATCCAGAGTTGACATTGCACTCAGTGCTCCTTTGGGAGCCCCTACATGGACACACTAGAAGAGGAAGACTAAGGTTAACATATGTTGATGCCCTAAGGACAGACACTGGTCTGTTGGAGATGCAGGATATGGCAGCGATAATGAGGGACAGAGACCGCTGGAGAGAACTCGTCCATGGATCTCGGGAATTTTACCCGCCTTATATAGATAGATATATTTCTTTATTAGCCACAGGGGCACAAAAGAAGGGGACAAATACAAAGGGGGAAGTTTACATACAATAAAAACGTGTAAAAAGATAGATAGATACATAATCATTTTCAAAAGAATAGAATTGCACTGAATGTTGCGACGTGGAACATTAGAACATTTCTTGACAAGGAACCATCGACTGCTATTGCTGGCAGAGAATTGAGCAGGTATAATATTGATATGGCTACACTCTCTGAAACCCATCTTAGTGGGGAAGGTCATCTATCCGAGAGAGGTGCCGGCTATACATTCTTCTGGAAAGGGAAAACAAATGGGGAGAAAAAGGAATGGAGGAGTAGGTTTCGCTGTCCGGACAAAGAAAACTAAACGACTGGAGCAACCACAAGGCATTAAGTGATCATACATGCACCTAAGAGTTCCCTTTTCAAGGGTACGTTTCATGACTATCATCTCCATCTATTCCCCTACCCCGGATAGTAGCCAAGAATCAATCATGGCTTTTTACCAAGATTTACGAATGTGTATAACATCAATTCCACATTCGGATAAGATCTTGCTTCTTGGGGATTTTAATGCACGTGTGGGAAAGAACGACTTCATCTGGAATGTTTTAGGATGTCACAGTATGAGCAAGATGGATGCCAATGATCTTCTCCTTTTGTAATTATGCAATGAGTTTATGCAATACATTTTTTTCAGCAAAAGGAGATCCACAAAGGGCTATGGGCGAACATTTGCTGTTGCGTATAGGACGGATCCGGTTATCAACTGAGTCTATTGTGCACATAGCCCCGCCGTCCTCCTTTAAGGAGGAGGAAGAGCAGGGAGTCTTCATCTGCCTGGCGGCCATAGCGAAAGAGATTGTATAGTGGACAAGGTTGAAACGATTGAAGACGGACACTTTCCTCTTCAGCGAGTCCCTGATTAACTTTTTCAAATTTCACTTGAAGAGGAAAATTAGGGTGGAGAGGCAAGTGCTGTCTTCTAGTAAGTTTGTTGTTGAACGGTGGGTGAAATTGGTGAATCTGAACGGGCCCGCCAGTTACAGCCAGTTTCAACAGAAAGAGGTGAGGGAATTCTGGCTGGTTTGAACATTAAAGGGTTAATACAACTTTTGTTTCAAAACAAAATTGTTCTCTAAATTAAAAATTATTCCTGACTTATTCAGCTATGGCCTTTAAAGTGTTATGTATATTTTTTGTCTTTATATATATATATATATATATATATATATATATATATATATATATATATATATATATATATATAGTCAATCACAATCTTTATTTTCAATTTCCTTGTTTGGCTTTAGTTAATTAACAGGAAAACTCATTTAGACCCTACCCCTGCCACCCACTACTACCACCACCTCACATTCATACAGAAATAGCTAGATTCTGTATGAGAGTTTGCATTATTGGTTTCTAAGATTAGACTTGGTTACTATTGCAATAACCATTCAGGGTGTGTGTGTGTGTGTGTGTGTATTGGGATTTGAAACCGCGCGGTAAAGGTACATATAGTAAGTAGAGCGAACTTTTAAAGTTTTTATGTTATGTCTGTTCTTCCACGCTAGCATGGGCTAGACGGGTTGCCCTGTTGTCGGCAGTGTCCGGTCGGCTGACCTTGTCTTCCGATATACGGGAACTGATTCTGGCTTGATTTCTACAGATGGATGCCCTTCCCAACACCAACCTCATTTACAGTGAGTGCTGGGTGCTTTTTTGCCGTGGCACCTCCACGACCACTTTGCAGTGGAATGATAGGGACTCCAGTCCCTATCATCTCATTTCTACAGCTGAGTAAACTGGAGCAATGTGAAATAAAGTGTCTTGCTCAAGGAAACAACTCATCACCCGGTCTGAAAATTGAACTCACAACCTTTCGATTGCAAGCCCAATGCTCTAACCACTAAGCCATGCGCCTTAATGATATATATATATATTTGTATGTAGTTGATGACTCAGAGAAAAGAGTACTCAATACCGAAGTAGAGTTTAAATATACATTTTATTAAGGCTAAATAGTAAGTCTTGTTACTCTGGATTTTCACCTGCTTCTCACAGGGTCATCTGACAAATGTTCTTGTTTGGTGACCCTGTGAGAAGCAGGAGGAACTCGAGGAACAGGGAGTGTAATGCGAAGTTACTGTAGGTTCACCCATGTGAGCACTTGATGTTTAGATTCAGGTCAGTATCTACTACCACAGAGGTCCGACGAGCTTTTGATTCCAGAGTCAGGCCAGACCGATACAGATCTAACCTTGAGCTGATCAGTAGCGAAACACGTGTCACCAACCAATAAACATAATGAAGGAGTAACCATTCTTCCTTGTATTATTATTATTATAATGTATGTATGTATGTATGTATGTATGTATGTATGTATGTATGTATGTACACACAAGAGATGTCAACATGAATGGACGTCTTTACCGTGTTGCCTACACGGTCACATTACAGCGTGGACTGTGTGTTTTTTTTTTGTCGTGACACCTACACGATCTCATTTGTTATGAGATTTGCCTGGATATTGTGGCACCAACATAACTTTACATTGAAAGGGGCGGTGTGGGTGGGGTCGGGGTGGTAGGACGGGGGTGTATTTTGTTAGAGATGCCTACTGACTGTAGTAGGTTTTACTTTGTATTTAAGTAACGCGGGTCTTCTCTATTACTGAGTACCGCCAAAGCTCTCGGTCCAGTGACATTGTCTTGGAGAGGTGTAAGTGTGTGAGGTCGGAATTTATCAGCTCGTCCCAGGTTTTTCTGGGTCTGCCTACTCCGTGGCTACCGTCTATCTTTATTGCCCTGCACTTTGTTATACAGCTGTCGTCTTTCATGCGCATCACGTGACCATACCAACGTAGCCTTCTCTCGATATATATATATATATATATACATATATTTGGAGGGATTTATTAATATAACTAAGTTTCTCATTATTAAGCTGGTGTTTGGAGCATAATTTAACAAAGGTTCTTACATAAAATCATGATGGAAGGTTTTTAGATAAATATAGGACCTGTCCACCCTTGCAAGCAGGGAAAAGTGGACGTATGATGATGATGATAAACACTTTAAAACAAACAGCGTGGCATTAGAGAACCAGGAGCAATCCCAGGCAGTTTGGTTTAAAAAGAATTAAGATAATTGTTTCTACTTTTGGCACAAGGCCAGCAAATACCCAGTACATTACTGGTACTTTATTTTATCAACCCCGTAAGGATGAAAGGCAGAGTTAAGATAATATAGTGTAATTTCAGGGAAACTTGACTGCTACTTCTATAAACAAAATAAATATTCTTATGGAACAGGGGTTTATGAATTTATGTTCAGATAAATTAAGATACAGATCTATCTATGAAGACTTGTCCAACACTCACTAGCAATGAAAATGGCTGTTAAATGATGACGATGATAATGATGATGATAATGATGATGATTAAAATTTAAACTTATTGGTCCAGTAGGCAATTTATAATAATAATTGTTCTGCGTCACAAAACTATCGATCAATGTGTGAATTCAATCAACAGATATTTTTACATGTAGCTAACATTAAAGACAATTCATAAAAAGTTACATATCTCTCTTGCTACAAAAAAAAATAAAATAAATAAAATGAATAAATAAAATATAATAAAAATAGTATAAAAATCAATAGATATGATCCAAAATTTGATACCCATGCAACACCATCAATCAATCAAACAAAAAAAGAAAAAAGGGAAAAAAAAAAAGCTTTGTTAATTTTCATAATGAACATTGGTTTCTAATTTAAGCACAAGATCAGCAATTATTTTAGGGGTGCGGAAAGTTCAGGCAAGTGATCCCAATACTTAACTGGTACTTTGATTTATCAACCACAAAAAGCACCCAGTCCACACTGTAAAGTGGTCGTTTTGGTGCCACGACAAAAAGCATCCAATTCACACTGTAAAATGGTTGTGTGGGTGACACGACAAAAAGAACCCAATCTACGGTATAAGATGGTTGTTTTGGTGCCACGATAAAAGGTACCTAGTCCACACTATAAAGTGGGGATTTCAGTGCCCAAAAGCACCCAGTCCAAACTGTAAATGTGGTTGGTGTTAAGGAAGGGCATCCAGCCATAGAGACCAAGCCAGAAACAGTTTTGACGGTGACCAGTGCAAAGAGGCAGTGTGTCCAGGCAAGCCCCAGTATTTCTTTACCTTCCTTTCCTCTGCATTTCAGACCACAGTATTGGGTTTGTGGCTAAAGCGACTAAGATGGAGGCAGAGAATGTGTCACATGTGACATCCCAGATGAGGGATTTATCTCCTTTGAATGGGAAGAGGTTAATTCCATTGGGGTTGCTTGCCTTCTCCGCAATGAAGGCCTGCTGGTTCCAGTTATGATGGGAAGCCAACTGCGTCCAGTCTCCTTCTCAATATGTCGTTGAGGGCAGCATGTCAGCAGTGGGGGGGGGGGGACCAGCCGCCGCTCTGGGTGCAGGGCAAAGTTGTCATTAACAGCCCCTCACAGCAGCATTTATGTGACTCATACATAAAGAGGCTGAGGCATTGAGCCACTCTGTTGCGAGTGCACTCATCATCAAGAAAGGTACGTACCAGTTGATGAGGAGGGCAGATCGAAGGCAGGCGAGGCAGTATTGGTCCAAGCCAGACCCAATCCAGCTGAAGGAAGACCTGCATCTTATGTCATTCCAGTGATTCCAGTGATCCCAGTAATTAACTGGTACATTAATTGATCAACTCCAGAAGGGTGAAAGGTGAAGTTGACCTTGGCTGGATTTGAACTTAGAATATCATCATCATCATTCGTCGACTACTGTCGAGATGATGGATCTCACTCTCATGCCCCAGAATCCCCTGTCCCCCATCGCTGCCCCCAGGTCCTGTCTACCGATTCCCGTATCCCTAGAGATAACGTCAGGGAATGACAGCTTCCTACTCCTAGTCAGGCTGGAGTCAGGGTTCCAGAGCAAGAGAGCGGATATGATTTCATTGCTGGCACGGTGACAGTGGCCAGCAAATTGAGCTCTCCGGGATTTTAGAAGGGCAGAGGCTCGAGGGAGTTTGCCATAGATTTTAGACAAGGTGGGATGTCGTTTCCAGGATAGGTTTTGCACTCTCATTAAGAGGCGGGTATATAAAGAACCCCAACAAATAGAAGTCCTCTTGCTCAGCCAATCCACAAAATGAAAAGGGATTCTCTTTTTGGTATTGCAAATATCGAAGCTTTATGATATTTTTCAAGAGGTTGGGGGCAAGGGGTCCTAAATTAAAATAAAAATGAAGTTTAAAATAACACAAAATAATAAAAAAAATCTAAATCGATATAATATTTTGAATTTTGATTTTGAAAATGACATTTACCGCACAGTTTTAATTTAATTAATAAAAATAACAGTGAAATAATAAATAAATATATATAAATAATATATATATATAATAAATAAATAAATATGTATCCATAATCAGCTAATATTTGAATTTTTATCTTTCTATATTTATTTATATATTTTTTTATATTTAAAGTTCAATATTGTAATTCAAATTGATTATTGAATAATTTAACTGCCTGGTAGATTGAGGAGGGGGAGTAAGAGGAGAATAGAGTGAGAAAAAGGTGTGGATGTTGTGGGGGTGAGGCTGGGATTATTGGGAGTGTGTGTAGGGAGGGATGTTGTGGGTGTGGGAAGGGATGTTGTGGGTGAGGGTGTAGGATTGTTGTGGGTGTGGGTGTAGTATTGTTGTGGGTGTGGGAAGGGATTTTGTGGGTGAGGGTGTAGGATTGTTGTGGGTGTGGGAAGGGATTTTGTGGCTGTGTGAAGGGATGTTGTGGGTGTGGGATGTGGGAAGGGATGTAGTGGGTGTTGGAAGGGCTGTGTGTGTGGGAAGAGATGTGTTTGTGGGAGCGATGTTGTGGGTGTTGGAAAGGATGGTGTGGATGTGGGAAGACATGGTGTGTGTGGGAAGACATGGTGTGGGTGTGGGAGCGATATTGTGGGTGTGGGAAGGGATGTTGTGGGTGTGGGAAGGGATGTTGTGTGTGGGAAGACGGTGTGGGTGTTGGAAGGGATGGTGTGGGTGTAGGATTGATGTGGGTGTCGGAGGGATGTTGTGGGTGAGGGTGTAGGATTGTTGTGGGTGTGGGAAGGGATTTTGTGGCTGTGTGAAGGGATGTTGTGGATGTGGGGTGTGGGATGTGGGAAGGGATGTGTTTGTGGGAGCGATGTTGTGGGTGTTGGAAAGGATGGTGTGGGTGTGGGAAGGGATGTGTTTGTGGGAGCGATGTTGTGGGTGTTGGAAAGGATGGTGTGGGATGTGGGAAGGGATGTGTTTGTGGGAGCGATGTTGTGGGTGTTGGAAGGGATGGTGTGGGTGTAGGAAGACGTTGTGGGTGTTGGAAGGGATGGTGTGGGTGTGGGAAGACGTTGTGGGTGTTGGAAGGGATGGTGTGAGTGTGGGAAGGGATGTTGTGGGTGTGGGAGCGATGGTGTGGGTGTGGGAAGGGATGTTGTGGGTGGGAAGACGTTGTGGGTGTGGGAAGGGATGGTATGGGTGTGGGAAGGGATGTAGTGTGTGGGAGTGAATTGCTTACTCTAACAAACATGCAATATATCTTTACTATATTCACACAATGATTGTGTTCAAAGTTGATTGATTCATTGATTGCTACTAACCAATAGTTTCCTGTATGTTCAATCAAGTCATCTAACTTAACACTAAACTAATTAATCAGAAATGTCTATGTGGTTAATAAATTCACTTCACAACCATATGGCTAAGGACTTAGTTGCACAGAATGGTGTCTTTGGGAAGTATGCTGCACCATAGCCTTAGGTTGACCTATGATGCCTTCATCATCATCATCATTTTACGTCCGCTTTTCCCTGCTTGCAAGGGTGGGACGGGAACTGATTCTGGCTTGATCTCTACAGCTGGATGCCCTTCCTAACACCAACCTCCTTTACAGTGTGGGCTGGGTGCTTTTTGGCCATGGCACCTCCACGACCTCTTTGCAGTGGAATGATAGGGACCCCAGTCCCTATCATCTCATTTCTACAGCTGAGTAAACTGGAGCAATGTGAAATAAAGTGTCTTGCTCAAGGAAACAACACATCACCCGGTTTGAGAATTGAACTCACAACCTTTCGATTGCAATGCCAATGCTCAAACCACTAAGCCATGTGCCTTATGAGTGAAATTTGGCAGACAGAAGGTGTGCAGAAGCCCATCATCACCATCATTGATTTAACATCCGTTTTTCCATGCTTGCATGGATCCTTTTCAGCACAGCATCTCTCCACTTGTTGCATTCCTTCGTTATCGCCTCCATGACTTTCGGAAACATTTTTACACGCTCAGAGTTGCTGAAGCATGGAACAAACTACCTGCATCAGTTGTTAGCTGTCGAGACACTGCATCCTTTAAGGCCTCCATGCTTCCCGAGATTCAGCAACACTACACCTAATGTTCCTCCTCCATACACATACACACATGTATATCATGACTCATACACTATTCACTTCTGACATTTGTGTATTATTCTATGTACTATACATGCACCTTTGACAAGTTGTAGTGCACTTGAGCACTTTACACAATAATTTCATTCATCATCATCATCATTTCATTTTATGTCCGCTTTTTCCCTTCTAGTAAGGGTGGGACGGGAACTGATTCTGGCTTGATTTCTACAGCTGGATGCCCTTCCTAACACCAACCTCATTTACAGTGTGGACTGGGTGCTTTTTGGCCGTGGCACCTCCACGACCACTTTGCAGTGGAATGATAGGGACCCCAGTCGTATCATCTCATTTCTACAGCTGAGTAAACTGGAGCAATGTGAAATAAAGTGTCTTGCTCAAGGAAACAACAAGACACTTTATTTCACATTGTTATTATTTCATTATTGGTGGATTGGCACTATCAGTAGAGGGTCGGACACCATGCTTTGCAGCAAAGAGTTACGGCCCTTTATGATCTGGGTTCAAATCCCGCCGAGGTTAACTTTGCCTTTCATCCTTACGAGGTCGATAAAATAAAGTACCAGTAATACACTGGGATGATTGCTGGCCTTGTGCCAAAAGTAGAAACAATTATTATTATTATTTTTTTTTATGAGTCTCAGTGATATGAGGTCAACTCTCACCACCTCTGCCCAAGTCTTTCTTGGTTTATCTTTACTGAGGCTTCCTTTCACTGGCGTTTCTTCATTGTGTATTTATATATATATAAAATGGTAGTACTGGTACCACAATAAAATGTACTCAGTCCACATAGTCTTAGATGTACAAGAAGGGATGCATTTGACCTTACTCAGACTGACCTAGGGCTAAACAACTACAAAGAAAAAAGAGAGAGGGGAGGGAACAGTTAAATTAGTTGTTTCTACTTTTGGCACAAGGCCAGCAATTATCCCAGTGTATTACTGGTACTTTATTTTATCGACCCCCATAAGGATAAAAGGCAAAGTTTAACCTCGGTAGGATTTGAACTCAGACCATAAAGGGACGTAACTCTATGCGTCAAAACATGGCGTCCGACCCTCTACCGATACTGTCAATCCAGCACCAACAGTTAAATTAATATCAATAGAGCAATATATGGCTGTAGTAGTAGTAGTAATGATGGTGGTAGTATTGTAACAGTAATAGTAGTATTAGTAGTAGCAGTTGCATGAGTAGTAGTAATAGTAGCAGCATTAGTAGTGCTATTATTACTATGCGGCATAGAGTTAAGCCCTTTACGTTCTGCGCTCAAATTCCGCCGAGGTTAGCTTTGCCTTTCATCCTTACGGGGTCGATAAAATAAAGTACCAGTCACGCACTGGGGTCGATTTAATCGACTTTCCCCTCCCTTAGAATTACTGGGCTTGTGCCTATAGTAGAAACAATTATTATTATTATTATTATTATTATTATTATTAGGGCGGTGGATTGGCAGTATCGGTAGAGGGTCGGACGCCATGCTTTCCAGCTTAGTGTTACGTCCCTTTATGATCTGAGTTCAAATCCCGGCAAGGTTAACTTTGCCTTTCATCCTTACGGGGGTCGATAAAATAAAGTACCAGTAATGCACTGGG
The DNA here is from genome assembly GCA_964016885.1 of Eledone cirrhosa. Lineage (NCBI taxonomy): Eukaryota > Metazoa > Mollusca > Cephalopoda > Octopoda > Eledonidae > Eledone > Eledone cirrhosa. The sequence goes on from OZ024757.1 coordinate 20,488,553, forward strand.
ATAATTGCTGGCCTTGTGCCAAAAGTAGAAACAATTATTATTATTATTATTAGTAGATAAGGGCAATGTCATTGTCTTTTTGTCACACACACACACACTGTCTCTCTCTAAACAAATGACTTTCCTTTTCTCTCTCTAGCTACCACTTTAGAAGAAGAATCAGAGTGAAGACAGAGGTACTGCACCCCAGTAAATTTACTGAAAGGTGGGTGAATGTAGCAAAAATGGCCCGAGTGATTGGGCCTTCTCTGTATATAAACCTGTAGGTTGAAGAAGAGAGCAAAAGGAAGAAGAGAGCACTTGCACAACACGCTCCTGAAGTCGAGGGTCGTTCTATCGACGGGGTATTGAACAACCCATTTGTGGCGCCACCCCCCTATTGGGGATTTCGACTGTATGTAAAATCCCCGGCATGTGTCTTTGTATTGTCCCCTTTTCTTGTGCGCCCTTGTGGCAAATAAAGAAATATATCTATGTACATCTCTCTAGCTTGGCACTCCCCCTTTCTATATATAGATGAGAGTGATGTTGTAACTTTCTATCTATCTACCTCGAAAACACACCGTTCCCTTTTCTCTCTCTATCTATGTACATACCTCTCACTTGGTGCTCCCCCTCTCTACAAATTGACTGTGACTGACAGAAGGACACACGGACGGTGCTCTTATTATAATATAGTTTATTATTATTATTATTATTTATTATTAGTAATAGTAGTATTAGTAGTATTAGTAGTAGTAGTAATGCTTTGTAGCCAGAGGATCAAGATCTGAAGAAGGGGGGGGGGAGGAAATAAAGCAGAATGGGGTTGTGGTGATGATAGTGATGATGGTGTGTGTGTGTGTGTGTGTGTGTGTGAGGGGGGGGGGTGAGAAATCTATATAACAAAAATGGAAACAGTCCAAATAAATATATCGCCAGCAAAGTAAAATAACTTTTTCAAGTGTGGTATTTGGCAAAATATTGGGGCTTTTCTTTTTTGTTGTTTAAAGGAGTATTAGCTCTTTTCTTTTCTATCACACATCCCCCCACCCCCCTGCCCTATCATAGCACCATCCTTCCACCCCTCATCTTCTACAGCTCCATAATGAAAAAGAAATCGCTATGAGAGAGTTACTGCAATACAAACATACCAAATTAACATAAATTAATGACATCACAATCTTATTTTCTTATTATTTCATTACAATTTTGTTCATTTCCCTGCAGAAAATTTTAAAAAGGCTGCGAATTGGCAGATTCATAGAATACTTTGCAGTATTTGTTCCGGCTTTCTCTGATCTGATTCCCCCCCCACCTAGTTCAACTTTGTCTTAATGTCCTGTCACACATAAAACCACATTAGCATTTGAAATAACAAACCACAAGAAACCACATTAGCAAAACATACTCGAAAAGTATAAAACAACACTAATTAAACTGCATCGCATAAAAATTGAAAATTTGGTATATCAATCTTACCAAATATTAAATAATAAATATTAAAAAACTGCTCACAGAATATATGAAATATCCTTTTTTAATATTTATTATTTGATAAGATTGACATACCAATCAAAACCGGTAACATTTGTTAAAATTTAAATCCATTTAATGCAACAATTATAAAATTATTCATTGTTGGATTAAAGAAAAAATAATCTTTAAATATACTTCTGAGCATTTTCACTATTACTTTTGAACTATATAACCTTTAATTTGTATGGAAGTATATATATATATATATACGATATTAAATAAATGGAAACTATATTTATTTCATTATACATATTTCAGGGATACCAAATTAAAATATGGTATGCCTTCATCAGACAAAATACAATATATAAACAGTTTTATAAATAATTTTGACGTACCCTATTAGAAGCGACCATTACTTTTGGAAGCTGTCTGGGTACGTCAAAATTATTTATAAAACTGTTTATATATTGTATTTTGTTTGATGAAGGCATACCATATTTTAATTTGGCATCCCTGAAATATGTATAATGAAATAAATATGGTTTTATAAATATAGTTTCCATTTATTTAATATTGTATATATACTCCAAAAACTTGTTAAGTGCTTTATATCAGTTATAAAATATTTACTCGTTGTATCCCAACAATTTTAAATAGAACTTTTGCATATATATATATATAACGGAGGAAATGTGGTAAGGAACCAGGTGGACCATAACGCACCAAAGTACTCAATACTTAGGGTAGTAGAGTGGGTAATAGGAACGAGTAGGACTCCGACGGCTGAGCTCAAGCCGTTTCGACGGCTAATTCAAATAAATTGATGTCTGACATACCTCAACTGTGCTGACGGTTCAATTCCAGCCTTGGCAAGACTGGAATTGAACCATCAGCACAGTTGAGGTATGTCAGACATCAATTTATTTTATCTGATGAGGACGTACTGATGAAACAGCTCAGTACCTCTGAAATATGTATAATAAAATATATTTGATCACATGAATGTCTATATTTATTAACATTTTGAAGTAATATTATATATATATAAAAGCCGACCTTACCCAATTACACCTCTCAAAGGCAATGACACACGACCGTGACTTCTGGTGTCACGCAGTAATACAGAGTACCCGACCTCCCATGGGTACAAGCTGAAGCATATAGACAATATGCCCCCACACCCCCCACCGCAAGGTGGTCGTGGAGGTGCCACGGCAAAAACGGACCCAGCCCACACTGTAAAGTGGACGTGTAGGCGCCACGGAAAAGCACCCAGCACTCACTGTACATGAGGTTGGTGTTAGGAAGGGCATCCAGCTGTAGAAATCAAGCCAGATCAGTTCCTGTATGAGCAAGGCATGGTCAGCCGACCAGACACTGCACACAACAGGACAACCCGTCTAACCCATGCTAGCGTGGAAGAACGGACGTAAAACGGTGATGATGATGATGATATATATATATACATACTGGTATCTACCTGTCCAAGGTAGGGCCGATAACAGTGTTAGAACCCCAGTATCCAATTAATGTATTTCATTGTTTCAGGCGAAGTCAGTGAGATGGATCTGGAGTATCAAGACTAATAATCTGGAGTTACTTAACTACTATCAATTAATCACTATCATGATCAATGAACCTTCTGAAATTATCATAAAACAATGAACTGATTAAGCACTGAACTTCACCTTTTGTTTTCATTGTTCAACATTATATGCCGAGGTTGACTTTGCCTTTCATCCTTAAGGGGTCGATAAAATAAAGTACCATTAATACACTGGTATAATTGCTGGCCTTGTGCCAAAAGTAGAAACAATTATATTATATTATATTATATTATATTATATGTAGGCAACACGGTAAAAACCTCCCAGCCCCACACTGTAAATGTGGTTGGTGTTAGGAAGGGCATCCAGCTGTAGAAAACCCGCCAGACAGTCCACGCTGTAATGTGGCCGTGTAGGCAACACGGTAAAAACCTCCCAGCCCCACACTGTAAATGTGGTTGGTGTTAGGAAGGGCATCCAGCTGTAGAAAACCCGCCAGACAGTCCACGCTGTAATGTGGCCGTGTAGGCAACACGGTAAAAACCTCCCAGCCCCACACTGTAAATGTGGTTGGTGTTAGGAAGGGCATCCAGCTGTAGAAAACCCGCCAGACAGTCCACGCTGTAATGTGGCCGTGTAGGCAACACGGTAAAAACCTCCCAGCCCCACACTGTAAACGTGGTTGGTGTTAGGAAGGGCATCCAACTGTAGAAAACCCGCCAGACAGTCCTATGCGAGCAAGACAACCACTCTTGCCTCAAGTGGGAAAACTCCCGTCCAAACCCATGCAAGCGTGGAACATGGACGTTAAACGATGATGATGATGATGATGATGATGATGATGATAAGGGCGGTGGATTGGCAGTATCGGTAGAGGGTCGGGCGCCATGCTTTCCAGCATAGTTACGGCCCTTTATGATCTGAGTTCAAATCCTGCTGAGGTTAACTTTGCCTTTCATCCTTACGGGGGTCGATAAAATAAAGTACCAGTAATGTACTGGGTAATTGTTGGCCTTGTGCTTAAAGTAGAAACAATTATATTATATTATGTGAATTGGCAGTATCGGTAGTGGGTTGGGCGCTATGCTTTGACGCATAGAGATACGGCCCTTACCATTCTGAGTTCGAATCCCGCCGAGGTTAACTTTGCCTTTCATCCTTACGGGGGTCGATAAAATAAAGTACCAGTAATACACTGGATAATTGCTGGCCTTGTGTCAAAAGTAGAAACAATTATATTATATTATATATGAGGTGAGTGTGTGTGGTTTAGAATGGGGACACTGTATCTCTGTGTGATATAAGAATCCACTAAGAGGGTTGGTGTCAGGAAGGGCAACAGGCTGTAAAACTTTGCCCTCAAAATGTCTCGTCCAACTCATGCCAGCATGGAAAATTCAACATAAAAACAATGACGATGACACTTGCACACATATTTACACATACATTCACACACACACACAAAAAAAGGTACGATCGACTTTCGTCAAATCGGACCGAGGAAACAATGTTTCCATTGGTCTTTCCAATTGCTAATACTATCTATCGGTCGCAACTCCAGGTAGAAGGAGCAATGTGAAATAAAGTGTCTTGCTCAAGGACATAACGCATCGCCTGGTCCAGGAATCGAACTCACAACCTTACGATTGCGAATCCAATTCTCTAACCACTCAGCCACACGCCCTTCACACACACACAAATATATATATATATATATAAATAAAACATTCTTAATAAATAAACTTGCCTTATGATACTGTGAGTTCCAAACTGTACCGTATTCATAACAGGTTTGAAAATCCATCATGTCCATCTTGCACAGAATTTGAGAATTATTTTTCCAGGTAACTTTATTATTATTATTATTATTTTATCTTTTTTTTGTTGTTTTTTTTGTATCCAGTAAAAAAGAAAGAAAGACAAAGAATGTTGAAGACTGCTAAATCTGTCCAGTTATATCTGACAGCAATTGGTAAATATAATTGTTTCTACTTTAGGCACAAGGCCAGCAAGCACCCAGTGCATTACTGGTACTTATAATAATTGGTAGTATGTTTAAAGGTCACTGGTAGTATGTGTAAAGGTCATTCCCGGTCATTGCAATAATGTGGTAGCACCTCATATATTTATATATATATGTATTGATGTATGTATGTATGTGTGTATGTATGTGTGTATATATGTGCATCAATAATTCTGTATCCGGGGTTGGGGATTAAGAAGTCAGAGTAGATCGAAATAGTTTGTTTTGGAGGAAAAGCTTTGTAGAGATCCACAATGAATTGAGAACTACAACTGTTATATATGTATATACATAGTCCTTATATATATGTATGTACATATATATCTTTATATGTATATATGTATATACATATATATGTGTATATACAAATAAATCATTATATGCCAATATGTATATATCTATAATTACTGGTATCGGTCATAATACTAGTAGCAGAGAGCAGGGAACGACAAGAAAGTGTTTCTGAGCAGAACCAACTCTAAAGAATTGGTGAAATGCAGCAATACTATATTATAGTTAAGGCCAGCTGGAGCAATTTATCTGCCGCTTCTTTATTTGTTGTCCAATCAACAACTCTATAATTTCATATATATATATATATCGAGAGAGAGAGAGATAGAGCAAGAGAGAGTGGGGGGAGAGAGTGATAAGGAAGTGACAAATAGATAAGGGTATTAAAGTAGAAAGGGGGAGGGGGAGCAATATAAGTTACTGTTCCAGATATTCAGAAGTTATGTTTGGAGGTGGGTTTATCTGTGTTCTACATGTATTCTCAGAGCAAAGACATTTTCATTTGAGAGAGAGAGAGAGATGGTTGAGAGAGCAAAAGGTAGAGAGAGAGAAGAGTGCGTGTGTATGAGAGCGAGAAAGAGAAAAGAGAGAGGTAAGAGATAATTAAAGAGATTAAGATGGGAAAGATGATGATAAGATGGCAAAGCTGAAGAATGTAAAAGTCCCACCTCTTCTTCACCACCACCTATTCTCCCCTCTTAAATATAGGGTCAATTGGCAAAAGAGACTCCTTTTTTTTTCTGAAGCTAATTCTAGTCTAAATCTAATTCAAACATAGACAAATATTAAGAGTTTTAAATCTATCCATTGGAAGAAATACATGTCCTTGAAGATGGCTAGCTCATATGTTGTGGAACTAACTTTATTTACACACAGACACACACACATATATATATATATATATGTGAGAAAAACCACGGACCCTCCATCTCAACTCTACTTTTGAAAAGCAGAAGAACTGCGAAACCGGTAAAGGAACCAAATAAATATATATATTTTTTTTAAAATAAGACTCCAGTTGCATTTTCGATTTCATCTTTTTTTCTTTATACTTTCACTCGTGTAGGACACCTCGGTTATTTTTCATTTTGTAAAAAAAACCTCACTTTCTTATATATATATATATATATATATATATACACCCAGTCCTAAATAAATGAGGTTGTGTAGGTGTCACGACAAAAAAACACACAGTCCACGCTGTAATGTGGCTGTGTAGGTAACACGGTAAAAACCTCCCAGTCCACACTGTAAACGTGGTTGGTGTTAGGAAGAGCATCCAGCCGTAGAAAACCCGCCAGACAGTCCTATACGAGCAAGACAACCAATCTTGCCTCAAGTGGGACAATTCCCGTCTAAGCCCATGCTAGCGTGGAAGATAGACGTTAAACGATGATGATGATGATGATTATATATATATATATATATAACGGAGGAGTTGTGGTAAAGAACCAGATGGACCATAACGGCTTGAGCTCTGCCGTCGGGGTCATACTTTCTCCTATATCTATATGTATAAAGTACCAGTAATACACTGGGATAATTGCTGGCCTTGTGCCTAATGTAGAAACAATTATTTATAGATTCTGCTGGATGTGACATACAGATTTAAGGCTGGAACATAAGACATGCAGACTGATACAAACTGAGTAAGCTCTGCTGATTCTTCAAGAAAATCTTGGAATATGTTTTATTTGTTGACCTAAAAAAACCCAGCCTGGAATGATATGCTAGAAATGTTTTCAGAATATCTCTTATCTATGTGATGCGCTACTAATTGATGTCATTCTATTAAAGTCTGGTGAGTGAAGTAGTTACTAACATAGTCATTTTAAACCAGGTTCTATAATTTTATTTAGTAGTACTAGTAAATCTACTGAGTGAAGTAGTTACTAACAATACTATAGTCATTTAAAACCAGGTTCTGTAACTTCCAATACTAGCATTAAGTCTGGTGAGAGATATAGAGGAAGAATCACTCCCAGTACTGGATTTGTACTTTATTATCAACCCCATAAGGGTGAAAGGTAAAGTTGACCTTGGTGGGATTTGAACTCAGAATACAGAGAGCCAGAATGAATGCTGTGAAGCATTTTATCTGACGTACTGATGCCTCTGCCAATTCTCTGCCTACATGTACTTTAGTTTTAGATAAATGCTAACAGATAAGCCTGTAATAAGATGATATTGGTTGGCATTAGGAAGGATATTAAGCCGTAGAAACCATGCCAAAATACAGATCCATGTTTAACCCATACAAGCATGGAAAAATAGATGATGATGATGATTGCAGGGAGATATTTTTCTTCAAAGTCCATCATATGTCACTGGTATTAGAAACTGTAAGCAAGTTTGAGGCAGAGAAAGAACAATAGTCTGCAAATGTGACTCAAGCCATGTATATACCATGAGCAAGGTCAGACTTTCACCATCAGAGGCCCTAAGCTGTATGAAATTTGAGGCACATCTCTAAAACAATTTGGGTAAAAACATTTAAAATAATTATACATGATTATTATTTATTAATGATTACAAAACTAAATTAATTACAAAATGTTTCTTTTAACTAATTAATTGATTTATTTCAGGAAGCACAGCCTGGAATCTAAAGGTCTTAAAGTCAACTTAGCAAAGACTAAAATTCTAGGGCCAGATCTCCTCAGAGAAATGGCCTTTCTCAGTGTGCAGAAAAGGAGTAGGCAGGAATTCCATACTATGTTCCAAGTGCAAGCTATGGGTACATGAAATGTAGTGGAATCCCAGGCAGGCTAACAAAAAATGTAGGTTTTACAAGTGGTCGGTGCACAGGAGCATTAAGTAGCAAGAGCTCTCAAGATACAATCACCTCCAAATGTCCAGAGGGCTCTATAGAAGTGATAGATAGCTTCTGTTACCTGGGTGACCCTATCAGCAATGGGGGAGGGTGTTCTGACAGCACAGTAGCCAGAGTGAGGTCGGGTTGGTGCTAACTACAATAGAATTTTACCTCAAAATGAAAGGCAGACTGTATGATACATGTATAAGAACAACTATGTTGCACAGCAGCGAGACCTGGGCTCAGTGTGTAGAGTACCAGCTTAGATTGGAAAGAAATGAAGCCTCCATGCTTCACTGGCTGTGCGATAATATACACGAATGGGAAAGCATAAATGAACTACGCAAGAAATTAGACATAAGAGGGATCAGATGTGTGCAGGAGATGAGATTGAATTGGTATGGACACGTGATGCATTTGAAGGATGACAGCTGTATAAAAAAGGTGCCAAGCACTCAAAGTTGATGGTAGCCGTGGAATAGACAGGCTTAGGAAGACTTGGGATGAGGTAATAAGAGCTGACTTTGCTCAATTATATCTCACTAAAGAAATGACACAGGACCAGGACCGTGACCTCTGGCGCTATGAAGTATTACAGAAGACCCGCCTTCACGAAGGGTCAGTCCGTCCTACCCATGCTAGCATGCTCCATTGGATGTGCAATGTCAATGTGTGTGAACGACCAAGCATAGATGAGCCGAGAGAGAAACTGCGTATAAGAGGGATAAGTTGTAGTGGCTTTAGTTTAATATGGAAACTTTTCCAGATGATTTGTCCGCTGGTAAAGATACTATAAACATTTGAATTAACAAACCAGTGGGTTTTTTTTCAAAATATATTTTCTACTAAATCATTCATTACAGAGTGTTAAAAGTTAATGAGAGCAGATCTGGAGCTAACACTACCAGAACAACAACAACCACAACAACAACAACAGTAAAGAAAGTGACAATAAAATGTGTTGGTGATGGTGCCTTTCTGTGAAAACTTTACTGGCATTAAATTACGTGAAATCGTTCATAAAACTGTGAATTGAACCACCAATACCCCAACAACAACAGCAATACACCACCACTTACAGTGATTACTGTTATTGCATGCCAACAGCAATGATGGCAACAACAACAACGACAACAACACAACAACAAGGAGGTAAAGGAAACAAGAATGGCAATGCTGTTATAATAATAATAATAATGAAATTATTGTGTACAGTGCTCAGGTGCACTACAACTCATCAAAGGTGCATGTATAGTACATAGAATAATGTACAAATGTCAGGAAAATAAACAGTGTATGAGTCATGATATAATAACAACAACAATAACAATAATGAAATATTGTGCACAGTGCCCAGGTGCACCACAACCCATCAAAAAAGTGCATGTACAGTACATAGGGCAATGCACAAACATCAGTAAAATGAACAGTGCACACATGTGTGCATGTGTATGGAAGGGGCACATCAGGTGTAGTTTTGGCGTATTTCGGGAAGCATGAGTGTCTTAAAGGATGCAGTGTCTCGGCAGCTAACAATTGACGCAGGCAG
>OZ024757.1:20500738-20560738 GCA_964016885.1 Eledone cirrhosa
TCACGGTCCAGCGACATTGTCTTGGAGAGGTGTAAGTGTGTGAGGTCGGAGTTTATCAGCTCATCCCATGTTTTTCTAGGTCTGCCTATTCCGTGGCTACCGTCTATCTTTATTGCCCTGCACTTTGTAATACAGCTATCGACTTTCATGCGCATCACGTGTCCATACCAACGCAGCCTTCTCTCGAGTAAACAACATCTATATATATATATTTTGTTGATTTCGGATTCACAGAAACCTACCGGAGATATTCCCTAATATCAACATGATGGTCCAGGTTTGTCAAATTAACCTGAGTCGGTTTTCTCGCTGCTTTGGTCCTTGCGGCTGGCTTACAGGTCGCAATCTTCAATTTGCCAAACTGTCTAAATGTAATGTTATTACTCTAAGGTGAAAATACCTTATTGAGTGCTTAGCTGCACATTCCGATTGCATTCATTAGCTTGGCTGCAGCCAGAGCTTCGATTCTACTGAAATTCCATTTGTATATATATCATCATCATCATCATTTTACGTCCCGTTTTCCCTGCTTGCAAGGGTGGGACGGGAACTGATTCTGGCTTGATTTCTACAGCTGGATGCCCTTCCTAACACCAACCTCATTTACAGTGAGTGCTGGGTGCTTTTTTTGCCATGGCACCTCCACGACCACTTTGCAGTGGAATGATAGGGACTCCAGTCGCTATCATCTCATTTCTACAGCTGAGTAAACTGGAGCAATGTGAAATAAAGTGTCTTGCTCAAGGAAACAACACATCACCCGGTCTGAGAATTGAACTCACAGCCTTTCGATTGCAAGGCCAATGCTCTAACCACTAAGCCATGTGCCTCCATATATATATATACATACACATATATATACACATACACATATATATATGTATACATATATATACGCATTTATATCTATGTACATACATAAAATACATATAAATTAAATACATTTACATTATATACACACACACACACACATATATAATGTTATAATGATGGTTTCTGATTTAGGCATAAGACCACCAACAATTTTGGGGGAGAGGGGAAATTAGTAAAATCGACCCCAGTGCATTACTGGTACTGACCCCTCGGCAGGATTTTAACTCAGAACGTAAAAGACCATAACTCTATGCGCACAAAGCATATTGTCCGATGCTCTGCCAAACCTGCTAATCCACCGCCCACATGTAATAATGATAATAATAATGAAATAATAAATGAAATGAATATATAAGCCTGTAGCATGCACAAGTGTCTTATTGATTAAGTGTCCTAAGTTGTGAGATGAATTATAACAATGATTCAAACTTTCTTAGGTTATTGATCCCTTCCTTAGTGTTTATGTTTACATCTAGATTTGTTGTTGTTCTGCTACTGCTGCAAATACTACTACTACTACTACTACTGCTACAACGATGATGACAAATGTTTTAATTTGATCAACCTCTGATCATTTTATTGTCCTATTCCTTAATACATATGTATGCGTATATATACATACATAGGCAACACGGTAAAAACCTGCCAGCCCCACACTGTAAATGTGGTTGGTGTTAGGAAGGGCATCCAGCCGTAGAAAACCCGCCAGACAGTCCACGCTGTAATGTGGCCGTGTAGGCAACACGGTAAAAACCTCCCAGCCCCGCCCCACACTGTAAATGTGGTTGGTGTTAGGAAGGGCATCCAGCTGTAGAAAACCCGCCAGACAGTCCACGCTGTAATGTGGCTGTGTAGGCAACACGGTAAAAACCTCCCAGCCCCACACTGTAAATGTGGTTGGTGTTAGGAAGGGCATCCAGCTGTAGAAAACTCGCCAGACAGTCCACGCTGTAATGTGGCCGTGTAGGCAACACGGTAAAAACCTCCCAGCCCCACACTGTAAATGTGGTTGGTGTTAGGAAGGGCATCCAGCCGTAGAAAACCCGCCAGACAGTCCTATGCGAGCAAGACAACCACTCTTGCCTCAAGTGGGAAAACTCCCGTCCAAACCCATGCAAGCGTGGAACATGGACGTTAAACGATGATGATGATGATGATATATATATATATGTGTGTGTATATATGTAAGTATATATATATATATATATATATATATATATATATATATATATATATATATATATATATATATATATAGTTGCAATTTGCTTACAAACTAAAAATGTTAAAGTTCAAGGCATTTGATTACTGACAATTGTTTCTTCTCACAATGATATGCCATGTAGAGCAAATCGTTTCATTTAACAATTTCCCATCAGTGAGTATAGACTATGGGTGTCAGCGGAGTTTAATTAAAATACCAATACAAGTCACCCAGGAAAAAAGAACAGATAATATATATCACTCATCAAAGTATCAAGATAAAAGATTAGAGTTACAATTATAGTTTTAAAAACATTGTAATTAGAAAAATATAGTGTCAGTTGTGTTAAAACCCCAATTCATTTAACCAAGTACACAACCCACAGCTCATAAAAACATAATGACAGAACAAAGGAAAGACTCAAAATAACAAATAAGTTACTGAGGAGGTCACTGAATATGTGACAATGTGACAAAAGAACTTTGACAATAAACAAATAAACAACCATCCGGTTATTAAACAAACCAACTGGAAGTTTATAATAAATTGAAGTGAAAACAAAAAAAAGAGAGCATGTGTTTTTATTGGCAGCATGACACTCCCAAAGTATAACAATATTTGCTTCAACACACGTTTTTAGATAAGAAATCTCGCAAAACAAATACAAAAAAACGAAACCCTCTTCCCATTCGAAGGAGGTAGATTCTATATTTGTGATGCCACATCGGGTGACATGTTCTCTGCCTCAAACTTAGTCACTTTGACCACAAGCCCCGGTACTGTGGCCTGCAATGCAGAGGAAAAGAGGACAAACAAGGATTATCTGGCTGCATCCTAATCACATCTGTCGCCGTTGAGACCTCAGATGTACTAAGACCCCGTACTGCCGAGCTCCTCAAGAAGCCCATATGAGGAAGGACCCCCACCCCCGCGAAATGGGGTGACTGTTACAGCAAGCCTCGCTGGCCATTATCCACTGAAATGTTTTTGTGGTCTTGTTCATGGGGAAGCAGCCCCAACACCGCCAAGCTCTAGGCCCAGAGCCCATCATCCACCAGCCTTCCCCCTTCCTGTGGCCCTAGAGTCCTTGCTTTTCCTTTCATAGTCATTTCCTCTACTTCGCCATACAGCCAGATTTACCCACCCTTACCACTTCTCCACTTTCTCATTACTTAATTTTGATTTTATCTTTCTTTCTCATATTTATTTGGCTTTTGAAAATAAAATTATACTTTTGCTATTTGACCGTCGAAGATCGGTAGTTCACACAAATAAAAAAAATATATATATATAAGATGATATAAATATAACATCACACACACACACATATATATATTTGCATGCAAATAAAATACTTGACTGAAAATCAAGAATATTCTTTTTATAATATATCGACAAATTCTTCCAAAATAAACACAAACATGTTTAGTTTGTTAAAAAAAAAAATTCTTAGATAAAACAATGAATTATTTTTTGGAGCTTTTTTTTTTTTTCATTATATTCTCATACAACAAACTACAGAGAGAAAAAATTAAATTACAAATAAATACATAAATCGATGAATAAATCAAAATAAATATCAATAAAAATAGAAGAAAATGAGAGTAACTATGAAAGGTTCTGGTGATAGAATAACAACTAATGGTAAGTACTTTTGTTAGTATTGTTAGGAGAGAAAGAGAGAGACAGATATAGAGTGACAGAGATATGAATATATATATATATTATAATAGAATATAAAAGAAAAGCGAACACAGATATATAGATATATGTGTTCAAATTGTAAGGGACCTTATTCGCTAAGGTGAAAAGAATACTAACTATAGACAATTGGGTCTAGGATACTAATTTATCACCCACTGATGAGCTTGGATTAGTATTTCTATTCACAATTAATTTTGCGAAACAACAACAAGTTGTCTGGGTGATTGGTAGTTACCACAATTCCGGTTTGTAATTATTTTCTTAAATTGAGACAAGTGAACCCTATTGTCTATAGTTAGTATTCTTTTCACCTTAGCGAATCAGGTCCCTTACGATTTGAACACATATATCTATATATCTGTGTTCGCTTTTCTTTTATATTCTATTATAATATACAGCTCAGAAATATCTCTTTCTTAGAGGTATTTTGTTGTAAGAGACTATTTTGAGTTCCTAACTCAATATATACCTTTAATATATATATATATATATAGAGAGAGAGAGGGAGAGAGAGAGAGACAGAGAGAGAGAGAGAAGTATAATTTTCATCAAATTTTTCATTTGAAAATATCAAAACCCACAAGATCTGAAAGAGATTTTTAAAAAAGCGAAGAAAAATGAAGGAAAAATGACTTAAATTTCTAAATGATTGCCAAGGTGTGGTGATTATAAGAGTATAAGAGAATTTTTAGGATATTTACAATATAGTGGTACAATGATGATGATGATGATGATAAATATATACCTCAATTTGGCATCAGTCTATTATGTACTAATCTAATTTGTTATATTTACCAACAAAATATAGTGTCCTGGTGTCCAGACACAAACTATAGTGTCCAACATAAAGTCTAATGTCCAGATATCAAATATGGTTGTATTTAATTATTGTCTAGCAACAGGTCAGCTCTGGTCAAGCTGACCTAGATGGTGTGGAAACCTGGCTGCTATATCTAGCAAGTCTGGAAACCACACAAAGGCTAAGTTTCTAATCCATTTTGAAGTGAGCCATTCAGTGTCAGTGCAAGGGAAATAACTCTGCAGAACATTGTTCAAGGCGAGAAACTGCAGTAGTTATCAAAATAAGAAAGCGATAAATGAACTTTTCATTATTTTTCTTATTTGACAAAATTTTTCCTTTAAAATTTGAAAGAATAGTCGTTGTATATATATCTGTATTATGCTAACATATTTTACAAATATCCAAGAATATAAACAAGATATTAATGATATACCTTTCATTTTGAGAAAAAATACAGTGATCAAGATACGATAACTATCTAGTGATCTTTTATATTTCAGGATAGTTACCTGGATTTTCTAGAAATATCTGGCAACAGTTGTTCCATTTTCCTATCTGGCAACAGTTGTTCCATTTTCCTATCAACTCTCGCAAGGTAACTGAAGCCCTCTGACATAAAGTTATTAAGATGAAGAGTGATGGACTCTCTCTCTCTCTCGGTCATTGGAAGGGAAGTTAGCCTTCCAATGAGAGTTATATCATTAATATCTTGTTTATACCCTTGATTATTTAGAAAATATTTTAGCACAACACAGATATATATACTATGAATATTCTTTCAAATTCTAAAGGAAAAATTTTGTCAAATAAGAAAAATAATGAAAAATTAATTTATCGTTCTCTTATTCTGATTGCTACTGCATTAAACAGTAATCTAAAAAGACTGTTTTATGAATATTACAGCTCCCATGACTTTCGGAAACATTATTTCATGCTTAGAGTTGCTGAAGCATGGAATAAACTGCCTGCATCAGTTGTTAGCTGTTGAGACACTGCATCTTTTAAAACCTCCATGGAACAAACTGCCTGCGTCAGTTGTTAGCTGCCGAGACACTGCATCTTTTAAAACCTCCATGGAACAAACTGCCTGCGTCAGTTGTTAGCTGCCGAGACACTGCATCCTTTAAAACCTCCATGGAACAAACTGCCTGCGTCAGTTGTTAGCTGCCGAGACACTGCATCCTTTAAAACCTCCATGGAACAAACTGCCTGCGTCAGTTGTTAGCTGCCGAGACACTGCATCTTTTAAAACCTCCATGGAACAAACTGCCTGCGTCAGTTGTTAGCTGCCGAGACACTGCATCCTTTAAAACTCTCATGCTTCCCGAAATTCGCCAAAACTACACCTGACGTCCCCCTTCCATACACATGCACACGTGTATATCATGACTCATGCTCTGTTCATTTTCCTGACGTTTGTACATTACCCTATGTATTTTACATACACTTTTTGATAAGTTGTAGTGCACCTGAGCACTGTACACAATATTTTCATTATTATTATTATTATTTACATTTTATTTACTCTATAATAGCATTCATGGTCCCGTAACTCCGAAGTCGTAGGGACACCATAATGACATACAGCGTTTCTAGGGTATTTTTAAACCCAGAGGAGCCCATCCCTCTCCAGGTCTGAATACAGCAGATTTCTTCCAGAGAAGGACAGAGTGTGATAGAATGGAAGTGGGGAAGAGGTATAGATGAAGAATCGACACCAGTACTTGACTGGTACTTTTTTTAAATTAACCTCGAATGGATGAAAGGCAAAGCTTACCTTGTTGGAGAGAGGTGAAATACCATTAAGCTTTCTATCTGATGTTCTAATGACTGTCAATTCCAGGCTTAAAATGCCCTAGAAATGTTGCATGCTACTATGGCACCTTTACGACTCCCTCAGGAGTTATGAGACCATACCATACTATACTTTTGTATAAAATACTGAATATTTGTGAGAGACCCATGTGATGAATAAAAGATCTATTAGTATTTTAACCATCATCATCATTAACATCAGCAAGACTGTACACTAATAAAGACACACTAGATGAAATGTCCAAAATAATTCACAAACACTCGAGATCATGTCAAAAGTTTTCTGTAGAACAAGGAGATAATGTTTCGATTGTATCTATCCCAGTGTATTACTGATCCTTTATTTTATCGACCCCTTGTAAGGGTGAAAGGCAAAGCTAACCTTGGTGGGATTTGAAATTAGAACATGAAAGATCATAACTTTATGTTCTGACAATAATAATGATAGTAATAACAATAACAACAACAACAATAATAATAACAAATGCCTTCATACATTGGTACTTAGCTGTGTGGTCAATGTGCTGACTTTGTCTTGGGCAGAGTCGAGCTCCCTCCGTAGTTTACGGATCTGTAAATATTAACAGCATGCAACAATGATTCAAATAAATTGTTAAAAAAAAAAAAAAAAAGACAAAAAAATGGTAAAGGCAGAAAACGAGAGGAAGGGAGTAGGATGTGAAAAAACCCCCAAAATCCATATTTACACACAAACGATACCATTTTGGGAAGTGCTAATTAGCAGTGTTTTATGGGACAACCAAGTTAAAAGAAAAAAAAAAGCATGCTGGATACTAGCTAAGTTACTAATAGCAATGATAGTATATAAAAAAAAAAATGTCAAGTTTGTCCTAGGACCAGAGGCCATCAGGCTGGTATTTATTCCAGTTTCTGTGGCGTTAAATGACTGAGAGTACAAGACTCACCCATGGACAGGACACCAGTCCATCACAGGTTTAAAATGTATCCCAAGTGGAGAGGCTCATCCAGGCTTCATCAATGTTAAGCGACTGAGAAAACAAAAATCCCTACTTGGACAGGACACCAGTTCGTCACAGAGATAACTCCCCGAGCAAACTGGAGCAATGTCAAATAAAAAGTTTTGCACAAGAACACAAGACACTATCTAATGATACCCATGATATTATGATTTTAAGTGCATCACCCTAACCACTAGGCCATGCGCTTTCACTTAATAAAAATCAACATAAAAACCCCAAACCCCAAAATACAATCCCACACTCTCACACAGTGGATGGTTTTTGTTTGTTTTTCTGTTTCACTGCAAAAAAAATTAATTCTTAAACTATAATAGTTAATGAGAGAAAAAAAAAGAAAATGAATGAATTAATGAAAAAAAGAAAGGAAAATATGAATATATAATGTATATTAAATTTTTTTTTAAATCTTAAAATCTATTTCTATATTTTAATATAAATTTGAAAATTAGTTGTAATGAAATGACAGAGAAGAAAATAATCTTAAAACTAAAGACACTATATCACTCTGAAAATGAAAGCAGTGTAACAAATTCTTATAGAAACTCCAAGAAAAAAAATCATAGAATAATAATTTTTAAAAATCTTCATGAGATTAATTTGGTTCTTAAAACTATGGGAAATATTTAAGTGGAATCACATGAACTATGGGGGGCAAAAAAGAAAAGAAAAAGAACACACACACACACGTAACCCTTTTACTCCCATATTCCAAATAAAATACATTGTAAATTGAAATAGAAAGCTTTTCTGTAACATTTGACTAAATAAAATAGTTCCAACGGGGCATATAGACCCTATGAACGGGAAAATGTTATGAAGCTTTCTATTTCTATTTTCAAACATCGCTCAACACTTTCTAAACATACTTCCAAAATATATTGTATTTGAACTAATGAATTAATGAAGAATTAAGAAGGATTTACTAAAATTATTAATTATTTCATTACTAAGACATAACATATGGTTCTTATATAAAATTACCATATATACTGTAATATAAGCTGAGCTAAACATATACTGTGCCCACTATTTTATATCTGAGAAATGGGCAAAATCTAAACCCTGTTTATGTTTAGATGGCAAATATAAGCCTATCCTGTCATTTTACCATCAATTTTTTGGTCACATATCCCTTGGTTTATATTCAAGCATATATAGTAGGTTGCAAGATTTAATTTAAATAGGAACTCAATAAAATGGGTGGTTTAGCATGTGTTGGTATCAAAAGGGTAATATAAGGATTTATGGAACGGCGCTTTAACAATTCTACCCGTCCATTGTCCTTAAACTAGTATAATATATGTGTGTGTATGTGTATATATATATATATCATCATCATCATTTTACGTCCGCTTTTCCCTGCTTGCAAGGGTTGGACGGGTCCTATTCAGCACAGCATCTCTCCACTTGTCACGGTCCCTCGTCATCTCCTCCGTGAGTTTCAGCGATCTGAGGTCTGCTCTCACCGCCTCCGCCCATGTTTTCCGTGGTCTACCTCCACTGCGTCTTCCCTCCACTGGGATTTCTTGGCACTTCTTTACCCAGCAGTCATCCTCCATGCGCATCACATGTCCATACCATCTCAGCCTTCTCTCCTGCACACCACAACGTATCCCTCTTATACCTAGTTTCTTTCTCAACTTGTCTATGCTTGGTCGTTCACGCACATTGACATTGCATATCCAACGGAGCATACTTTCTTCATATATCACTGCGATTACTACTGCCAACTTTCCCTGTACATCTACTGCATACGTAGTTTTCCCTACCTGTTAGTTTGCCTTGCCTGCTATCCCACTACATCTCTTGTGTACCCAAGATCTGCATTGCATATATTTTATGGAATTTGTGCCAGGTTTATTAGGGTCCATTTTTCCATGCTTGCATGGGTTAGACAGGTCATCCACGGTGGGAGGCAAGTCTGGCCAGACCTTGCTCTGATGAGGACTGTATACTTGGCTGGGTATTTTACAGCTGGATGCAGCTTCCTAACACCAACCCCATTTAAAGTGTGGAACTGGATGGCTCCGTTATGAGAAGGGACTGGCCAAACCCATCTCACAGCAGAACCATAGTTTTTGGAGCCCAGTACAGGATGGCACCGATGCGAGGAGCCTAACCTATCTCATAGTGTAGCCAGTTTTGGGGTCCCATATATGTATATACTCCTAATTCCTCACAACCTTCCAACTTTTCACATTTGTTTCAAAATAAATTATATAAATACACTTATCATTAAGTTTCTTTTTACCATAAAATACACCAACACCATATTGCTGTCTCAACTTTATCATCAATGCCACTAAAGACATCTCTATCTCACCATCACAGTTTTCATTTCCCCATCATCAAAAAATATGACATGTCCTCTATTTTGATTTACACCCTCCCATTTGTCCATTCACTTTCACACACCTCTCCCTCCAAAATTCCCAGGATTCTCACTTGCCATTTGTAATTATACCTCAATTCCCTCACCACTTTCTTTTGGTCTTGCATCCACCCTCTATATATATATATATATATATATATATATATATATATATATATATATATATATACATCAGACCCCTACCTTCTCCTCTCTCTCTATATATATATACATCAGGCCCCTACCGTCCCCCTCTCTCTCTCTATATATATATATACATCAGGCCCCTACCTACCCCCCTCCCTCTCTTTCTATATATATATATATACACATCAGACCCCTACCTTCTCCTCTCTCTCTCTCTCTCTATATATATATATATACATCAGGCCCCTACCTTCCCCCTCTCTCTCTATATATATATACATCAGGCCCCTACCTTCTCCCTCTCTCTCTATATATATATACATCAGACCCCTACCTACCCCCTCCCTCTCTTTCTATATATATATATCTATATATACATCAGACCCCTACCTTCTCCTCTCTCTCTCTCTCTCTATATATATATATATACATCAGACCCCTATCTTCTCCTTCTCTCTATATATATATACACATCAGACCCCTACCTTCTCCTTCTCTCTCTCTATATATATATATATACATCAGACCCCCTACCTTCTTCTTCTCTCTCTCTCTATATATATACATCAGACTCCCTACCTTCTTCTCTCTCTCTATATATATATACATCAGACCCCCTACCTTCTTCTTCTTCTCTCTCTCTCTCTCTCTCTATATATATATATATATACATCAGACCCCCTACCTTCTTCTCTCTCTCTCTCTCTCTCTCTCTCTCTCTCTCTCTCTCTCTCTCTATATATATATATATATATATATATATATATATATATATACACACACACACATCACGAAGCCTGCATGCTCCGATGGATGTGTAATAGTAATATACGTGAATGACAAAGCATAAATGAATTGAGAGAGAGACTGAGCATAAGGGGAATCAAATGCTGTGTGCAGGAGAGGCGGTTGCATTGGTATGGACATGTGATGCGTATGAAGGATGACAGCTGCATAAAAAGGTGCAGAGCACTAGAAGTCAATGGAGACCGCGGAGTGGGGAGACCCAAGAAGACCTGGGATGAGGTGATAAAAGCCGACCTTACCCAATTACTCCTCTCAAAGGCGATGACACACGACCGTGACCTCTGGCGTCACGCAGTAATACAGAGTACCCGACCTCCCATGGGTACAAGCTGAAGCATATAGACAATATGCCCCCACGCCCTCCCACTGCAAGGTGGTCGTGTAGGCGCCACGGAAAAAAAGCACCCAGCACTCACTGTAAAAATCAAGCCAGAATCAGTTCCCGTATGAGAAAGATAAGGTCAACTGACCGGACACTGCCCACAACAGGACAACCCATCTAACCCATGCTAGCATGGAAGAATGGACGTAAACCGGTGATGATGATGATATCAGACCCTTATCTTCTCCCTCTCTCTCTCTCTATATATATATATACATCAAACCCCTACCTACCCCCTCCCTGTCTCTATATATACATCAGACCCCTACCTTCTTCCTCTATTTATATATACACCAGACCCCTACCTACCCCCCCCCCCCCCCTCTCTATATATATATATATACAATAGACCCCTACCTTCTCCCTCTCTCGCTCTATATATATATGTATACATCTTCAACACAATACAGCAGACCAGTTTGAAAATCGCTCTGAATGTGAGAAAGTTCCCTAGATAGTTAACAAGGACTTCAGGTTCTCCACAGAAGTTAAGGACTTACCAGAACTAATATCAATAATGACTTATAGTAAAGATTTAAATTATTAGAGAACTTCAACCACCAGCGGAGTTAATCTTCCCCCTTTCTTCAAATATATATATATATATATATATATATATAGGAACAAGTAAGACCCCGGCGGCTGAGCTCAAGCCGTTTCGACGGCTAATTCTGTACTCAGTACAGAATTAGCCGTCGAAACGGCTTGAGCTCAGCCGTCGGGGTCTTACTTGTTCCTATTACCCACTCTACTACCCTAAGTATTGAGTACTTTGGTGCGTTATGGTCCACCTGGTTCCTTACCACATTTCCTTCGTTATATATATATATATATATATATATATATCTATACACTGACCAAGAAACTCACTCAGATGGTGGATAGGTGCTACACGAGAATGCTGAGGGTGGCTCTGAACATTAATTAGTATACACTGAGGATGAAAAACTCAGAGCTGTATGGGAGCCTCCCAAAAGTCAGCTCAAAAGTGACACAGAGGAGACTGAGGTTAGCTGGACATGTTCACCGACATCCAGAGTTGACATTGTACTCAGTGCTCCTGTGGGAGCCCCTACATGGAAGAGGAAGACCAAGGTTAACGTATGTTGATGCCCTAAGGACAGACACTGGTCTGTTGGAGACGCAGGACATGGCAGCGATAATGAGGGACAGAGACCGCTGGAGAGAACTCGTCCATGGATCTCGGGAATTTTACTCGCGCTAGAATTGTAATAATTGTAAGATTTATTTAGTTAATACTCTTTTCAAAATAAAATGTCACAGCAAAGTTACCCTCTTTCAATCAAACAATTGATATTGTTATCTGTAAATTGAATATCTGCGTATGGATCAATATATAATAGCCCCCTCCCCCCTCCCCCCACACACACACAAATATGTCAACATAACTATATAAATACCTCTTGGTTATGTTTCTCTTCAGCCTGGAAAAAATAGATAAGCAGATTATACTAAATAGTAGAGTGTATTAAATTCATTGTTTTATACTATACTATACTATACTATACTGTACTATACTGTACTGTACTGTAATATACTGTACTGTACTGTACTGTACTATACTGTACTGTAATATACTGTACTATATTGTACTGTACTATATTGTACTGTACTATATTGTACTGTACTGTACTATAATATACTGTACTATACTATACTGTACTGTACTATACTATACTATACTGTACTATACTATACTGTACTATACTACACTATGCTATACTATACTGTACTATACTATACTATGCTATACTATGCTGTACTATACTGTACTATACTATACTATACTATACTATACTATACTGTACTATACTGTACTATACTACACTATACTATACTGTACTGTACTATACTATACTATACTATACACAAAACAACAAAAGAGAGAAAAATGAGGGAAAGGGCAAAGATTGTTAAGCAACAAAGAAAGGGAAGAGGATGACAGACTCTACACCTGAGTCAGAGTAATGTTTTGGCTGCACCCAGCAGACCAAATGGCAAAGATATTGCCCTGAACAAGGGCCATTGGCACCTACTACAACAGTTAACACACCTTGTGGGGCTCCTTCCTCAGAAGGGCTGCTGTCATTCTGATTTTACGAGGAGGTCAGCTGTATGGGGTCTGAGAATGCCTGAGGTCTTGACTGCAGCCAGTAGAATGAGAAAGCCACTGGACAAGCCCTGTATTATCTTCCTGTACTCTACATTGCTACAGACTGCGGTACCAGAGTTTGTAGACGACATCCCCCCCTTTTTTTTTCCTGATTACTGAATGCTGAATCTGGCGCATTACTGCACCAGCTCCTGCAATTCCTGCACTTAATTCAGCCTCCTTCCTTCCATCACTCGTGCACACGGCCCCGAGATATTTAACATTTTTCCACCTGCTTCAGTGGAACTCCATACACATGTAGAGTGCACTTGCACAGGCTTCCTTGAGAGGGCGAACGTCTCAGTTTCCGCACCACTGATTTTCATTCCAGCCATCCAACCTGTCGAGTGCAAGTCAGGGATCACCTTTTGTCAAGTTAAGTAGCACCATGCCGTCTGCAAATTCCAGCCGACTGATTTTACACCCGCCAATAATGACACCACTTCCAACACAGCTGCACATGTCAATCCTGTTCATGGAAATGATGAACGAGAGAGGTGACAGTACCCATCCTTGGTGGAGCCCGACTCCTACACTGAATGGTTTCAATTTAGCACCATTTATCCGAACACAAATACTCGGGCATTCGTACAGAGACACCAGGGCAGCAAGAAGCTGACCATCAATCCCAAACTCCTGTACATCCTTCCACAGCAGGTCCTGGGGAATGCGGTCATATGCCCTTTCAAGGTCAACAAAACAGGAATATACCTCTTGGCAATACTTCCATGATTTCTTGAAGACCTTCCACAGTGTGAATATTTGGTTGGCTGTGCTGCGTCCGGGATGAAAACCGGACTGGTCATCAGCTAGCTTGGACACAACAATCTCCTTGTATCTCTTTGCCAGGTACTTAGCATAGACTTTACCCAGGGAGACTTAACAAGGAGATCCTCTATAATTGGAGCAATCTCTTTTGTCTCCCTTTTAGAAAATTGGGGATTATCACTCCTGATTACCATTGTTTAGGTGCCTTTCCAGAGATCCAGGCCACCTGGCACACACGAGTCAGCCAGAGAATACCTTCTCTATTTAAGGCTTTTAACGTCTTGGGCTGGATTTCATCTTCCTCAGCGGCCACGCTACATTTGAGCTCTTTAACTGCTCTTGTGACCTCAGTCTCGGAGATTAATTATCAATCCCAGATGCACCTCATATACATCAGAAGATGCTGTTGTGATTGGGTTTAGGAGATCAGCAAAGAATTCTCTCCACCTTGTGAGGATGCACATCTCTGAAGAGAAGAGAACCCCAGACACGTTCTTGATAGAAAGTGTGGAGGGCTTGATTATTTGATGATCTGAAGTCGGATTCCAGCTCAACCCCAAAGTACTCCCTTTTCTTAACTTTCGACGCCTTCACTGTCTCTGCTGCAATTCTTTGTGCCTGCTTGTACCACATGTGCGAGAAGGAGGACTTATTTCCAAACCAAGCTTTGTAAGCCTCTTTCTTTGCTCAGATGGCAACTTTGACCTCTTGATTGAATCACGAGGTCCTCCTGCCATCTGGTGCCACCTCAAGCCTCTTTCGCCTGCAGCAGAAACTGCTGTACTCAACAATCTCCACTCTGTCTCAACATCGTAAGTTAGCTCAGGGAGTTCTCTGAATTTTGATGCAATAGTACCTGGTCCCGACTTCCTTATCCACCACTTTATCCTGTAGGTCATCACCCTGGACCTGACAGTTTTGTCGG
Organism: Eledone cirrhosa; assembly: GCA_964016885.1. Taxonomy (NCBI): domain Eukaryota; kingdom Metazoa; phylum Mollusca; class Cephalopoda; order Octopoda; family Eledonidae; genus Eledone; species Eledone cirrhosa. Next base: position 20,515,711 of record OZ024757.1, read on the forward strand.
CTTCCTTGGCTTTAGGTAGTCTCAAGTTGCAGATGTCCGACGCTCTGCTGATTCTTTTGCCAATCCACCATGGACATAAAATAATTGTTTCTACTTTTGGCACAAGGCCAGCAATTACCCGGTACATTACTGGTACTTTATTTTATCAACCCCCGTAAGGATGAAAGGCAAAGTTAACCTCGGCGGGATTTCAACTCAGATCGTAAAGGGACGTAACTATGCTGGAAAGCATGGCGTCCGACCCTCTACCGATACTCCACAAAAATATAATTGTTTCTACTTTTGGCACAAGGCCGGCAATTATCCAGTGCATTACTGGTACTTTATTTTATCGACCCCGTAAGGATGAAAGGCAAAGTTAACCTCGGTGGGGTTTGAACTCAAGGGCCAGGGCCGTAACTCTATGCGTCAAAGCATGGTGTCCGACCCATGGTGGTGGTGATGGAGGTGTTAGTGGTGGTGATGATGGAGGTGTTAGTGGTGGTGATGATGGAGGTGTTAAATGCTAAGCAGAAGAAAAGACTTCTTTAGAAGATACTTACGGAAGAATAGATGGATGATGAGGTTGACACCAGCGACAGGGAAGATCCATGCACTGAAAAAAAAGGAAGGAAAAATAATAAATAAATAAATAATTTAGAAATTTGTTCATTTATCTCCCTTAGATATATATATATTTCAACTTTTATTTGTCATTCTATCTTCTGATGAAGGACTAGTGTCCGAAATGTTAAGAGTATTTTCTTACTATTTCAAATGTTAAACTAATATATTTCATCATTGCACTGTGTCATTTGCTTTGTTATATTTGTTTACTTTTTTCACACACACATTATATATATATACATACACACACACACATATATATATATACATACACATACATTATATATATGTATATATATATATATATATATATATATATATACATGATGATATATATATATATATATATATATATATATACATACACATACATTATATATACATACATACACATACATTATATATACATACACACACATACATTATATATACATACATATATATATATACATACACATACATTATATATATATACACATACATTATATATATATATATACACATACATTATATATATATATATATACATACACATACATTATATATATACATATATACATACACATACATTATATATACATACATACACATACATTATATATATATATACACATACACATACATTATATATATATACATACACATACATTATATATATATATACATACACATACATTATATATATATATACATACATACACATACATTATATATATATATATATTTACACATACATTATATATACATACACATACATTATATATATATATATATATATACATACATACACATACATTATATATACATACATACACATACATTATATATATATATATATATATATACACATACATTATATATATATATATACATACACACACATTCATGTCTTTACCTTTCACACACACACATTCTTTTCTATACCTTTCACACACACACATTCATGTCTTTACCTTTCACACACACACACACACACATTCTTTTCTATACCTTTCACACACACATTATTCTTTTAGCTTTCACACACACACACATTGCCCAAGGACAACCTAATAGTAAATCAAGTGAGTTTTCATGACATACGTATACACAATATCATACATATAAATACTGATACACAATATCATACATATACATATACACAATAACATACATACATACAAAATTACTGAGCTGACTTTTAGATATTAAAAAAACTGATAATATTGATCAATATTTATGTTTCTATTTATTACTGATGGTCAGTGCTGGTCTTACCTATAAGCTATAAGCTTAGGGTCCACATCCTCAGGGGCCTCATTTTTATAAATATATTTTTTATTTTATTATCAGTTTTAATTCATTAAACCATCAAAAATTATATATATATTATATAAATATATATATAATAATAACTATCCTAAAGAGATTACGCAATAGTGATTGCCGAAACACGAGAAGTGAATTTTTCACACATTGTCCACACGTCACCAAACATCTATTGCATAACTACAAGGCTCCAGACTGATTCTTTGTAATTTTATTTTCAACCGAAAAACTTTGACTTTCGCAGTTATCTCCCTTACACCTCCCACACGCAGTCTACTATTGCCTGTGTGAAGTGACCGAGTTTCTGCGCATCCGCGTTCGTACGGTTGTCCTTCCTGTTCCTATAACCATACACATCCCGAGCTGAAGATCCGCGAAGGTGAAACAATTGTTCTCGGTATGGTGAACTAACTGTTGTGTCACCACTTCTACCTAACTCGTCCCTTGGACTGAGTGCTCTACCACTACGGATATTACCTTCCAGTGTTCCACCACTATATAATATATATATATATCATCATCATCACCATCATCATTTCATTTTACGTCCGCTTTTTCCCTGCTTGCAAGGGTGGGACGGGAACTGATTCTGGCTTGATTTCTACAGCTGGATGCCCTTCCTAACACCAACCTCATTTACATATATATATATATATATATAATTGTTTCTACTTTAGGCACAAGGCCAGCAATTACCCAGTGCATTACTGGATAATATAATATTAAATATTCCGAGAAAATTTCTGTCAAGTGCTTCTAATCTCTTGTAAAATTGTATTTGTTGAATAATCAACGAACCATATTAATCTTTGGTTATATATATATATATATAAAATTTAATTTTGTAATCATTAATAGATAATAATCATGTATAATTATTTAAAATCATTTCACCTCAATTGTTTTAAGAGAAGGGCTTCGAATTTCATATAGATTAGGGCTTCAACAAGTGAAAGTTCAGCCCTGGTGGTACTGGTGCAAAACCTCAGCCTTATTTGAAACAAAATGATAATCATCATCATTGTTTAATGCTCGCTTTCCCTGCTAGCAAGGGTTGGATGAGTCTACATAGACCAAGTCAGTACTTAAGTAGGGCTACTGATCTCCCAGACAGGCCAGGGTTCTGTGTCTTGCTTATCTATGGTCTCACGTTCCACCAAGTGCTCAGGAGAAAGTTTATATTTATCAATGGTGGTGGTGCAATACCTCAGTCTTATTTGGCAGGAACTGAGAATGTGTAATGTGCATCAGTTTCTAAAGGGCAGCATTAGCGATAGAAGCAAAGTGAAATAGCGTAAGCCAAGATTGAAACCGGTTATTTGAGCTCACCTCAGCAAAATCTTGCTCAATTAATTATATAGTGAAATAAGTATTTAAACCTACAACACCTGTTGATAATTGTTGTTGCTTTGAATACTTGGATGAGTTCTAAGAATTATTTACATTTTAATAAATCATAAATACTGGTCTCCACATGTTTATGGAAGGGCCGATAATGGTAGAACTGAATGCAATTTTAGAGAGATGATTTCAATGGAATCATTTAGTGAGAGCTATGGTTTTTGTATTAGGCTCTCATTGTATAAGGAAGGTTCCATCCAAGATTCTACTCTAGCTACAGAGTCATTTATACATATGTGTGTGTATTGAACAATAAAAATAAAACAAAAATCGAAGATAGGTTATTAATTAGTTCATTGTTTTATGATCATTTCAGAGGGTTGATCAATCAACCCTCTGAAAGGATCGTAAAACAAAGAATTAATTAAGAACCTATCTTCAATTTTTGTTTTATTTTCATTGTTTAATACACACATATATATCAATATATATATATATATATATATATATATATATATATATATATATATATATATAGTAAAAATTAAATTAAAGGTTGATTGACATATATATATATAAAATATATATATATCAAACATTGACAGGGGATAATTTGTAAAACATGTAAACACATATAGTTATGAAGGTAGCATATTAAAATTTAACGAGAATTTTGAATAATGATTAATCTCCTTTGTATACATTCCATTAAAGAAATATATTGCACCATTAATAGGTGAATCAGGGATGTTTAAATCCTGGATCATCAGCAAAGGAGAGGATGTCAATGTTTGATATATTTAGTTTTTATATATGCATGTCAATTGACCTTTAATTTGATTTTTAATAAATGGTCGAATTTATTCCTTGGAATCTCTGAGCTTCTACAGAAGATATGGTGCATGTTTCTGATCTTCTCAGACATAACATCTTTAATTTTTTTAGTGTATGTGTATATATATATATATATATATATATAATTGTTTCTACTTTTGGCACAAGGCCAGCAATTATCCCAGAGCATTACTGGTACTTTATTTTGTAGGGACTCTGGTGGCTGAGCTCTTGCCGTTTCAATAGCATATATAGATATATATGCATGCATTTCTATGCTATTGTTTATAGCAATTGACTGTGGCTACAATAATTTCCTGCATCTAAGAACTTCAAATCTAACCAAACACTTCAATAAGTCATATTTACAATGTTGTTTAGAAAAAGTTAAAGTCTGTCCCAAGCCCAAAGTCTGACTGGTGTTTGGTGTTAAATGACTGAGAGAACAAAACTTTTCCCTTGAACAGGATGCCAGTCCATTACAGGGTTAACTCTCCAATTTTTTCTGATACTCATTTTCAGCTAAGTGTACTGGAGCAACATCAAATGATATCCTTTGCTCAAGAATGCATCCTGTCTAGGAATTGAACCCACAGCATTAGCTTGACCTTGAAATAATTGTTTCTACTTTTGGCACAAGGCCAGCAATTATCCCAGTGCATTACTGGTACTTTATTTTGAAATAATGAAAGGCAAAGTTAACTAATTGGAACTCAGGGTGCAGAAAGCTGGAACAATACTTTGTGGTGTCTGTTCCAATGTTGTGTGAGTGCATGTATGATTTACATTAAAGACAGCGATTCTCAACCAGTGTTCCCCAAAACCCTAGGGTGTTGCAAGAGGTCATTAGGGATTCCGTGAAAAACGGTCGTAAATAAGCTAATGCAGTTTTGATTAATTTTCGTTTCTTTTTATATTTGTAATTTTGCTCTACATGTGCAGCACATTGTTGGAAAATCCCTGCTTATCATAATAAAGTCTTCAACTTCTAAAAGAGATATTAATAATTGTTTCTACTTTAGGCACAAGGCCAGCAATTATCCAGTGCATTACTGGTACTTTATTTTATCGACCCCGTAAGGATGAAAGGCAAAGTCAACCTCGGCGGGATTTGAACTCAGATCGTAAAGGGACGTAACTATGCTGGAAAGCATGGCGTCCGACCCTCTGATATTAATAATGGTATATAATGATTTTTATGCAGGGATTCCTTGTGACATGAAAACTATTTCAAGGGTTTTACAAGGGTAAAATGGTTGAGAAATGCTGCATTAAGCATACACATTTACCTTAAAGGAGCTACAAAAAAGAATGATAAATAATATTTTGTCTTGCCTTAAGAATTATATGTTAAAATATGAATTTATAAAATGAATTGTAGTTGAAAATGTGTGCTGTTTATATCTTTTACTAAAATATATCAGCATATCCTGCTTCAACTTAGTTTCCTCAGCTCTGCTTTTGATAAAGGGATATTATCTGGAAATATTTGTGTCTACTTTAGGCACAAGGCCAGCAATTACCCAGTTCATTACTGGTACTTTATTTTATTGACCCCCGTAAGGATGAAAGGCAAAGTCAACCTCGGCGGGATTTGAACTCAGATCGTAAAGGGACGTAACTATGCTGGAAAGCATGGCGTCCGACCCTCTACCGATACTGCCAATCCACCGCCTGTGGATATTATCTGGAAATATTAAGGGCTAATTAAAACACCTCCAAGGTAATATTCCAACATGTTTGTTATCGTTATTTTTAACATTTAATGTCCTATTTGCATAGCTGTAGCGCTCTAAATACTCACAATAAATTATATAGTTGATATGAAGCCCTGTGATATATATTAATAAATGACTAAGTATTTCAGAAAGTCAGTACAATGTGGTAGAAATATATAAAGGGCAAAGGATGACAAATAAAACAAAACCCAGTATATTTCAACATGATATTTCAGGGTTATTACCCTCTTTATATTAAAAATTGCGATATATTCCGGCTTTAAAACCTTAAATCTATAACTGGCATTGTCTTTCAGCCATTCAAGACAGTTCTATGAACTCTAAAAGCATATAATAAATTTTATTAAGAATCTGTTTATTTGTATAGAAAGCCATGGCATGCAAATGGGTTAGATTGCCAAGGGAATTGAGAGAAAAAGCAAAATAAAAGAAAGGATGAAGGATTGAAAGTTACCTTAGCAATTTATTATTCCCCAAATCTTTTATCAAATGCATTATCAAAGAGGGAGTGGACCATAGATTGCTAAGGTAACTTTCTATCATTCGTTCTTTCTCTCTCTCTCAATTCCTTTCTGATTACCTTGGCATTCTATATATAGAAAGCACAGCTTACTATATAAACAGACTTTACAGTTTCATACTCCACAATGCTTCAAGTAAACTATCACATCTTTATATATATATATTAAGAATTACAATGTATCCTAGCTTTAAAACATTACATATGTATCATCGACTTTCAGACACTAAACACATTTCTACCAACTCTACAAATGTAATCGTAAAAGGAAAAAGGGAGAAATATATTTATTTATATACTTACAACTTGCATCTTCTTCTTTGCTTATCTTTGACAAAGCAAGACTGCTGTAAGGCATACTTGATTGAGTATTGGATCGTACCATATTTTGAGTGTAGCTTTGGCTGAGCATGCTTGGGTTATAAGCAGTCATGGGGTAAGTGAAGCGAGATGATGAGTGAGAGCTATTGCTTGGTGTAGGGGAGGAGGGTTGCTCATGAGGGCTATTGACTTGTGAATATGAATTTGTGCGTGTCAAATCTTCTGAGATTGTGTGGTGATTGCTTGAATAGAGACACTCAGACTGTGTGGACCTGATGCTGTTTGAACGGTGCAAACCCATGTTAGGATTTTGTGCCATTTGATGAGCTAAGATTCGACAGCTAGCACTGCTTAATGCGCGGGCCTGCTGTAGCTGTGCCTGGATACTAGAAGCTGTTGAAGATATGGATTCCATACTTTCAGTTTCTGACAACTGCATAGGGCTGTGCCCACCAACGGAACTCAAATTCCCGTTGCTGGTTTTCAACCATGGGTTATTAGCAGATGCTGAATGTCGAGGACTTGAATAATCTAAAGATATATAATTTGAATAACCCTGATGACACTGATTATGAGTAGCGTATGTACGGCCAGAAGAGTCATGTTTACTATATGTGGCATGTGGATTCGATATTATTGTGCTGTTACACAGACCTTCCCCATTTTTGTTGCCCATGCTATTACGACTGCTCAGCAGTTTCCTTCCTAAAGTATTTGACTTATAAAGTTCGGAATCAGTTTGTGAAGAACTGGTAGACTTGGAGGTATTGTTTCCAGATTTCTTTCTCCTTTCCAAGGTCGAGTTAGTGTAAGCATCGGGACCTGCATCAGACATTGACATACCGCTCGGTTTCGGAGCACTTCCAGGACGAGGAATTGACGTTATCGGAACTTCGTAACCTCCATTACGTCCATCGGAAGACCGGTCTCCATGTTTTACCATTCTTCCAGGAACTGAGTCTTTCGATCCATTACTCTTGTTGCTACCCACCGACGACGAGCTAGCATTGCTAAGTGGCCGCCTGTAGCCATAGTTATTCACATTCATCCCATTATTAATGCTCCCCCCATTATTGCCATTGTTACTACCATTCATTCCATTCTGGTGAACCTTTTTCATACTGGCATCCATCAAACACGATTGATCGGTGTTTGTTTCAGAATCTCTCTTACTAGAATAACGGTCACTATCGCAGAAACTAGAACTAGTATGTAGACTAATACCGAGGTCAGACTGACTAACACTGGTCAGCTTCCTTAACGGCCCAACTGAGCCATCAGGTTTCCGCCAATGAGTATGGTCAAAACTGCTGTACACGTAAGCACTCTCACCAGAATCAGACCCTCCTCCATAGGGTTTGTTTTGAGGCTGAGAATATTTCCTCCAGCTGGACACTAAGTGACTTGGACTCTGATAATCTGAAGACAAAATGCTGGGACCATGTATTCCAAAACGTTTGTTCGTCAGTGGAACTGTACCATTGATCATAGTACGAGAACCTTCTTTGGGAGTCCTCTTCAAACTGCTATATGGATTTGTACTGTCTGAGCAGTTGGAACCTCCAGTGAGATTCTCGTCTGTGCTTATCTCAGCAATGGTATCACTTATATCCCCACTGCTTATTGAGCTACTGTCATCAAAGCTGAAAAGAAAAGAAAAAGATGATAATAATAATAATAGTAATAATAATAAAAATTGAATAATAATAATGATGATTTCATTATTAATAATAATAATAATAATAATAATAATAATAATAAAAATTGAATAATAATAATAATAACAGTAAAAATAATAAAAATTGAATAATAATAATAATAATAATAATAATAATAATAAGGCATGCTTGCTGGGAACAGCAAGAACCCTCCGATACGTCCTGAATATCTGAGGCTGCAGGTAGCGGCTTGATATTCATTTCAACAAACTTTCCAGTTAAATAACATCAATGACTGAGACTCAAAGAATAATAATAATAATAATAATAATAATAATAAATTAAAAAAATTAACCGATACCAGGACTTAAAGTGGAAGGTAAAAAGGATTTGGAACTGCCATAAAATCAAGGTCGTCCCGATTGTCACAGGAGCACTAGGTACTATCTCAAAGAGTTTCCATGGATGGTTAAAGAAGATTAGTCCAGCCCCACTTTTTTGGAACACTTCAAAAGGCATGCTTGCTGGGAACAGCAAGAACCCTCCGATACGTCCTGAATATCTGAGGCTGCAGGTAGCGGCTTGATGTTCATTTGAACAGACTTTCCAGTTAAATAACATCAATGACTGAGACTCAAAGAATAATAATAATAATAATAATAATAATAATTGATTCTACTTTGGGCACAAGGCCAGCAATTTGAAGAGAGGGGAAAGTCGATTAAATCAACCCCAGTGTATTACTGGTACTTTATTCTATCGACCCTGTACAGATGAAGGACAAATGTATGTCGAGTTACAACTATCAAACCACAGCCAATTCAGTTAGTGACGGACCACTTCATTTTCAGAGGAAGGAGCTGGGTGGGGGTGGGGGTGTCTCTCCTGCCAGAGGAAGGAGCTGGGTGGAGTGGGGTGGGGTGTCTCTCCTGCCAGAGGAAGGAGCTGGGTGGAGTGAGGTGGGGTGGGGTGTCTCTCCTGTCAAAGGAAGGAGCTGGGTGGGGGTGAGGTGTTGTAGCAAGTGTCACTGACCACTGTCCATTTTATATCTGCTACACAGCTGAAACACTGACCCCCTCCCCCTCTTATCTTGCTTAATTCCCTTTATTTTTTATTTTTATTTTTTTTGGTTTCTTTATTGCCATGATGATTGCAGTTTTTTTTTACCAGATATTTTGTATTTTATTCTGAAAATATAAATTTAACAAAGGAACAATGTTTAGAAAACTGAAATTGAAATAGAAGGCTTTGCCGTAACTTTTTGACTGCATAATTATAGTCTAATAAGAGCATATAAAGCAACTGAACAGACAAGATGGGTGCCCAGTGGCTTTATATGCCCTCTCAGTAACTTTTTGACTGCATAATATAGTTTAATAAGAGCATATAAAGCAGCTGAACAGACAAGATGGGTGCCCAGTGGCTTTATATGCCCTCTCATATATTATGTAAGTTATGACAAGGCTTCTATTTCAATTTCATAAATTTGACACTTATGCATTTTTGATTCAGTTAATTGTAACTTGGGAATGAAAAGAAAATCAATACATATTGGTTTCTGACAGAGTTTTTATACAAATCACAAAACGGTTAGTATGATAATCAAGTCAACAACATCATAATCTAAACTATAATAAAGCAAGGAGTGCGGGACTGCATCCAGATTATATTTTTTTTATCCTGTTTGTAAAATAAGATGGATTACTTTGAATAAATAATGAATGAATATTACATAATGTATGTGCTAAATTTCGTGGCTGTTGATTAAATATATTTTATAGCTTATTTAAAGATTCACTTCTTTAAAATTGTCAAATGTCAACACTTCCGGTTAGCGGCCGTTATATTATAACACTTATAATCGCATATATTTCCGTCGCTAATTTTCTCTAATGCAGTTTATATATCATCATCATCATCATTTTATTTTACGTCCGCTTCTCCCTGATTGCAAGGGTGGGACGGGAACTGATTCTGGCTTGATTTCTACAGCTGGATGCCGATATAATATCGTCTTTTTTTAATATATCATAGATTACGTTACTGATTACAGAAGATAGTTAATGCAGTCTTCGTTCAATTTCTGTGTATATTGTCAATTACGATTTTATTTACATGCATATATATTTGCGTATAATGTGAATATACACACTACACATGCTAGCAGAAAACCACCCGATTTTACTAGTTGAAGACTGCTCAGTAAGACCAATTAATTTCATGACCATTCCATTTTTTCTTTTTTCCTAATATAAAAGTTAGCAGTTTATGTAATTAGGTGTAACTGGGCACATATTGATGTTGATTTTCATATTTTTAACATTCATTGTGTCTGTATGCCTGCCTGCCTCCATACATGTATATCATCATTCCATTTTACGTCCAGTTTTCCCTGCTTGCAAGGGTGGGACGGGAACTGATTCTGGCTTGATTTCTACAGCTGGATGCCCTTCCTAACACCAACCTCATTTACAGTGAGTGCTGGGTGCTTTTTTGCCGTGGCACCTCCACGACCACTTTGCAGTGGAATGATATGGACCCCAGTCCCTATCATCTCATTTCTACAGCTGAGTAAACTGGAGCAATGTGAAATAAAGTGTCTTGCTCAAGGAAACAACACATCACCCGGTCTGAGAATTGAACTCACAACCTTTCGATTGCAAGGCCAATGCTCTAACCACTAAGCCATGTGCCTCCATATATACATACATATATATATGTATACATACATGCATACATATATATACATACATGCATACATATATATATATATACATGCATACATATATATATATATATATACATGCATACATATATATATACATACATATATATATACATGCATGCATATATATATATACATGCATCTGCATCTTGTGGAATCTGCTTGTGCCCTAGCATTTAGCTGTGGTGCTTAACCCCGGCATGTACCCTCTCCTTATTCGCCATCTCAGATCTCCCTATCTTTATCCTCTATTGCATTCTGATTGTTCGTGTGACTAAGCTCGGTGGAGCTTATACTCAGCACTGTGTTTATTAAGCTCTGATGATTCCTACCCAACAGTATGGATGAAACATTGTAAGCAAATAAAAACTGTTTGAGTATGTAAGCGTTCTTTGGTTTCTTTTACATATATATATATATATATATATATATATATATATATATATATGCATACATTATATATATATATATATATATATATATATACATGCATATATATATATACACATGCATATATATATATATATATATATATATATATATGCATACATATATATATATACATACATATATATATATATGCATACATATATATATATACATACATATATATATATATGCATACATATATATATATATGCATACATATATATACATACATATATATATATATATATGCATACATATATATACATACATATATATATATATATATGCATACATATATATATATACATACATATATATATACATATATATGCATACATATATATATATATATACATACATATATATATACATACATATATATATACATATATATATATATATACATAGATATATATATATATATATACATACATACATACATCTACATACATACATACACATATATATACATACATACATACATATATTCATACATACATACATATATTCATACATACATATATACATACATACATATATACATACATACATACATATATACATACATACATGATGATGGCTGCAACTCCATTTCAAGTAATGCCATCACTTGATACTTAAACATGAGCATCACAGACGTGGCTTTTTAGTCCTGCTAGGGACTTGCCTGTGGCCAGCAATACCATACGTCGCAAAATATTACGCGATGCTGGTGCTTTAAGCTTTTTTAAGTGAAGAAAGGCTTTTCACGGGGCCAATCCCACTCTCTGAACATCGAATGCATTTGCCCAAAAAGAAGAACTGGTCTACATCATTGGATGCAAACGAAGTCGCAGGTTTTTAGAGTTACCTTCTCCTAGAGAGTTGTCCCAATGAAGACTAGGATCTTCATTGGGACATCTCTCCAGGATGGAAAAAATTATCGAATGGCCATTGACTCTCCTGACTTCATCCACCCATTGAGGACTGCTCAGTAAGTCCAAAATCACAGTTCCAGACTGTTACAAACCACACTAGCTGCATTGGTGACATGTTCAAACTATTGTTAGCCAAAAAAGCCAATCAGCTTTATGTAACTCATGCCTGTTGTTTATGAGAGATAGCTGTCTATTAATGAGTATAGCCTCATTGATTCAAAGCTTCCTGATGTTTTCTTCCCTGGCTTCTAATAGTAACTTTGATATCTTTGTAGACATAATTCTCAGAGGTAATATAAAGGAGACTAGATTTTACTATTTTAATAACTATGATCTTGTGATAAATATAATTAGATTTTACTAATTAATGACTACCAATTAATATGGTAAATGTAATTAGATTATGTTAGTTAATTACTATGATTTTTTTGACAAATGTGATTAGATTCAACCAGTTAACATGTATACCGTTGGGTAGGAATCATCAGAGCTTAATTAACATGTATGATTTACTGGTACTGATACAATTCTAACCCCACTAATATGTACGTGTGTGTGTATATATATATACATATATACTACATTTCAGAGAGATTCCCCAAAAAGTTTATTTTGGAAGGACTCAAATTAGTATTAGAGATCAACCACTTCCTCTTTGATAAACAGTATTTACAAATAAAAGGGTGGTGGATTGGCAGTATCGGTAGAGGGTCGGACGCTATGCTTTCAAGCATAGTTACGTCCCTTTACGATCTGAGTTCAAATCCCGCCGAGGTTGACTTTGCCTTTCATCCTTACGGGGTCGATAAAATAAAGTACCAGTAATGCACTGGGTAATTGCTGGCCTTGTGCCTAAAGTAGAAACAAGTATTTACAAATAAAAGGAACAGCCATGGGCACCAAAGTGGCCCCAACATATGCAACACTTGTTATGGGTCACCTAGAGGCAAAATCATATTCCCAGCAGCAGGAAACATTCAGTCACGGCTTCGCCACCTACATTAATCACAACTGGAAACGTTACCTAGACGACTGCTTCATCTTCCATCACAAACAGTCTTCACGAAGCAATAAAATTTACCATGGAATGTAATAAAAAGGAACTACACCGTTTCTGGATATCCTTATCATTAAAGAAGGGGAAATATCAAAACAGACCTATTTTACCAACCAACAGACACACACCAATTCTTGAATTTCCGATCAGCACCACACCCCTCACATATCAAAAGGAACATTCCCTTTAACATGGCAAGACAGATTTGCACCATAATAACACACCCCACTCTAGAGGAAAAAAGATTATATGAACTAAAAGAGTTCCTTAAAAGACAAGAATATCTGGCCATCTCCAAGGCCCAGAACATCCTACTGACAACACTGAGAAAAGCAAACCAACAAAACTTCAACATTGTGCAAGCTGCTAAACAATATCTCCCGATTCTCCAGCAGTCCCCCAAAATGAATGCACTCATAAAAGACTAACAAATAATATATAGCAGGCGCCAAGCACCCAACCTAAAAAAAAACTGCTAGACAAGGTGAAATTTGCGCCTGATAAGGAAACAATGCAAGTTAAGAAATGCAGGGACCCTCGAAGCGGAACTTGTGAATACATTGAAGAGGATGGGCAAATCTCCTTTACAAACAATCAGTTTTGCAAAGTTAATGCAAGCATGAATTGCAAAACAGAAAACTTAATTTACTGTGCAACCTGCACACGATGTAAAGAATACTACATTGGTGAAACACCACAAGCAGTGAACACTTCGTATCATGCGGAAAGGGAAAATTCACAATCTTCCCCTTCTTTAAAATATGGTTGGACAACGAACATTTCCGGAAATATAAAGAAGAATGTTTCATGAGAAAGTACAAACCGCTACTGAACACAAAAAAAAATGATATTCCATCTTCAAATAACGGGATTCTTTCCCTTTCTTAAAAAAAAATTGCATATTGAAAAAAGAAAAAATACCCAAATATAAGTGGATGTCACTAACACTTTCAAACATTCGATTGTTGAAGAAAACAACCCAACCCTCAGATGTACTAACATTTCATTAATTCCCCCTTCCTCACGCCAATGCATATGTGAACTTAAAAACATGAAAGGACGAGAGAAATAGAAATAAAAATAAAATTGAATATAGAACATGAAGTGGAAAAAATGGGATATATAAGGAAAACAGAAGTTATAAAAAAAAAACAAACAGAATATTAAAAAGTGAGAGGGGTGTAAGGATCCGGGAAGGCATGGGTGTGGTGGTGCGTAAGGGGTGGGTGGGGAGAGAGGGGGAAGGAAAAATGGAGTCCGAGCAGGGATGGCAGAAGGTAAGGTGTGTGTGTGTGTAGATGTGAGTGTGTGTATGCGTAGATGTGCATGTGTGTGGGTGTATGTGAAGATATGCATGTGTGTGGGTGTATGTGAAGATGTGTGTGGGTGTATGTGAAGATGTGCATGTGTGTATGTGAAGATGCGCATGTGTGTATGTGCATGTGTGTATGTGAAGGTATGTGTGTGGGTGTATGTGAAGATGTGCATGTGTGTATGTGAAGGTGTGTATGTGAAGATGTGCATGTGTGCATGTGTGTATGTGCATGTGTGTATGTGCATGTGAAGGTGTGTATGTGAAGATGTGCATGTGTGTATGTGAAGATGTGCATGTGTGTATGTGCATGTGTGTATGTGAAGATGTGCATGTGTGTATGTGAAGATGTGCATGTGTGTGTGTGGTTCAGAGAGGATGATGTGGGTTCATGTGAAATGTGAAGTTGTGCATGTGTGCGAAAATGGTGCAAGTGTCTGTGTGTGTGTGTGTGCGTGTGGGGGGGGGTGGTAAAGATCCGGAGGGGTGGAAATCGTGTTTGATATCCGAGTGATAGATTCCTGGTGGTAGGGTCGGAAAAAAAAAAATGGCGAGGAGGAAGTGGAATGTTGTGGGAGGGAGGGGGGGGGCAACAGGAAGTGGTCAGGATGGTCAAGTGAGAGGAGTGAGTGGGAAGAGAAGGTGGCGAGGGTGGAGATGGCAAGACAATGTGTGAGGGGCGGGGGATCTGGCAGGGCAATGTGTTGGGGGAGGAGGGGGAGCTGGCAGGACAATGTGTGAGGGGGGGAGGGGGAGCTGGCAGGACAATGTGTGAGGGGGGGGGGAGCTGGCAGAGCAATGCGTGAGGGGGAGGGGGAGGAGCTGGCAGGGCAATGCGTGAGGGGGAGGAGGGGAGAGGGGGAGCTGGCAGGACAATGTGTGAGGGGGAGGGGAGAGGGGAAGCCGGCAGGGCAATGCGTGAGGGGGAGGAGGGGAGGGGAAGCTGGCAGGGCAATGCGTGAGGGGGAGGGGAGAGGGGGAGCTGGCAGAGCAATGCGTGAGGGGGAGGGGGAGGAGCTGGCAGGGCAATGCGTGAGGGGGAGGAGGGGAGAGGGGAAGCTGGCAGGGCAATGCGTGAGGGGGAGGAGGGGAGAGGGGAAGCTGGCAGGGCAATGCGTGAGGGGGAGGAGGAGGAGCTGGCAGGGCAATGAGTGAGGGGGAGGGGAGTAGCTGTGTAGACTGGCAGGTGTGTGTGGGTAGGTGTGAGTGGCATGTGTGTGTGTGTGTGTGTGTGTGTATGTGTGCTGAAGGTGTGGTGTGTTCGTGTGAAGAGAGGTAAAGTTGAAGAAGAGGGTGTGGGGGTGTTTATTAGTAGAGGGGGTTAGTAGGATGTGGGTGGAGGATGGTGGTGGTAGGAGGTGTTGTGTACATACGTATGAGTGAGTGTATATATATACTGATGTGTGTATGTGTTTGGGATGTGAGTGCGTGTGTGTGTTGTAAGGTGGAAGGAGAGTGGGGCGTGGTGGGGCAGTGTTTAGTTGAACTATTAGTGGCGGTGGATTGGCAGTATTGGTAGAGGGTCGGACGCCATGCTTTCTTTCTAGCATAGAGTTACGGCCCTTGCCATTCTGAGTTCAAATCCCGCCGAGGTTAACTTTGCCTTTCATAGGTCGATAAAATAAAAGTACCAGCAATGTACTGGGGTAATTGCTGGCCTTGTGCCAAAAGTAGAAACAATTATTAGTGGGGTGGGTGTGTGGGTTACGGTTAGTTTTGTTAGAAGCTGAGGGGACTGGTAGGGTTAGGAGTGCTAGTTTGGGGGGGGGGGGGGGTATTCACGTTAGTATGCGGGGAGAGACGGGTAAGGGGGAGCCAGCCGAAGAGTGAAGGAAGAGGGGTGGGGAGTTACATGGTAGTGAGACCTGGGCATTGTGTGCAGAAGACTTGTGTAGATTAGAAAGAAATGAAGCTTGCATGCTCCGATGGATGTGTAATAGTAATTATTTCTACTTTAGGCACAAGGCCAGCAATTACCCAGTGCATTACTGGTACTTTATTTTATCGACCCCGTAAGGATGAAAGGCAAAGTCAACCTCGGCGGGATTTGAACTCAGATCGTAAAGGGACGTAACTATGCTAGAAAGCATGGCGTCCGACCCTCTACCGATACTGCCAATCCACCGCCCGATGTGTAATAGTAATGTGGGTGAATGGCAAAGCATAAATGAATTGAGAGAGAGACTAAGCATAAGAGGTATCAAATGTTGTGTTCTGGAGAGGAGATTGAGTTGGCATGGCCATGTGATGGATATGAAGGACAACAGCTGTATAAAAAGGTGCAGAGCAATGAAAATTGATGGGAAGCTACGGAGTGGGTAGACCAAGAAAAACCTGGGATGAGGTGATAAAAACTGACCTTGCTCACTTACACCTCTCTAAGACAATGTCACTGGATCGAGATCTTTGGTGCCATGCAGTTGTACAGAAGACCCACCTTCCCTTGCATACAAACCTACCTATGCTAGCGTGGAAGATGGACATTAAATGATGATGATGATATATAAACATATACATATATCTATATATATATACATATATATGTATACATATAGATATATACACATATACATATATATATATATACACATATACATATAGATATACATGTATACACATATATATTTATATATATACATATATACATATATAGTCAGTAGGCACCTCCTAACCAAAAATACAACCCCATCCCACTACCCCTACCTTTCTCTGTAAAGTTACGACATAACACATTGCCCCGGTCCGGGAATCGAACTCACAACCTCACGATTAAGAGTCCAATTCTCTAACCACTCGGCCATGCGCCTTCACTATATATATATATATATATATATATATATATATAACGAAAGAAATGTGGTGAGGAACCAGGTGGACCATAACGCACCAAAGTACTCAATACTTAGGGTAGTAGAGTGGGTAATAGGAACAAGTATGACCCCGACGGCAGAGCTCAAGCCGTTTTGACGGCTATTTCTGGACTTTTTTTAGTCCAGAAATAGCCGTCGAAATGGCTTAAGCTCTGCCATCGGGGTCATACTTGTTCCTATATATATATATATATCTCCAAAATTAAATTAAGGGTGTCATGTCTGAGACATGCGCCATATCCACTGTAGAATATGCTCAAAGAATTATCCCCTGTGATTGTTTCATGTGTTTATTTTATATATATATATATATCATCTCATGATCATCTTCGTTTAACGTCCATTTTCCACGCTAGCATGGGTTAGACAGGAGTTGTCCCACTTGAGGCAAGGCTGGTCGGGTGACCGTGTCTCGCTCATATAGGACTGTCTGACAGGTTTTCTACGGCTGGATGCCCTTCCTAACACCAACCACATTTACAGTGTGGAACTGGGAACTTTTTACCGTGTTACCTACACGGTCACATTACAGCATGGACTGTGTGTTTTTTTTGTCAATCAATTTCTAGTTGATATATATATATATATATATATATATATATCATCATTTCATTTTACGTCCGATTTTTCCCTGCTTGCAAGGGTGGGACGAGAACTGATTCTGGCTTGATTTCTACAGCTGGATGCCCTTCCTAACACCAACCACATTTACAGTGAGTGCTGGGTGCTTTTTTTACCGTGGCACCTCCACGACCACTTTGCAGTGGAATGATATGGACTCCAGTCCCTATCATCTCATTTCTACAGCTGAGTAAACTGGAGCAATGTGAAATAAAGTGTCTTGCTCAAGGAAACAACACATCACCCGGTCTGAGAATTGAATTCACAACCTTTCGATTGCAAGGCCAATGCTCTAACCACTAAGCCATGTGCCTCCATCAATATATATATATATATATATATATCTATCTAAGGCGGGTAAAATTCCCGAGATCCATGGACGAGTTCTCTCCAGCGGTCTCTGTCCCTCATTATCGCTGCCATATCCTGCATCTCCAACAGACCAGTGTCTGTCCTTAGGGCATCAACATATGTTAACCTTGGTCTTCCTCTTCTAGTGTGTCTTATATAAGTGTGTAATATCAATTTTATTGAAATAACTGCTTCTTTTCTGTCGCAAGTAAAATTTGGAACTGTCTGACCAGATCAAGTTAACCGATGCTCTTGCACTTTTACAAAATCAAAATAATATAAAAAAAAAAAAACGACCAAACAGAAAAATAAATAAATACCCCCCCCCCCCCCCTAAAAAAATAAAAAAAACAACAACAACAACAACAAAAATAACAATCCTTGTTACCAATAGTGATGTGAAAATACAATAATTGTAAAGAATCTTCAGTGTCCAGTGAGAAGGAGGCTGGTAAATGTCAGTGAAATGTCAATAAGACACTACAGTGACATCTTAAAATGATATGTATTGATAGTTTTTGAAAGTCAGTGATGTTACTACTACTACTACTACTACTGATATTACTACTACTACTACTACTACTACTACTACTACTACTACCAGTAGTGACACCACTACTACTACTGATATTACTACTACTACTACTACTACTACCAGTAGTGACACCACTACTACTACTGATATTACTACTACTACTGATATTACTGATATTACTACTACTACTACTAATATTACTACTACTACTACTACTACTACTACTATTGATATTACTACCACTACTACTACTACTACTACTACTGATATTACTACTACTACTGACACCACCACTACTACTACTACTGACACCACTACTACTACTACTACTACTACCAGTAGTGACACCACTACTACTACTGATATTACTACTACTACTGATATTACTGATATTACTACTACTACTACTAATATTACTACTACTACTACTACTACTACTACTACTATTGATATTACTACCACTACTACTACTACTACTGATATTACTACTACTACTGACACCACCACTACTACTACTACTGACACCACTACTACTACTACTACTACTACACCACTACTACTACTATTGATATTACTACTACTACTGACACCACCACTACTACTACTACTGACACCACTACTACTACTACTGACACCACTACTACTACTACTAGATATTACTACTACTACTACTACTGACACCACCACTACTACTACTACTGACACCACTACTACTACTACTAGATATTACTACTACTACTACTACTGACACCACCACTACTACTACTACTGACACCACCACTACTACTACTGACACCATTACTACTACTACTACTGATATTACTACTACTACTTCTACTGACACCACCACTACTACTACTACTGATATTACTACTACTACTACTACTACTACCAGTAGTGACACCACTACTACTACTGATATTACTACTACTACTACTGATATTACTACTACTACTTCTACTGACACCACTACTACTACTTTTACTGCTGCCGCTACTGCCAATACCACCACTAAGAATAATAATGGTTTCTTATGTAGGCACAAGGCCAGCAATTTTGGGGGGAAGGGGAAAGTCGATTAAATCGACCCCAGTGCGTGACTGGTACTTTATTTTATCGACCCCGTAAGGATGAAAGGCAAAGTTAACCTCGGCGGGATTTGAACTCAGATCGCAAAGGGCCGTAACTCTATGCTGCAAAGCGTGGCGTCCGACCCTCTACCGATACTGCCAATCCAGATAATAATAATAATTGTTTCTACTTTAGGCACAAGGCCGGCAATTGTCCCAGTGCATTACTGGTACTTTATTTTATTGACCCCGGGAAGGATGAAAGGCAAAGTCAACCTCGGCGGGATTTGAACTCAGACCGTAAAGGGACGTAACTCTATGCTGCAAAGCATGGCGTCCGATAATGATTTCATTTATTGGCCACAAGGGCTGACATGGAGGGGACAATACAAAGACAGGGACAGTGGGGGGTTTACAATAAGGTCGAGTAAAAGTGCACAATGGCAAGACTAATTTAACAGTGAAGATATACAAAATATAAAATTATAAATTCCCCTATCAGGGGTGGATGACTCAGGTACCCCACCAATCTTGAACCACTCTGCGCTTCTAGGGCACCCAGGGAGAGCACTCCTCTCCTGAAATTAGCGAGCCTATAGGCGCATTCATCCACCATTTAGAAAATGTACTGGGAGGGCAGCACTTCTCTCTCCACCCTCACCTTCCTTTCCAGGTGAAACTTGAAGAAGTTGATGAGGGATTGGCCGAAGAGAAAAGTGTCTGTCTTCAGTCCTTTCAACATGGTCCACCATACAACCTCTTTCGCAACTGCCACCAGACAGGGGAAAATTGCCTGCTCTCCCTGGCCAAAGGAAGGCGGTGGGTCGATCTTCACTATGGACTCGGCCGATAGCCGGATCCATTCCACACGCGACAGTAGCTGTTCGACATAACTCCACAAGTCAGTAATGCACGGACATTGGACAAGTGCGTGCAGAACAGTTTCGTCGCTCTGTGCGCATCTCGGGCAGGTCCATCTGACAGCACTTCTGTGCCTATAGAGTTTATCCCGAACCGGCAGTACACTATTGGTCCTTTATTTTATCGACCCTGTAAGGATGAAATGCAAAGTTAACCTCGGCGGGATATGAAATCAGAACGTAAAGGGCCATAACTCTATGCTGCAAAGCATGGTGTCCAGCGATCTACCGATACTACCAATCCACAACCCAATAATAATAATAATAATTGTTTCTACTTTTGGCACAAGGCCAGCAATTACCCCAGTGCATTACTGGTACTTTATTTTATCGACCCCGTAAGGATGAAAGGCAAAGTTAACCTCAGCGGGATTTGAACTCAGACCGTAAAGGGACGTAACTATGCTGGAAAGCATGTCTGACCCTCTATCGATACTGCCAATTCACCGCCCTTAATAATAATAGTGTATGAGAGTGATATCTTAAAATGATGTGTAATGATAGTTTTTGAAAGTCACACTACTACTACTACTACTACTACTACTACTACTAATATTAGTGGGAGAAGTGATAATAAATGCACACTAAATACAATGGCTTTTAACCCTTTAATGTTCAAACTGATGTTAAGGTATTGTTCTCAAAATAAATGCTTTCAAAATCTCATAGATTCGATATTATGTGAGATAATTATGTGAGGTAAAGCATTTACCATGAAAATATAATAGTATATATAGAGTAATGTGAATGTTATGTGAGATAATTATGTGAGGTAAAGCATTTACCATGAAAATATAATAGTATATATAGAGTAATGTAAATGTTATGTGAGATATTATGTGAGGTAAAGCCTTTACCATGAAAATATAATAGTAAATAAAGAGTAATGTGAATATTATGTGAGATAATTATGTGAGGTAAAGCCTTTACCATAGAAATGCAATAGTATATATAGAGTAATGTGAATACTATGTGAGATATTATGTGAGGTAAAGCCTTTACTGTGAAAATATAATAGGATATATAGAGTAATGTAAATGTTATGTGAGGTATTATGTGAGGTAAAGCCTTTACCATGAAAATATAATAGTATATATAGAGTAATGTAAATGTTATGTGAGATATTATGTGAGGTAAAGCCTTTACTGTGAAAATATAATAGGATATATAGAGTAATGTGAATGTTATGTGAGATATTATGTGAGGTAAAGCCTTTACTGTGAAAATATAATAGTATATATAGAGTAATGTAAATGTTATGTGAGATATTATGTGAGGTAAAGCCTTTACCATGAAAATATAATAGTAAATAAAGAGTAATGTGAATATTATGTGAGATAATTATGTAAGGTAAAGCCTTTACCATGAATATACAATAGTATATATAGAGTAATGTGAATATTATGTGAGATAATTATGTGAGGTAAAGCCTTTACCATGAAAATATAATAGTATATATAGAGTAATATGAATGTTATGTGAGATAATTATGTGAGGTAAAGCCTTTACCATGAAAATACAATAGTATATATAGAGTAATGTGAATACTATGTGAGATATTATGTGAGGTAAAGCCTTTACTGTGAAAATATAATAGGATATATAGAGTAATGTAAATGTTATGTGAGGTATTATGTGAGGTAAAGCCTTTACCATGAAAATATAATAGTATATATAGAGTAATGTAAATGTTATGTGAGATATTATGTGAGGTAAAGCCTTTACTGTGAAAATATAATAGGATATATAGAGTAATGTGAATGTTATGTGAGATATTATGTGAGGTAAAGCCTTTACTGTGAAAATATAATAGTATATATAGAGTAATGTAAATGTTATGTGAGATATTATGTGAGGTAAAGCCTTTACCATGAAAATATAATAGTAAATAAAGAGTAATGTGAATATTATGTGAGATAATTATGTAAGGTAAAGCCTTTACCATGAATATACAATAGTATATATAGAGTAATGTGAATATTATGTGAGATAATTATGTGAGGTAAAGCCTTTACCATGAAAATATAATAGTATATATAGAGTAATATGAATGTTATGTGAGATAATTATGTGAGGTAAAGCCTTTACCATGAAAATACAATAGTATATATAGAGTAATGTGAATACTATGTGAGATATTATGTGAGGTAAAGCCTTTACTGTGAAAATATAATAGGATATATAGAGTAATGTAAATGTTATGCGAGATATTATGTGAGGTAAAGCCTTTACTGTGAAAATATAATAGTATATATAGTGTAATGTAAATGCTAAAGGGTTAAGTAACTACCAGATAGGTCAAGGTTATTTCTGTGCTTTCCTATCAACAATAACAAACATGAAATTATTATTGTTAATAATATAATAACAACAACAAGAACAAACAATCAATTTCTAGGTGGGTTGGCAGAATAAGTGTGACATCATCCATTCTAGAAAACTAATAGTGAGGTGTTACTCAACTAAATGTATTGCTATTAAAGGGGAGGAGTGAGGTTGAGAGAAGCAGTGAGGGTTTTGTTATTTAACGGTTCCAAACATATTAAGGGGTGGAGGGTTGGGCGAGGCTCCCATTCATAATATTCTTTTTCTGTTTTTTAAATTCAAATTTTGAAAAAAAAACAACAATCAGCAAGGACAGTGGTAGTGTGCTATAAGGCCCAGAAGGACTCACCCATCACTTTTTGAAAGTTCCGTATTTTCAAATGATGGACAGTTGAAGTAGAAATCAGGATATAGGGAGAGCCTGTAAAATGTAACCATAGCAATGAAAAAAATAACAGAAACATTAACAAAAAAAAAAAAAAAAAAAAAAAAATGATGATGATGATGATGATGATAAAAAGAAATGTAAACAGAAAAACATCAAAGATGGCCATGTTGTATTTGCTAAGATCTCTTCCAGACAGTGGACATGTGGTTTCAAAGATGAAACCATCAAATAAAATTAAGTAAAAAAAAAAAAAGGGAGGGGGGTATCTATATACATTCAAGATTTGGAGTTATCTATATTTCCACATCTGACAGACCAAGCAGATGTAATATAAATTCATGTTTTGCAGATCCAACAGATGTTATTTAAATTTACATCTGGCAGATCTAGCAGACGTTATTGAAATTTATATCTGGCTGATCAACTTAATATTTAAATATATATCTAGCAGATGTTAAAATATATAATTAAATGTAAAATATATATATATATATGCCCGTCCCCTTATTTTATTTCTCATTCTTTCTTTTAGTGAAGGACTAGCATCCGAAATGTTAAGACCCTCTTCCTGCTATATCAAACGTTAACCTAATATATATACCTTCCATATACTGTACCGACTTCTGTTTACCTTTTATATATATATATATATATAAAATTATTTGTCTCTCTGTCTGTTCCTATGTTGTCTCAAACGGTTGGACCAAATCAAATCAGATTTTACAAGGTAATAGTATTAGACCCCGGGAGTGTTGACATGCAATTTTCATTTTCATTTGGATTAACCCTTTAGCATTCGCATTACTCTATATATACTATTGTATATTCATGGTAAAGGCTTTACCTCACATAATACCTCACATAACATCTACATTACTCTATATATACTATTGTATATTCATGGTAAAGGCTTTACCTCACATAATTATCTCACATAATATCGAATCTATCAGATTTTGAAAGTATTTATTTTGAGAACAATACCTTAACATCAGTTTGAGCGACCAGTTACAGCCAGTTTCAACAAAAAGAGGTAGAGAATTCTGGCCGGTTTTGATCAGAAAAAGGAGGCCTGGAAATGTCATTATGAGAGACTGATGAATGTGGAGAACGAATGGGAGAGAGAGAAATTACCTCCAGTAGATCCGACAGAGGGACCAGCTATTGAGATTGACGAATATAGGGTCCAAGAGGCGATTAAGGAAATGAAAAATGGTAAGGCCGCTGGACCGTCGGGGATAGTTGCTGAGATGCTGAAGGCATCAGGGGACGTACGCACTAAACTGGTTGCACATATCATCAATCAGGCTATATATGGTGGTGTCATACCTAAAGACTGGTGCAGCAGTATTCTCATAAATTGCTACAAAGGTAAAGGAGATGCTCTGGAGAGGAGCAATTATAGGGGTATAAAACTGATGGATCAGGTTATGAAAGTGGCAGAAAGGATATTAGCGCAACTAATTAGAGAAAGGGTCAAACTAGATGAGATCTAGTTTGGTTCTGTGTCTGGGAAAAATACAACAGATACCCTCTTCTTAGTGAGACAATTACAAGAGAGGTTTTTAGAGAAGAAACCACTATACTTAACTTTTGTTGACCTAGAGAAGGCCTTTGATAGGGTAACCCTATCTGTCAACTGATAGTCCCTAATGAAGCTAGGTGTTGAGGAATGGCTTGTGAGGACAGTGCAAACTTTGTACAGAGGTGCTGTCAGTAAAGTGAGGGTAGGAATGGAGTTTAGTGAGGAATTCCAGATACAAGTAGGAGTACATCAGGGTTTGGTCCTCAGCCCGCTCTTGTTTATTATAGTCCTCCACACAGATTTCTACCACAAAATGGTCAGCAGGGATCTGTTTGTGCAATAATATGTACGTCCCGTTCTTACCCTGGTTACTGTACTTTCAGAGCACCTACTTCTGCCACTAATTCAGTCACCTAGGAAACAGAAGCTGTCTACTGTTTCTACCAAACCCTCCCAGTGCTTGTTTCCTGTGGTCGTTTGCTGCTTACTGTTCCGGTGCAACTGCTACATGTAAAGCCTACATTCTTAGCTAAACTTCCTGAGATCCCACTACATCTTTTGTGTACCTATATGTAAACTATGTGGGCGCCATGGTAAAAAGCACCCAGTACTCACTGTAAATGAGGTTGGTGTTAGGAAGGGCATCCAGCTGCAGAAACCAAGCCAAAATCAATTCTGTATAAGCAAGACATGGTCACCTGGTCACCCGACCTGGCATTGCCCACAACAGGACAACTTGTCTAACCCATGCTAGCGTGGAAAAATGGACATAAAACGGTGATGATGATGATATACATTATATATATATATATATATATTGGATGAGTATTTTAAACTTTATTTTATTCTGAGTTAAGGCTCTATTGATTTTTCCCTGGATTTCACCAAATTCTGTGGATGAATCTATATCCTAATTCTTTTTGAATTGAGTTTGAATTATTTTCCCCATCTTACGTTAACTATTTTTCCATTTTGACGCTATAGTCACTTATATATTATGGAATACTGTTGGCTTCTTGCTACAATGGTTTCTATGCTTTTCATTTATATATATATGGAGGCACATGGCTTAGTGGTTAGAGCATTGGCCTTGCAATCGAAAGGTTGTGAATTCAATTCTCAGACCGGGTGATGTGTTGTTTCCTTGAGCAAGACACTTTATTTCACATTGCTCCAGTTTACTCAGCTGTAGAAATGAGATGATAGGGACTGGGGTCCCTATCATTCCACTGCAAAGTAGTCGTGGAGGTGCCACGGCAAAAAAGCACCCAGCACTCACTGTAAATGAGGTTGGTGTTAGGAAGGGCATCCAGCTGCAGAAATCAAGCCAGAATCAGTTCCCGTCCCACCCTTGCAAGCAGGGAAAAGCGGAGGTAAAATGATGATGAAAATGATGATGATATATATATATATATATATACGGGATAACAGGTTATCGTTATGGCAGTCCAGTTGGAGTAGTTTGTGTAGTAGATAGTATTAACGTGTGGCTTAGTTTGACTCAACAAGACGTTTCCATAGTGATGCTGCGAGTTCGCGGTGATTTCTATGTAGTTTATACTTGGAGTAATAATAATTCAAGAAAGAAGAGTGACACGGTTTGCTATACAATAAGGGCTTTAATCACATTGCTGACAATTGTTTCTTTCACCTGGCAGGTCTAGAGTTCGCTATACGCCTGATTTTGCGTGAATCGATCTCCAATACTTTGTTTATAACCAGTCTTTTTCATCGGAGCGGGTGAAAAAAAAAATATATGTATATATAATGTAAATGTGTGTGTATATATATATAATAATGATAATGATTTCTTTATTAACCACAAGGGCTTACATAAAGTAGACATTAAGGACAGTGCAGGACAATACAGGACGGTACAAATGGGCATTTCTGCGTGTAAAAAAACAAAAACAGAGGATATAACAAAAATAACAATGAAAAATTCCCCAATAGGGGGGAGACTTCGGAGGGACATTTGTGGCGTCTTTTAAAAACCATATACACACACCTAGAGGACATTCAGGTACACCCACAAACACATCACATTTCTGATTTAGGCACAAGGCTAACAATTGGGAGGAGGGGAGTCGACCAAATTGACCCCCAGTGCATCACTGGTACTTTATTATATCCAACCCCGTAACGATGAAAGACAAAACTAATCTCGGTGGGATTTGAACTCAGACTGTAAAGAGACATAACTCTATTCTGTATACCATGTTGTCTGACATTCTATCAATACAGCCAAACCAGCATCCTTCACAAACACCATATTAAAGCCACTTAGACACAAACACATATACTTATTAAAAAAAACTACATACACACACGCACACGCACACATAAAATAATATAATAATAAAATTTACAAAATCCAACAGCTGTTATATAGCAAAACTTCAAATGCTGATTTAAACCTCATTTTAAGACAGGAAACATTACATTAGTCACCTGTAGAAGGTTCTCTACTGCCATTTACCATTCTATATCAATAGATTTCACTGATAAAAATGCCATGAAACAAGAAATACAAATATAAATAATTTACATGAAACTCTGGAATTTTCTGACGAATGATGTGGTGTGTGGTGTGATATGATAGAAAAAATATCGTTTTCTTTCATCGCCTTACTCTTCTTCCTGTTCAGGAAGACATGTTTGTTATTTTCATTTTCGTGTGGAGCTGCATGGCTTAGTGGTTAGAGCATTGGGCTTGCAATCGAAAGGT
Organism: Eledone cirrhosa; assembly: GCA_964016885.1. Lineage (NCBI taxonomy): Eukaryota > Metazoa > Mollusca > Cephalopoda > Octopoda > Eledonidae > Eledone > Eledone cirrhosa. The sequence continues at coordinate 20,543,811 of OZ024757.1, forward strand.
TGTGAGTTCAATTCTCAGACCGGGTGATGTGTTGTTTCCTTGAGCAAGACACTTTATTTCACATTGCTCCAGTTTACTCAGCTGTAGAAATGAGATGATAGGGACTGGGGTCCATATCATTCCACTGCAAAGTGGTCGTGGAGGTGCCACAGCAAAAAAAAGCACCCAGCACTCACTGTAAATGAGGTTGGTGTTAGGAAGGGCATCCAGCTGTAGAAATCAAGCCAGAATATCAGTTCCCGTCCCACCCTTGCAAGCAGGGGAAAAGCGGAGGTATGATGATGATGATGATGTCTGCTTTCCTCTGCTGCCTGAAATTAGTTTTGTGGCAATGAACAACAGCTGGATGCATTTTATTGTGGCACCAGCACTACCACACTACTGAGTGTACTGGGTGTTTTTTATTGTGGCACTATCACTTTACCCAGTGTACAAGATGTATTTCATTATGGCACCAACATTAACAAGGTCTTTGACAACACCGAAGGGTCTTCCCTACTCTATATTGACTTGACTTCTATGGCCCAATCCATGCCAGCATGGAAGAACAGAAGTTAGATGATGTTTATGATGATGATATTTGAAAGTATATTTTGCTTTGAAGAGATATCATTACTCATTATAATAATTCGATTAATTTTGAAATTAATCAAGAATTTGGAAGGATTTAAAGATATACCATATACACTCGAATATAAACTGACCCCATTATTTTTTGCCTTTCATCCTTACGGGGTCGATAAAATAAAGTACTGGGAAATTGCTGGCCTTGTGCTTAAAGTAGAAACAATTATTTTATGTCTGAGAAACAGGCAAATGTCCACACCTTATTTATTTGGGGACTGCTGCCACCACAACTACCACCACCATAGCACCAACCTCTGTCTGGGAATGCCGCAACTGCCACCACCAACCTACCACCAACCATTGTCCACTACCAAACCCTCTCTGCGACTGCCACCACCACCACCACAGCACCAACCAATCTGGGATTGCCACCACCACTACCACCCTATCACCAACCTGTCTGTGACTGCCAACACTACCACCGCCACTACCAACCACTTCACCCCCACCACACCCCCAACCCCATTCTGCCACCACCACCAGAATTTCAAGTTGGTGAAAATTGTCAAAATATTAAACCCAAATATAAATCGATCCCCTTCTACCATGGATTTTTGGTACATATTCCTTGGTTTATATTCGAGTATGTACAGTTACTATTAAAAAAAAAATTAAGCTGGTGTTTGAGATATATTTTGAGTACCAAAATGATATTTTGACATCACCATTTCAAGAAATTATTCTCGGTATAGCTGGCTAGAACTACATTACACCTATTACTAACATTTAATGGGTCCAACAACAGACTATGAAACTGTCAAATATTTCTTCAATAATCTTCAATGAATGGGTACTGTATTAATTTAATTAGTATTTTTCAATCTAGCTAACTTGGTCATTTGCAATACAAACACTTATATACTTGTATTAGTGTTTATCATATATTCATTTGTATATATATATATATATATATTAAACAATCATATAATAGACATCACCACCTGGCCTGTTTTCCTCTATTCTCCCTTCTTACCTATTCTATGCTTCAGTGTCCTCCAACTTTGTTAGCCTGTTTAACTACAGCCCTCATTATTCTCTTTGATTTTACTATTTCTCTACTTTCTTTATTTTTTCCCCTCCTTTGGCTAAGCCATTGCACACACTATATTTGTGTAGTTTACCTAAAGGTAACTACCTGTTTTGTTTTGTCTCAATGTGCACTGGAATGAATGGTATCATCCATAATGATCCGAAACCATAGTCATTTCCAGAGGTTGACTGAGGAGATGGGAATGTCTGCCTTTCCATTGTTTTTTTCATTGTCTTTATCCTGTGCACAGCTACTTTGAATACACACACACACACAGAGTAGAAGGAAGACGCAGTAGAGGAAGACCACGAAAAACATGGGTGGAGGTGGTGAGAGTGGACCTCAGATCGCTGAAGCTCACGGAGGAGATGACAAAGGATCGTGACAGGTGGAGAGATGCTGTGCTGAAGTGGACCCAACCCACCCTTGCAAGCAGGGAAAAGCGGACATAAAATGATGATGGTCGTGAAGGTGGTCGTGGAGGTGCCACGGCAAAAAAGGACCCAGCCCACACTGTAAAGTGGACGTGTAGGCGCCACGAAAAAGCACCCAGCACTCACTGTAAATGAGGTTGGTGTTAGGAAGGGCATCCAGCTGTAGAAATCAAGCCAAATCAGTTCCTGTATGAGCAAGACATGGTCAGCCGACCAGACACTGCACACAACAGGACAACCCGTCTAACCCATGCTAGCGTGGAAGAACGGACGTAAAACGGTGATGATGATGATGATGATATCAGGGGCAAAGGGTCCGTGCATGCAGTGCATGCGTTATAGAATCTTGAGTCGATCAATTGCGTCGGTTGAAGCAAGCAGAATTTTGACTGCTTACTAAATCGTAGACACATAAAAAGATAACACACACACACTACCACACTACACACTAGTTAACACTACATGCGGCTTTGACCGGGAGGGTCATTTAGAGGGAATGAGGGGGGGGGGGGCTGCACATCCCCACTTTCCGCCATGGCGATTGGACTGCATGCCCTGCTTTCCAGGTTACCCTTCGCCACTGATATATATATATATATATATATATAATACATACATTCATAAAGTGGACGTGTAGGTGCCACAGCAAAAAAGGCACCCAGCACTCACTGTAAATGAGGTTGGTGTTAGGAAGAGCATCCAGATGTAGAAATCAAGCCAGAATCAGTTCCCGTCCCACCCTTGCAAGCAGGGAAAAGCAGACGTAAAATGATGATGATTGATTCATGTATACATCGCTTTTTCAGAGCATCAATGCTAATACCTAATTTTTGCTGGACCGGCAATTGCTCTGTATAATCAGCTCCTGATTATTACTGGAATTCTATACGAATCCAATTTCTAAAATTTTTGGCAGAAGCAGAGGAGTGTGTAGTTTTGATAAACGCCAAACAGCGAGAAACAGACTGTTAGCTTCTCTCCCTTCTTTTGCCGAAAATAAGTAAGTGACATAGTGACTACTATAAGACTGATAGCAAATGGTCTTCTAAATGTTTTTAATTAAACATATGGTATATTGCCAAATATACTATACATACATTCATGTGTTATAATTTATGGAGAACGACTCTGCATTTCAATATTACTCAATGTAAAATGTAATGCATGAAAAATTGGAAAACATTATTTTTTGTAATATATCAAATCAAAATTACGTTATAAAATCTTATTCTTATTTTGTTTCTTGTAAATAATTAAAAAAAAATTATCAATTCAAAACTTTTATGAATAGGCATCATATCTTGTCATTTACCTTTGGTTTAAATTTCATATAAATCAAAGGGAAACATTTTTCAGCGGGGGTTTGTGCCCCCGGGAACTCTAATAGGGAGTTTAACCCCCATTAGTGTGTCTTAATATAATTGAAATTTGCTGAAATTTTGTGAATCGAATCATATCTTGTCATTTACCTTTGGTTTAAATTTCATATAAATCAAAGGGAAACATTTTTCAGCAGGGGTTTGTGCCCCCGGGAACTCTAATAGGGGGTTTAACCCCCATTAGTGTGTCTTAATATAATTGAAATTTGCTGAAATTTTGTGAATCGCATCATATCTTGTCATTTATCTATGGTTTAAATTTCATATAAATCGAAGGGAAAAAGTTTCAGTGGGGGTTTATGCCCCCGGGAAACCCGTTATTTAGATTGAAATATATTGATCCAAGTACCCTGGGCAATGTAGTTTCAGAATATATATGGTTATGGGGGTCTATCTCCAAAACCATAGGAGAAGTTTGTGAACAAACAAACAGGAATACAACTTTATATATATATTATATATATATGTGTGAGTGTGTATGTATATATTATATATATATATATATATATGTGTGTGTATATATGTATATATTATATACATGTGTGTGTGTATATATGTATATATTATATATGTGTGTGTGTGTGTGTATGTATGCATTATATATATATATATATATATATATACACACACACTCACATCATACATATATACATACATAGACATACAAATGCATTCATTTACAAACACATCTGCATACACACACACACACACACACACACACACACACACACATACATACACACACACACACATACATATATATTGTTTGAATTCCATTGTTTTCAACAATGTGTGAGCCAGTGCATTCAATCAACGGACCTCTGCCTGTGAAATTAACATGTGTCTGAGCATTCAACATCGTTCTCAGGGAGATTCAGCATGAATGTGTGACATGGCTAGCCCTTCAAACTACAGGTACAACCACTTTTGCCATCTGAATGGAATGGAATGGAGCAACACAACACCTGATCTGAGTGTTGACCTCATGAACTTATAATCATGAATGGAAAAAACTCTAATCAATACACCATATACCTTCACACACACACACACAGAATATGTAGACAAGCTCAAACGCAGAAAATGATTATAAAGACAGTCATTTGCTATAGTAGCTTAGAAAACTGATCTCCTATAGACAGGAAAATATGGCATGTTTATACGTCTATAAGCGGATTTTAACCCATTTTCTAAGCTATTATTTAAAGATAGCTGTCGACATACTAGACAGCCTCTTCAGTAAGATCTTGGAGAAGGAAAATCTCCTGACTAGATATGTAGTCTATAGCATAAGACGTACAGAGGGTACTTGCAAAAACATGACAGCAACATACATAGGTGAGACAACTCGTAGCATAGGAGAAAGAATAGACCAACACAGGGGGGGGGGGGGGGGAACTAAAAGGATGAAAAAACGGTTCAGTACTATACGAACACTCCAGACAAACATGATGGTAATATAGACAATATAGGAATTAAAATAATATCTAAACATAGAAATGACTCAACAGGTAGACAAATCAGAGAAGCAACTGAAATAGAACTAAGAAAACCAAAGTTGAACAGAAAAAAACAAATGGAATAATAACAATAACCATACTCAAACACACAATACTGACCTAAGGTAAATATAAATAAATAAATAAATATATACACAAGTACAATAACAACAAACACACATAAACACACACTAGTGAACAAAGATAGAATACAAAAACACAGACTCAAACATGAACACACACGCAAACAGAAAACACACACGCAAACTGAGACAGAGACAAAATGGCGTAGACATTACAATACAACAGGAGGAAACAATAGTACCACTGATGATGTCACAGATGTGTGACAAAATAACTTTGATAGACTATATATATATGTGTAGATTTATATCTGCATTTTAAACTGTTGGTCAATCAATGATATATTTATATCTGTATTTTTAAATGTTGGTCAATCAATGATATATTTATATCTGTATTTTTAACTGCTGGTCAATCAATGATATATTTATATCTGTATTTTTAACTATTGGTCAATCAATGATATATTTATATCTGTATTTTTAACCATTGGTCAATCAATGATATATTTATATCTGTATTTTTAAATGTTGGTCAATCAATGATATATTTATATCTGTATTTTTAAATGTTGGTCAATCAATGATATATTTATATCTGTATTTTTAAATGTTGGTCAATCAATGATATATTTATATCTGTATTTTTAAATGTTGGTCAATCAATGATATATTTATATCTGTATTTTTAACCATTGGTCAATCAATGATATATTTATATCTGTATTTTTAACTGCTGGTCAATCAATGATATATTTATATCTGTATTTTTAACTGCTGGTCAATCAATGATATATTTATATCTGTATTTTTAACCGCTGGTCAATCAATGATATATTTATATCTGTATTTTTAACTGCTGGTCAATCAATGATATATTTATATCTGAATTTTTAAATGTTGGTCAATCAATGATATATTTATATCTGTATTTTTAACTGTTGGTCAATCAATGATATATTTATATCTGTATTTTTAACTGTTGGTCAATCAATGATATATTTATATCTGTATTTTTAACTGCTGGTCAATCAATGATATATTTATATCTGTATTTTTAACCGCTGGTTAATAATGATAAACATTGATTGCCAAATAACTTCACTATGGAGATATAAGAGATACAGAAGTGAAAACCAATCCAAACCAAACAGTGAGTGTGTTCTATTATTATTTCTGGCAATATCATAATATTATGACCCTCCCCAAATATAACAACATTTGTTTCAACACACGATTTCATATCAAAAACCTTGAAAAACAAACATATAAATACATATACACATACATAATACTGAAATAAAATGTACAGAATATAATTTTAATAAGTTTAGCTAGAAGATAAGGATTTTTTTAATAAATGACATATCCTAAAAAAGAACATAGTTTTCTGATTTTTAAACTGTGCAGAAATTCCTATAAACACATCAGTAAATGACTCTGACACACACACAATCATATATATATGTATGTGTGTGTATTGAAATCGAAGCTTCACCATAATATTTTGACTACATAGTCTAATAATTGTTTCTACTTTAGGCACAAGGCCAGCAATTATCCCAGTGTATTACTGGTACTTTATTTTATCGACCCCCGTAAGGATGAAAGGCAAAGCTAACCTCGGCGGGATTTGAACTCAGATCATAAAGGACCGTAACTCTATGCTGCAAAGCATGTCGTCCGACTCTCTACCGATTCTGCCAATTCACCGCCCTACATAGTCTAATAATGAGGCATATAAACCCATTGACTGTTCAGAGGATTTATAAGCCCCTTTATTAGACTATATTATATGGTCAAAATATTACAGCGAAGCCTCTATTTATATTTATAATACCAAACTTCACTCACCATGTTCCAAACATACTTTCTTTTTATATGTATGTATATATATATATATATATATATATATATATATATATATATATATATACACACACTAATCCATATACATATTATCAGAAGATAATATTAACAAAATGAAATATAATTCACAATATCACTGAACCAAATATGGTGATAATAATATAAAGAGTGCAACAAGTAATTAAACAATTTTGAAACAAGATCACCATCCATGACCATCACTATGACCAACATCACTGTAACCACCAACACCATTACAATGCCACTGCCTACGCCCCATTCAAATACACACAAAACCATACCAAAACAAATTAAATTAAATTAAAAGCAATAAAGAAAAATGAAATGTGAAAAAATGTGTGATGAGGTGATGTGCAATGTTTTCAAGAAGGAAATAATAGCATTTGAATAAAAGACACACAATAAAGACCAATGAAGCTGTGAGGGCAATAAAGTGGTGAAACAAGTGGGAGCTAAATGAAAAATTGCATCATTAATCAATTAATTACCCCTCATAAAAAAAAAAATAATGAACGAAAAATATTAAAGTGACAAATGAACTTGAATTATGTAGCTTATATAAGGAGCAAGGATCAGCTGCAACACAGAAAGCTCAGGTGAATTCCAAGATGATGATTTTACACACACACAGTGATTTGTGCACACACACACACACACACACACACACACACACATATATATATATATCTATATATATATATATATAGATATATATATATATATATATATATATACACATATGTATATACTCATATATGAATGTATATATATAAGGTGCATCCGAATTTTGAGGACACCTCTTTTTTGAGCTCTAAGTTTCTTATTACTAATTTGTTTCTTTTGTTAATTTTTCAGATAAATAAGGTCAGACATTAAATTGATTCAGCAAATGAAAAGGCGCGCTGTAATGGCTGCCTTAAAAGCACAGCATAGTGATACAGCAATAGCTTCCTTCTTGAAAGTTGTCCAATCCTTTGTTATCAATGGTAGAAAGGACTTGGAAGCGGCTGATGGGGATCCAACATCAGCAGCCAAGCGCAAAATGAACGCACAAGGTCCTAATACAACCAGAACACTGAAGTTTGTAAAAAAAAAAAATTCAAATTGATAAAACCCCAGGAAAGTCATTCAGAGGTATTGCAATGGACCTTAAGGTTTCAGAACATACCATTAGAAGTGTTGTCCATGAAGACATCTGTTGCAAGTCATATGTGACGTGGAGAGGCCAGTTTATGTTGGATGGGACAAAAGAAAATCGTTTGGTCCATGCAAAGCGTTTGCTGAATAAGATAAAACATCAAGAAGCTGGAATGCTCTCGTTCTTTTCTGATGAGAAAAACTTTGATCAGGACCAAAAGGTAAACAAAAGGAATGATAGATGGGTATGCAGAGACCCAAATGAGGTTCAAGTGGTCATGTACACCAAATTTCCAGTGACTGTGATGGTTCTGGGTGCCATCAGCAACAAAGGAGATGTCATGCCTCCTCACTTTTTCTCAAGGCTTAAGAGTCAATACTTGTTTCTACCTTAGGCACAAGGCCAGCAATCACCCAGTGCATTACTGGTAGTCAATACTGCTGTCTACTAAGAGGTGTTGAGACAGTTATGAAGACCAGGATAGACAGAGTAAGCAAAGGAAGACCGTCTGTCTTCCAACAAGACTCTGCGTCTCTCATAAGGCCAGAACGACACAAGCATGAATGCGTGTGACAATCTCCATGACCATGTTCTTCCACACACACACGGCCTCCTAGCTCACTATACCTCAATCCCCTGGACTATTGTGTATATGGCGTAGTTGAGAGTGAGAGTGGTCAATCATCACCCTCACAACACTACAGAATCTCTCAAGTCTGACATTACCAGTACAATGTCCAGTATTGATAGAGGTCATCTGATTCAGGCATGTCAATGTTGAGACCCCATATTGAAGCAGCCATTGAAGCTAACAGATCATTAATTGGATAGATATCATAAATGTATTGGAAACAATATTTGTACCAATTTGTATCTAAATATAGCATTTCTTTAATGTGCTATGTATCTTTTTCTACATGCATGCAAATATCCTAAAAACTCTGATGCACCCTGTATATATATATGTGTGTGTGTGTGTGTATATATATGTATATGTGTGTGTGTACACACACATATTTGCGTACTTAACAGACATGAGTTTTACATATACAAGCAATGAGTGCACTTAATCCAAGTGTTGGTAGAGTTTATGATAATAATAATACAATGAACATGGGAGTATACAAATAGGCTACACATTGTTTCATGTAATCTCGATGAATTTTTGAAAATATTTAAATCTACCCTCTACTGTACTATTTCTTGGAAAGCATCCAAAAAGAAACACTGTGACACTTCATTTGTGAAATTTGGATGAATCGTTTAGGAAATATAATTTGAATGGTTAGTGAATTGGTTGAAATCTTGCCTAATTAGGCCTAAATGAATGATTAGCCATATTTGTGAAACTGAGGTGATAATCATCTTCAAATTACACAAATTAATAATGTCCACGGGATAGCAGTTACCTATTTTTTTTCAGGTTCTTGAAAATGAAACTTTTTAGGGGGCAATTTTAAAAATATTTATGTAAAACCTATTTTGTTGAATGTAACAAACAGTCAATTTCACGACTTAAGCAGAAGTTTTTCTTGAGTTTTCAGACCTAGCTAAATCAAAACGTACAAGCCATAAGGACTTGAGTTTTAGCATATTTGTAGTAGGTATAGAAGTAAATTTTGGAACATACTATTTTAATGGACCATTAAAAATGACTATAAACAAATTACAGTGATTAAAGGCAGTTGAAAGCTTTTCATTGTATTTGCAGACATGGTTATATTGTGATCCATTATCTGTACGGGACTCATTTTTTATACACTGGTGCAGGGCATAAAACTGAATCCTCTCTGTAAGTTTGGATTGTTACAATACATTTTATAGGTATCCCTGTAAGAGCTCCATGGAAGGGCAACGCACACAGTTTGCTTGATCATTTTCATGTCAAAATACATCTTTTCCATGATCAATTATATATCATTTGAAAGTTCTGGATGTGAACTTTCTTTTCATATACTTTTGATCAAAATTCAACACTTACATATCATGCTAGGTTGTGAATTCAATATGGCATTTGCTGAGCTTTGAAAGTTAACCAAAGTGTTATTAACAGTCTTTTTACAAAGTCTTAGTGATATTTATAATAAAAAAAATATTCAATTTTATTTAATTATTAATAAAACTTTCTCAGAATTGCATGTAGATCTAGATTAAAAAACAAACAAAATGTGAAAACTAATTTCTGTAAACAAACTTGCTAGGAGAGAAAAATAAAAAATAAAAAAAAAATACAACTTCTAGACCCCAAAATTAGCTATGAATTGTATTGAAATTGTTATTTATTCCCTGTCACTGTAGACTCCAGTTCTAGTGCTCCAGTGTACTGAACTAGAATTAGCACTACCATTTAGCTGTCAAAAACACTGAACTAGAATTAGCGCTACCATTTAGCTGTCAAAAACACTGAACTAGAATTAGCACTACCATTTAGTTGTCAAAAACACTGAACTAGAATTAGCGCTACCATTTAGTTGTCAAAAATACTGAACTAGAATTAGCACTACCATTTAGTTGTCAAAAACACTGAACTAGAATTAGCGCTACCATTTAGATGTCAAAAACACTGAACTAGAATTAGCACTACCATTTAGTGGTCAAAAACACTGAACTAGAATTAGCACTACCATTTAGCTGTCAAAAACACTGAACTAGAATTAGCACCACCATTTAGCTGTCAAAAACACTGAACTAGAATTAGCACTACCACTTAGCTGTCAAAAACACTGAACTAGAATTAGCACTACCATTTAGTGGTCAAAAACACTGAACTAGAATTAGCACTACCATTTAGCTGTCAAAAACACTGAACTAGAATTAGCACTACCATTTAGTGGTCAAAAACACTGAACTAGAATTAGCACTACCATTTAGCTGTCAAAAACACTGAACTAGAATTAGCACTACCATTTAGTGGTCAAAAACACTGAACTAGAATTAGCACTACCATTTAGCTGTCAAAAACACTGAACTAGAATTAGCGCTACCATTTAGTTGTCAAAAACACTGAACTAGAATTAGCACTACCATTTAGCTGTCAAAAACACTGAACTAGAATTAGCACTACCATTTAGTGGTCAAAAACACTGAACTAGAATTAGCGCTACCATTTAGTTGTCAAAAACACTGAACTAGAATTAGCGCTACCATTTAGTTGTCAAAAACACTGAACTAGAATTAGCACTACCATTTAGCTGTCAAAAACACTGAACTAGAATTAGCGCTACCATTTAATTGTCAAAAATACTGAACTAGAATTAGCACTACCATTTAGTGGTCAAAAACACTGAACTAGAATTAGCACTACCATTTAGCTGTCAAAAACACTGAACTAGAATTAGCGCTACCATTTAGTTGTCAAAAACACTGAACTAGAATTAGCGCTACCATTTAGTTGTCAAAAATACTGAACCAGAATTAGCACTACCATTTAGTGGTCAAAAACACTGAACTAGAATTAGCACTACCATTTAGTGGTCAAAAACACTGAACTAGAATTAGCGCTACCATTTAGTGGTCAAAAACACTGAACTAGAATTAGCGCTACCATTTAGCTGTCAAAAATACTGAACTAGAATTAGCGCTACCATTTAGTGGTCAAAAACACTGAACTAGAATTAGCACTACCATTTAGCTGTCAAAAACACTGAACTAGAATTAGCGCTACCATTTAGTTGTCAAAAATACTGAACTAGAATTAGCACTACCATTTAGTTGTCAAAAATACTGAACTAGAATTAGCACTACCATTTAGCTGTCAAAAATACTGAACTAGAATTAGCACTACCATTTAGTTGTCAAAAATACTGAACTAGAATTAGCACTACCATTTAGTGGTCAAAAATACTGAACTAGAATTAGCACTACCATTTAGTTGTCAAAAATACTGAACTAGAATTAGCACTACCATTTAGTTGTCAAAAACACTGAACTAGAATTAGCACTACCATTTAGTTGTCAAAAACACTGAACTAGAATTAGCACTACCATTTAGCTGTCAAAAATACTGAACTAGAATTAGCGCTACCATTTAGTTGTCAAAAATACTGAACTAGAATTAGCACTACCATTTAGTTGTCAAAAATACTGAACTAGAATTAGCGCTACCATTTAGTTGTCAAAAATACTGAACTAGAATTAGCGCTACCATTTAGTTGTCAAAAATACTGAACTAGAATTAGCGCTACCATTTAGTTGTCAAAAATACTGAACTAGAATTAGCGCTACCATTTAGTTGTCAAAAATACTGAACTAGAATTAGCGCTACCATTTAGTTGTCAAAAATACTGAACTAGAATTAGCACTACCATTTAGTTGTCAAAAACACTGAACTAGAATTAGCGCTACCATTTAGCTGTCAAAAATACTGAACTAGAATTAGCGCTACCATTTAGTGGTCAAAAACAAAAACTGGACAAACGTTGTAAATGTGTATTTCGACATGTAAATGATGAAGTAAAAAGTGGATTTTTGCATAGTCAAACTGTGCTTATCCTCCTTCTTAGAGGCTCTATTGCGATACCTAGTAATTATGTAATAGTTACAGAAACAATTTGTAGTCAACATGCACCCTCGCTGTCTTAATGCTTTTTCAGGCAGGTTTCCTATGGCTGGATGCCCTTCTTACCACCAACCACTTTACAGAAAGTGTACTAAGTGCATTTATCATGTAGATCACCAACACTAGGGAGGTTGTCATGTCTTTGACGTGCACACACACACATACAGTATATATATATATATATATTCATTTTATTACAGTTTAATAGTGAGTTATGCTACTCTGGAGTTTCACTTGTTTATCAGAGGGTCACCAGACAAGAACATGACCCTGTGTTAAATAGGTGAAACTCCAGAGTAACAAGACTCACTATTTAGCAGTAATAAAAATGAATATTTAAATTCTACTTCAATATTGAGTACTCTTCTCTCAACCGTCAACCACATACGGATTATATATATATATATATATATGTATATATATATAAATATATATTTATATATATATTTATATATGTGTGTGTGTGTGTATATGTGTGTGTATGTGTGCGTGCGTGTGTAGACACACATATAGATGCCTGGAGAAGATGGATTGTATGAAAGTGTGTACCTGAACGTAGCATTGGACTTAGGACTCCAGGAGGCAGCATTACTGTTTCTGAAGGAAAAATAGTTAGGTAACCACATCTAAATGAAGGCTTCATCAGAAATAAAACCAAAAGCAATTCCAGAAAAAAAAAAAAAATATATATATATATATATGAAATATAAGAATCAAAGAACTGTTCAAAACATTATTGTGCTTACAGCTGTTTCCTCCAAACCGAGGTTTGGATTCTTCGGAGCAATTTATTAATGCATGGACAGTTATATGACCTCCCCTTCAGCCGAGAGACATACCAATACATATTCAAACATTGATACATATTCAAACATTGTGCTCTGTAAATCATCTGATGTTTTTACATTGAGCTACTTAACTTACTGGTAATAAGGTAGTAATACATTACTGCCTACCACTATTTAGGGTGTGTGTAAAATACTTACAACTGCTTAAGGTTTTGTGTTTACATAACCATAAATAGTATAACTAATACTATATATATATATATGTATAACGTTAAACAATAAAAGAATAAGTTAAGAATTAGTTAATTTAATCAAATGTTTTAAGATCATTTCAGAGAACGAATGTCCTTTCTTGGAGATTTTCTTCTTTTCTTTTAATCCCTAACTCCTGAGGAAGCATCATTATTGATAACATTTCTCTATAGGGCGGTGGATTGGCAGTATCGGTAGAGGGTCGGACGCCATGCTTTGTAGCATAGTTACGTCCCTTTACGATCTGAGTTCAAATCCCGCCGAGGTTGACTTTGCCTTTCATCCTTACGGGGTCGATAAAATAAAGTACCAGTAATGCACTGGGTAATTGCTGGCCTTGTGCCTAAAGTAGAAACAATTAAAAGGGCGGTGGATTGGCAGTATCGGTAGAGGGTCGGACGCCATGCTTTCCAGCATAGTTACGTCCCTTTACGATCTGAGTTCAAATCCCGCCGAGGTTGACTTTGCCTTTCATCCTTACGGGGTCGATAAAATAAAGTACCAGTAATGCACTGGGTAATTGCTGGCCTTGTGCCTAAAGTAGAAACAATTAAAAGGGCGGTGGATTGGCAGTATCGGTAGAGGGTCGGACGCCATGCTTTCCAGCATAGTTACGTCCCTTTACGATCTGAGTTCAAATCCCGCCGAGGTTGACTTTGCCTTTCATCCTTACGGGGTCGATAAAATAAAGTACCAGTAATGCACTGGGTAATTGCTGGCCTTGTGCCTAAAGTAGAAACAATTATTGATAACATTTCTAGGGCATTTTAAAATCTGGCTGAGCCCATCTTCCAGAGTTGGATAGGAAGTGAGAGAATAGATAGAGCAAGAATCAACAACTGTACACGACTGGCACACAGTCATCGACCTCAAATGGATAAAAAGCAAGGATAGCCATCAATTGGTATTCCCATTGTTAATTTTGTCCCCCTGAAACGATCGTAAAACCTTCGATTAATTAACTACTTCATCTTCTTTCATTGTTCAACAGTATAATATACCTCTGATCCTGTAATTTTGAATACTCAACGACATACATGAGGATATCATCTTTCCACAAACAGATTTTCACTTGAGTTTGATGGAATATTTACAACACTACATCCACTTCTAAAATGGTCATAAATTTTACCCTGACTAGGTAGAACACTAAAGAGTTCATGAATATACATATATATATATATATGTATATATATATATATATATGTATATATATATATATATATATAATTACATAATAAACAACACAATTTAATTATTCCATTACCAAAGGTTTCAGGAAACTAGACGATCCTTACAGATGAAATAGTTATCTACTTCATCTGATGGACGTTTCTGTAAGAATCGTCTAGTTTCCTGAAACCTTTGGAAATGGAATAATTATATTGTGTTGTTTATTATGTAATTAAATAGCTCTGTGCAATACATAGAGCACTCTTTTTTCCTCTACCTTTTCTATAGAAATACTGAACATACACACACAAACATATACATATGTATATATATAAATATACACACACACACAATGTATATATATATACACACATACATATGTATATATATATACACACGCACACATATGTATATATATATACACACACACATACATATGTATATATATATATATACACACACGCACATGTATATATATATATATACACACATATACATATGTCTAATTATATATACACACACATGTATATATATATACACACATATACATATGTATATATATATACACACACACATGTGTATATATATATACACACACACACATGTATATATACACACACACACACACATGTATATATATATATACACACATACATATGTATATATATATATATATACACACACACACACACATGTATATATATATACACATATACATATGTATATATATAAATATACACACACATATATGTATATATATATACACACATATACATATGTATATATATACACACATATACATATGCATATATACACACACACACACACACATTTAGACTATGTCCGCTTGATTCTTTGTTGTGAATACATTTATTATTCATCATTATATGTAAGAACATAATACAAGTTGTTTCTCAACTAGATATATGAAAGAGACTATTTTGTATATCGTTTAAATTTGTGTATATATATATATATATATATATATATAGATATATATATATATTGTGTGAATTTCAGGCCTTTAGAAAATCATTATAGGAAAAAAAATAATTTATATGCTGTGTGAATGAAAACGATGTTAATTAATTAATTTTTCATTCATTTTCTAAATAATAGCAATTCAAAAATTAATAAATAAAAATAAATATTAAATAATGAAAATAAAAATAATAAAAGAAAATGTAAACTAATGGCAGTGCCCCAGCATGGCCTCAGTCCATTGGCTGGAACAGGTGGAAGTGTACCTTAAATATACATACATACAGAAACACGCGCACGCACACAAAAATACATAGAAACACACACACACGCACGTTATGTATTTGTGCAAGTTTCTTTTGCAAGTTGATTAAAATACATCAAATAAGTGAAAATATTGTTCATTGCTTTGAAATACATAGGTTATGTCATTTCATTAATTTTGAAAATAACCGAAAATTTGGAGGAATTTAATAAAATAACTAACTATTAGTAAACTAATATTTAGAAACATTATTTAAATATTTCTAAAATAAAATTACAATGGAAGGTTTTAATATAAGTTTTGAATTATAAATCTAGAGCAGTTTCAAGTAGTTTGGTATCCAAAGAGTTAATAAGAGGATAAATAGGCGGTGATGATGGTAGTTTAAACCGGGCATGTCAAACTGAGGGTCCCCCCAAGGACCACATGGGTCACATGTGTTGTCTGAGGGTCACACATAACTAACTGCGCACATTTCGACTGATATTTTTTATTTTCATCATCACTCGTCGACTACTGTCGAGATGATGGATCTCACTCTCATGCCCCAGAACCTCCTGTCCTCCATCGCTGCCCCCAGGTCCTGTCTGCTGATTCCCGTATCCCTAGAGATAACATCAGGGAATGACAGCTTCCTACTCCTAGTCAGGCTGGAGTCAGGGTTCCAGAGCAAGAGAGGCAGATATGATTTCATTGCTGGCACGGTGACAGTGGCCAGCAAATTGAGCTCTCCGGGATTTTAGAAGGGCAGAGGCTCGAGGGAGTTTGCCATAGATTTTAGACAAGGTGGGATGTCGTTTACCAGGATAGGTTTTGCACTCTCATTAAGAG
>OZ024757.1:20565738-20575738 GCA_964016885.1 Eledone cirrhosa
CATCATGCTGGATCGTCCACTAGTGTGTAGATTTTCATGATAAATATAGTCCCCCCTAAATTGGTGAATTCGTGAATTCTTCAAATATTGGTCTTTTCCAATACTTGCTTCGTCCACGAACGAAACCATGGTAGAGAGATAGATGCATAAGAGAGATAGGTTAACATATTTTAGATCTTCCTGGCTAATACTTCATTAGAGTTTTTCCACTTAAATTTAATATGTACTATTGGTTCTCTGATTTAATCTATATATTTTATCCATTCATTCAGATGTTTAGCTATTAGAGACTAGGTAATTTAATATGTAATTATTTGTATATATATATATAACGAAGGAATTGTGGTAAGGAACCAGATGGACCACAACGCACCAGAGTACTCAATAGTTAGGGTAATAGGGAAAAGTATGACCCCGACGGCAGAGCTCAAGCCGTTTCGACGGCTATTTCAGTCCAGAAATAGCCGTCGAAACGGCTTGAGCTCTGCCGTCAGGGTCATACTTTTTCATATATATATAAGTAGAAGTGGTATTTAATTTGTTGGAAGTCCGACAAACATAAATGTTTATAACTGATTGAGGGCACTCAACAAGTTACTGGAGTAAATATTCAATGATATTAAATAAATGGAAACTATATTTATAAAACTATATTTATTTTATTATATACATTTCAAGGGTAACCAATCTATTTATAAAACAAACTTTGTATTTTATCAGATGAAAGCGTACCAATGTTATCTTTGGTTGCCCTTGAAATATATATAATTGTTTCTACTTTTGGCACAAGGCCAGCAATTACCCAGTACATTACTGGTACTTTATTATATCGACCCCGTAAGGATGAAAGGCAAAGTTAACCTCGACGGGATTTGAACTCAGACCGTAAAGGGACGTAACTATGCTGGAAAGCATAATAAAATAAATATGGTTTCCATTTATTTAATATCATTGTATATATATATATATATATATATATATATATATATATATATATATATATAAATAACAGATTAAAATTTAAGCAAAGAATCGCTGCTTTCACCCTTAACGGGATCTTCAGTTTCAGAAGATCCCGTTAAGGGTGAAAGCAGCGATTCTTTGCTTAAACTTTAATCTGTTATTTTAATAAATATTTGCTCTACGGTTCTTATATATTTGATATATATTTATCCTTATCGAGCCCTCTTTGGACACTGGGAGAGAGCGAGGGAGGGAGGGAGAGTTATGAAAAGAAAATGTCTCTCTTACCTTCGGAATAAAGTTAGTTACGACGTGAAGTAATGTTGTGTGAAACAGACAAGCGATAGGGAAATATTGAATCTGATTTTTCTTCATTCATAAATACATTTCATGCTCCCCGCCCTCCTCACTTCCCTGTCTAGGTTTGTTGGTTTCTAGTGTATCTAGGTTGCTTTATATATATATATATATATATATATATATATATATACACACACACACGCACATATATATTACATACATACATATATTTATATATATATATATATACACACATCCATTCATATATTACATACATTCATACATTTACACACATATATATATATATACATACACACATCCATTCATATATATATTACATACATTGATACATCCATTCTTATATATATTATATACATTCATACATTTACATATATATATACATATATATACACACACATCCATTCATCATATATATATTACATACGTTCATACATTTACATACATATATATATATATATATATATATATATATATATATGTATGAATGTATGTAATATATATATATATATATTTATATATATGTATGAATGTATGTATGTAATATATATATATATATATATATATATGTATGAATGTATGTATGTAATATATATATATATATATATATATATATATATATATATATATATATATACATATATATATATATATATATTTGTTTTGCGAGGTTTTTGATATGAAATCGTGTGTCGAAACAAATACTGTTATACTTGGGGAGGGTCATATTGTTATAATAATATTGCCAGAATTAATAACAGAACACACTCACTGTTTGGTTGGTTTTCGCTTCTCTATCTTATATATCAGTTAATTTATTCGGTCCTCAATGTTTACCATTGACTGACCAACGGTCTAAAATACAGATATAATATAGACACAAACACATATATATAGTCTAACAAAGTTCTTTCGTTGCACATCTGAGTCAGTGGTGCTATTATGTTTCCTCCTGTTTATTTAATCTGTTTATTTATTTATTTATGTCTTCTTCTCTGCGCATGCGTTTGCGTGTGTGTTCGCGTTTGGGTGACTGTGTTTTGGTTATTGTATTCTATCTTAGTTTACTAGTGTGTATTTATATGTGTTTGTTGTTATTGTGCTTGTGTATTTATTTATTTATATTTCTCTTAGGTCAGTATTGGGTGTTGTTATTCCATTCACTTTTTTCTGTTTAGCTTTGGTCTTCTAAGTTCTATTTCACTTGCCTCTCTGATTTGCCTATCTGCTGGGTCATTTCTATGTTTAGATATTATTTTAATATCTATGTTGTCTCTGTTACTGTCATTTTGTTGTCTGGCGTGTTCGTATAGTACTGAATCGTTTTTTTGTCCTTTTAGTTCCCCCCAGTGTTGGTCTATTCTTTCACCTATGCTACGAGCTGTCTCGCCTATGTATGTATGTTGTCATGTTTCTGCAAGTACCCTCTGTACATCTTATGCTATAGACTACGTTTCTAGTTTTACAATTTATCTGGGGGTTTACTTTACATATAATACATTTCCTATTAGTACAGTGGGTTTTCTTAAAAGGGTAGGTTTTGCTGATCATGGATTTTATGGTGGTTCCTGGCTTTTCTACCACCTTAATCTTTAAGTGGGTCTTTCTCGGGGCCTTTCTACACTGGTTAGCTAATTTCCCTCCACGAACATGACACTCTGGTATCTCTGGTTGTCATACCATGAGGTGGCTTTCCCTATCTTATGTTTAGTCCTATCTAAGCTATTCCATGATTTGCTCCTGTATAATGGGCAAATTGCTTTCATGTCCGGTTCTATGAGGGTCTTATACTTCTCCATGGCTCCTTCGTATACTCTGATTCTGTCTCTTTGGTTGTAGCCAGAGAACTGCATGCGGTTGATGAAGTGTTGGATGTGTCTTTCCATTTCTGTTGGGTCGCACATGCGGGACACGTTCTTCATCAGACACACACATATTAGGTAGATGGGAATCACAAAAGCACATTCTATACTTACAAGCACAGGCATGCATACATGTATAATATAATGCATGTGTCATGTGCCAATGACTTCATACTAAATAAATTTAGGAAATGGCATTATGATTTGATAGCTTTCTCTCTCACACACACACACACAATGTTGACAAGAGGGTTAATAGTCAAAGGACAGCTATCTACATATGCAATCATCTTTGGACAGTAAATACATCTACCTACCATCTAACAATCTACCTGCCTACATATCTGCAGATCTTCTCCTCTACTTACCTGTCTCACTATCTATCTGTCTGTCTCTCGGCGCCCGGGTAGGGACC
The DNA here is from genome assembly GCA_964016885.1 of Eledone cirrhosa. Lineage (NCBI taxonomy): Eukaryota > Metazoa > Mollusca > Cephalopoda > Octopoda > Eledonidae > Eledone > Eledone cirrhosa. The sequence goes on from OZ024757.1 coordinate 20,569,297, forward strand.
CCACTTTTTCACGTCCCCTCCCTTTTGAGGTTGTTTTCGATTATTTTCATTTTATACCCTTTTTACTCGATTTTATGTAAACTCCCCCTTTGTATTTATCCCTTCTTTTTATGCCTTTATGGTAAATAAAGAAATAAATCTATAGTTATTTATTTATGTATATTTACCAATGCATCCATTTTAAGGCTATAAAACAGTAATAACATCAAAGTTCAAATGTCCATAGCAGTTCAAAAGCAGATACATAGACAGATTGTTAGATAAATAGGCTGATGGAGATTGGTAGAATAAAATCATCATATTATTAATATTTGTTCTGGCTCTTTATGTTCTGAATGTAAAACATGCAAAAGCCAATTTTGCCTTTCATTGTTCTGAGGCGAATAACAAAGTAATACCAGTAATATACTGGAGGTCAATATAATCGATTTACCCCTTCCCCAAAGTTTCTGGCCTTGAGCCTATATTAGAAAACATTCGGTAGAGGGTCGGACGTCATGCTTTGACGCATAGTTACGGCCCTTTCCATTCTGAGTTCAAATCCCGCTGAGGTTAACTTTGCCTTTCATCCTTACGGGGTCGATAAAATAAAGTACCAGTAATACACTGGGGTAATTGCTGGCCTTGTGCCAAAAGTAGAAACAATTGTTAACGTGACTATTATAATTTTTCTTGGTTTTGAATCATTTTATTCAATGTAAACACCACTTTGTTTTGTAATTCGTTCTTGTATTGACTGTCTCAAACCCTTCCTTAGGGGAGAGAGCATCACTGTCCCCTGTCTCGAACCCTTCCTTAGGGGAGAGAGCATCACTGTCCCCTGTCTCGAACCCTTCCTTAGGGGAGAGAGCATCACTGTCCCCTGTCTCGAACCCTTCCTTAGGGGAGAGAGCATCACTGTCCCCTGTCTCAAACCTTTCCTTATGGGAGAGAGCATCACTGTCCCCTGTCTCAAACCCTTCCTTATGGGAGAGATGGGTGAGAGCATCAAAATTGACAAAGCTGAACAGGCCTAATCTGACTATGGTTTTCTAAGCAGTATACATACATACTTACTTATATATAAGTAGAAATGAGATGATAGGGACTGGGGTTCCTATCATTCCACTGCAAAAAAGCACCCAGCACTCAATGTAATGAATACATAACAAATCATCCTTTTTTTATTACTATATATATGGAGGCACATGGCTTAGTGGTTAGAGCATTGGCCTTGCAATCGAAAGGTTGTGAGTTCAATTCTCAGACCGGGTTATGTGTTGTTTCCTTGAGCAAGACACTTTATTTCACATTGCCCCAGTTTACTCAGCTGTAGAAATGAGATGATAGGGACTGGGGTCCCTATCATTCCACTGCAAAGTGGTCGTGGAGGTGCCACGGCAAAAAAGCACCCAGCACTCACTGTAAATGAGGTTGGTGTTAGGAAGGGCATCCAGCTGTAGAAATCAAGCCAAGATCAGTTCCCGTCCCACCCTTGCAAGCAGGGAAAAGTGGACGTAAAATGAAATGATGATATATATATATATATATATATATATATATATATATATATATAGGGGAAAGTTATAGCTTGCTTGAAGCATTGTGTATGGTATAGAAAAAGATGAAGTTTGAAGGCCACGACAATGAAATGGACAAACTAGAAAATATGACGAAACAAGGTGTTGTGTTACTTTATTTATGTGTCCTGATATTTCGAGATAAAATCTCTTCTTTGGAGGTATATAACAAGTGACCCGTCAGGAATCGATAAATGCTGCCGGAAGTGGTGGACATAGGTGAGGGAGGAGGGTCAGGGAGGCATAAGGCTCTATCACTCTTTTATTTTTTAAATATATTATAGGTCTCTCAGGAGAAAGGTCAAGAGTTCTTTCTCTGTAGCCTACATTGATCTACAATTATAGTTCAATAATACCATCCTACCTACCTACCTACCTACCTACCTACCTACCTACCTACCACTCTACCATCCTACCTACCTACTGCTCTAGCATCCTACCTACTGCTCTACCATCCTACCTACTGCTCTAGCATCCTACCTACTGCTCTACCATCCTACCTACTGCTCTACCATCCTACCTACTGCTCTAGCATCCTACCTACTGCTCTACCATCCTACCTACTGCTCTAGCATCCTACCTACTGCTCTACCATCCTACCTACTGCTCTACCATCCTACCTACTGCTCTAGCATCCTACCTACTGCTCTACCATCCTACCTACTGCTCTACCATCCTACCTACTGCTCTACCATCCTACCTACCACTCTAGTACTCTACCATCCTACCTACCTACCACTCTACCATCCTACCTACCTACCTACCTACCTACCTACCACTCTACCATCCTACCTACCTACTGCTCTAGCATCCTACCTACTGCTCTACCATCCTACCTACTGCTCTACCATCCTACCTACTGCTCTACCATCCTACCTACTGCTCTACCATCCTACCTACTGCTCTAGCATCCTACCTACTGCTCTACCATCCTACCTACTGCTCTACCATCCTACCTACTGCTCTACCATCCTACCTACCACTCTAGTACTCTACCATCCTACCTACCTACCACTCTACCATCCTACCTACCTACCTACCTACCTACCTACCACTCTACCATCCTACCTACCTACTGCTCTAGCATCCTACCTACTGCTCTACCATCCTACCTACTGCTCTACCATCCTACCTACTGCTCTACCATCCTACCTACTGCTCTACCATCCTACCTACCACTCTAGTACTCTACCATCCTACCTACCTACCACTCTACCATCCTACCTACCTACCTACCTACCTACCTACCACTCTACCATCCTACCTACCTACTGCTCTAGCATCCTACCTACTGCTCTACCATCCTACCTACTGCTCTACCATCCTACCTACTGCTCTACCATCCTACCTACTGCTCTAGCATCCTACCTACTGCTCTACCATCCTACCTACTGCTCTACCATCCTACCTACCACTCTAGTACTCTACCATCCTACCTACCTACCACTCTACCATCCTACCTACCTACCACTCTACCATCCTACCTACCTACTACTCTACCATCCTAACTACCGCCCTACCATCCTACCTACCTACCACTCTACCATCCTACCTACTGCCCTACCATCCTACCTACCACTCTACCATCCCACCTACCACTCTACCATCCTACCTACCGCCCTACCTACTGCCCTACCATCCTACCTACCGCCCTACCATCCTACCTACCACCCTACCTACTGCCCTACCATTCCACCACCTTGTCTGCCACCTTACTATCCTACCAACCACACTCTCACACCACCAGCATGAGGGAGGTTATCAAGTCTTTGACACTATGTAACAGTCCTCCCAACCTTTTGTTTGGCGTGTTTTCTATGACTGGAGGCCCTTCCTATCCCTAACCACTTTACAGAGTGTGTTTTACTGTGGCACTAACATTAGGGACGTTGTCATGCCTCTAACATAGCTGAAGGGTCCTCTCAACTCATTGTTTGGCAGGTTTTCTACAGGTCGATGATGTTCCTATCACCAACCACTTTTTAGAGTGTACAGGGTGTGTTTTACTCTGGCACAAACCCTAGGGAGACTTATCATGCCATTGGCACAACCAGAGAATTCTTCGCACATGGTCGGTGTCCCTTCTTGAAACTAACTCATACTTTCATACCTTATTCTAAGTATGAACCATATCACTAACATTTGGAGCATATTGTTGATGACATTTGCAGCAACTGCCATGTATACACATATCATCATCATCACCCTTTTACATTCAATTTCCATGTGTGCATGGGTTAGAGAGATTGTCACATCCTAAGACATGATAGGCAGGTTAGATAAGGGTCATTCCATCTCAAATCACCCAGAGGGTCGCAAGTCACCCCCTCAGATCCCCCTGAAAATTTTCATACTAGCTCCTGTACCTATATGATGGAAAGATATCAAGTATTAAATCAATATCTTTGATAGTTTTGAAACTGTAGGCCTTTCAAATATTAATTAATTATACACTTTTTCCGAACGAGCCTCTCGGACCAACTTGAGACGGCCATTACTCCCCTAATAAGGCAAGCACAACTTTGAAATGAAGGGTTTGGGGTTAACTTCTTCTGTAGAGTTCAAATATCTTATCAAATCAAGTGTGTTTTGTATATCTTTACATCTACAGGCCTCTGGGAAGGAGGCATTACAAGAGTACCTCAATAGTCAGTTAATGTTAATAACCAAATTCTAACACCACATGATATGTACAGCTGGGCAAGAGATAACATTGATGGGGTTGGATTTTTCTTTGTTTCAAAAGACCAAGTACAAGAAAATGCTGGCTGTGCAGTTTTGTGCATCGAGGTGGAACTGCACTTACACACATTGCCAATGTATATTGGTGTAGGATGTGAACTCTACAGAAGAAGTTAACCCCAAACCCTTCATTTCAAAGTTGTGCTTACCTTATTAGAGGAGTAATGACCGTCTCAAGTTGGTCCGAGAGGCTCGTTCGGAAAAGATGTATAATTAATTAATATTTGAAAGGCCTACAGTTTCAAAACTATCAAAGATATTGACCTAATACTTGATATCTTTCCATCATATAGGTACAGGAGCTAGTATGAAAATTTTCAGGGGGATCTGAGGGGCTGACTTGCGACCCCCCTGGGTGATTTGAGATGGTGCTTTATGAACTAAATCCCTTCTGATGATTGCTCTGCAACAGATTACAAATACTCTCTAGCCACCGTAACTGTCAGAAATGCAGTGAACTGGTGTCGAGAAACTAACGATACTGTTATTTACCATGTACCATAGCAAAAAAAAAAAAAATGTATATAAATATATATATATATATGTACACACACACACACATACATACATACACATATATATCATCTTCATCGTTTAAAGTCCATCTTCCACGCTAGCATGAGTTAGACGGTTTTATTCCATTTGATGTTGGAATGGCCGGGAGACCGTGTCTCGCATGTATGGAAGTGCCTCTGGCAGGTTTTTTTACAGCTGGATGCCCTGCCTAACATCAACCAGATTTACAGTGTGGACTGGGAGCCTTTTAACCATGTCTCCTACATGGCCACCTTACAGTGTGGACTGTTGTGTCAACCAGATTTACACTGTGGACTGGGAGCCTTTTAACCATGTCTCCTACATGGCCACCTTACAGTGTGGACTGTTGTGTCAACCAGATTTACACTGTGGACTGGGAGCCTTTTTACCGTGTCTCCTACATGGCCACCTTACAGTGTGGACTGTTGTGTCAACCAGATTTACACTGTGGACTGGGAGCCTTTTAACCATGTCTCCTACATGGCCACCTTACAGTGTGGACTGTTGTGTCAACCAGATTTACAATGTGGACTGGGAGCCTTTTTACCGTGTCTCCTACACGGCCACCTTACAGTGTGGACTGTTGTGTCATACATATATATATATATATATACTTATGGTAAACATGCTGACTAAAAGGGGTTGTGTTTGCAATGAACCAATCAGTAAAAAGGGTGTTTTCATAGCTGAAGTCCGTTATTTTGGCTATGAAAACATCCTTTTTGTCCGTTCCCTTGTTTTTAGATTGGATTGCCTCGGAAATGTAACCTTATGACATAATGATGCTGTTTGATGATATCGTGTGACTGATTACCTGATTTGAATAAACACGTAGCCACGATTGTCATTGAAATATGTATTGCAGCTGTGTTAATAAAGCGCTCTTTAACATCTATACCAAACTTCGCATTCTCTCATCAGCATCATACGTCTGCTTTTCCCTATATATATATATATATATATATATATATATATATTATATATTATATATTTATATATATATATATATATATCATCATCATCATTTTATGTCCGCTTTTCCCTGCTTGCAAGGGTGGGACGGGAACTGATTCTGGCTTGATTTCTACAGCTGGATGCCCTTCCTAACACCAACCTCATTTACAGTGAGTGCTGGGTGCTTTTTTGCCGTGGCACCTCCACGACCACTTTGCACTAGAATGATAGGGACCCCAGTCCCTATCATCTCATTTCTACAGCTGAGTAAACTGGAGCAATGTGAAATAAAGTGTCTTGCTCAAGGAAACAACACATCACCATATATATATACAAGTGAAATGTGTCTTTATTTTAGAAAGAAAACTAGGTAATTTATTTTGACAAAAAAAAAATGGTAAATTACTAAGAATTCTTTACAATTTTTTTTAAAACGAGAAGAATATATTGACAAGATTTTAACATTGTGTATTAAATAAAATGAGCTAAAAGTCTATCGCAAGCTCATTAGGCCAGTGCTTATCCCAGTTTCTGGGGTGTCAAGTGACTGAGAGTACAGACTTCCTCTTGGACAAGATGCCAGGCCATCACAGGGTTAACTGCTGCCAGCTCTTGTTGGCAATCATTTTCAGCTGAGTATACTGGAGCAA
>OZ024757.1:20583238-20600738 GCA_964016885.1 Eledone cirrhosa
ACACTTACATACATATATATATATACATATATATATATATATATATATATATATATACATATATATATATATATATATATATATATATATATATATATACATATATATATATATATATATGTATATATATATATATATATATACATATATATATATATATATATATATATATATATATACATATATATATATATATATATATGTATATATATATATATATATATACATATATATATACATATATATATACATATATACATATATATATATACCTATATATATACCTATATATATACATATATATATACATATATATATACATATACATATATATACACATATATACATATATAAATATATATATACGTTAAGGGTGAAAGCAGCGATTCTTTGCTTAAACTTTAATCTGTTATTTTAATAAATATACATATATATATATATATATATATATATACATATATATATATACATATACATATATATATACATATATATATACATATACATATATATATACATATACATATATACATATATACATACATATATACATATATATATATACACACACACACACACACACGTACAAGCGCGCGCACACACACATATATATCTATATTCAATGTTAGATAGTTATTAGCGGGTGGTGAAACACTAATTAATAATTCACCAATATTAATCAGTACTTCATCACTATTCACCTGAAACGGTAGGTACAATTGCCACCTGGTTGATATTAGATATTTCTTTAGTTATTTTCATTAACATTGTCTCTGGTTATCACTTTATACACATACATTATAAATATATTTATATACAGATACAAATATATATATATATATATATATATCATCATCATCATCTTACGTCCACTTTTCCCTGCTTGCAAGGGTGGGACGGGAACTGATTCTGGCTTGGTTTCTACAGCTGGATGCCCTTCCTAACACCAACCTCATTTACAGTGAGTACTGGGTGCTTTTTTGCCGTGGCACCTCCACGACCACTTTACAGTGGAATGATAGGGACCATAGTCCCTATCATCTCATTTCATAGTCCCTATCATTCCACTGCAAAGTGGTCGTGGAGGTGCCACGGCAAAAAAAGCATCCAGCACTCACTGTAAATGAGGTTGGTCTTAGGAAGGGCATCCAGCTGTAGAAATCAAGCCAGAATCAGTTCCCGTCCCACCCTTGCAAGCAGGGAAAAGCGGACGTAAAATGATGATGATGATGATGATGATGATGATGATGATGATGATGATACACACACACATATAAGTGTGTGTATTTTGTATAGCTATCGATATACAATATGTTTATGAATAAACATTTGAAAGTCTTCAGCTATGAATTTTGGAAACTGATGACGTAGCGCCTTCTAGTGGATTCCAGCAGAAGCAAGTCGATCGTTTCTGAGCTTGGTCGTTATCAGTGCTTCCGTACCCTTCTTCTCTCTGCTGGAACTCAATATAGGCGAAAACATAGTTTTTACACCTATGTGCATGGGCTGATTAGCCACATTTGCATATAGAGCTATCAGCTAGCTTGTCTGGAAAATAGAATTAAGGTGTTAGCTCTAACATAGCTGTATCATCATCATCATTTCATTTTACGTCCGCTTTTCCCTGCTTGCAAGGGTGGGACGGGAACTGATTCTGGCTTGATTTCTACAGCTGGATGCCCTTCCTAACACCAACCTCATTTACAGTGAGTGCTGGGTGCTTTTTTGCCGTGGCACCTCCACGACCCCTTTGCAGTGGAATGATATGGACCCCAGTCCCTATCATCTCATTTCTACAGCTGAGTAAACTGGAGCAATCTGAAATAAAGTGTCTTGCTCAAGGAAACAACACATCGCCCCGTCTGAGAATTGAACTCACAACCTTTCGATTGCAAGGCCAATGCTCTAACCACTAAGCCATGTGCTTCCATATATATAACCACTAAGCCATGTGCCTGTATATATATATATATATAAGTATATATATATATATATATATATATATATATATATATATAAGTAACGATATACGGTATTCTTATTAATAAACATTTGAAAGCCTTTAGCTAGGTCAGAGGTTCTCAATGTCCAGAGGGCATTGAGAAGGTCAAGGCAGGCAGTGGGGCCTAAGAGGGCGGTGGGGTGGGGTGGTTGACATGATATAACATTATATTAAATATTAAATGATACATATTATATAGTAAAATAAAAAAATATATAATATTTATTTATACATAGTATCAATAATTTATTATATATAAATTAACAATTTAATTTATTATACATTATTTACAATTTGCATGTAGTCTGGTCTCTCTAGAAGTAAGGAAGTACTTGACCTTTCATAGATTATATTGAGAACACAACTGTGCTACAGCTTGGCCCTGGCCATTTTTATAAAGGATCATTCATAATAATTCATTATTAGTTCTTTATGTTTGGATTGGAACAATAGTTTTCCTAATTCCATGTATGTATATATGTTTCTTCATATATATATATATATATGGGTGTGTGTATATATACTAATAGGTTTATGAAATCACGTGCCAAACAATGTCCAATTCTATGTTAACTGGGGTTAATCAGTTGCAGATTATTTCTCTATGGAATTGGTAGGGAGATGGCAATATTGAACAGATTCTTATGGTTATCAACAAACGTTTGATATAATCAGTGACTATCAATCACCAAATCATTCAATAAAGACATCAAAATTATTGATCCCACAAATTAATTATGGTTAGCAACTAAAATTAATACAGCTAACTTTCAACAATTGTAAAAACACAAAAAAATGTTCACACACACACACACATACATACACATCTATACATATATTGACATATATATTAATTTGAAAAAATGTGGCTAAAATCATACAAAATGATACAAAAATATGGGTGAAGACAAGAGAAAAACAAATGAAACACAGACATTCCCAACTGATCAGTTGATCTCTAGAGATACAATGATGTACTCATCATAAAATATCAAGGCTAGATTTCCATAACTTATTTTATTTCATAATTAGTTGTAATACTGTGGTGCCATCATTACTGGCTCTTAGGTAATGTATTTAATCATGTAATCCGAAGCCACTGCAATGATATGGAGGCAGTCCTGCTTTCGATGTTCCAAACGTTGTAATGATAGCACCACAGAAATCAGTATACAGCTAGTTATGTAATAAATTATGGAAATATAGCCTTTGTGTTTTATTATTACTCTATGTAGGGCGGTGGATTGGTAGTATCGGTAGAGGGTCGGGCGCCATGCTAGGGTGGTGGATTGGCAGTATCGGAAGAGTGTCGGACGCCATGCTAGGGCGGTGGATTGGCAGTATCGGTAGAGGGTCGGACGCCATGCTAGGGTGGTGGATTGGCAGTATCGGTAGAGGGTCGGGCGCCATGCTAGGGTGGCTGATTGGCAGTATCGGTAGAGGGTCGGACACCATGCTAGGGCGGTGGATTGGGAGTATCGGTAGGTAGAGGGTCGGACGCCATGCTAGGGTGGTGGATTGGCAGTATTGGTAGAGGGTCGGACACCATGCTAGGGTGGTTGATTGGCAGTATCGGTAGAGGGTCGGACACCATGCTAGGGCAGTGGATTGGGAGTATCGGTAGGTAGAGGGTCGGACGCCATGCTAGGGTGGTGGATTGGCAGTTTCGGTAGAGGGTCGGACACCATGCTAGGGTGGTTGATTGGCAGTATCGGTAGAGGGTCGGCCACCATGCTAGGGCGGTGGATTGGGAGTATCGGTAGAGGGTCGGACGCCATGCTAGGGAGGTGGATTGGCAGTATCGGTAGAGGGTCGGACACCATGCTAGGGCGGTGGATTGGCAGTATCGGTAGAGGGTCGGACGCCATGCTAGGATGGTGGATTGGCAGTATCAGTAGAGGGTCGGACACCATGCTAGGGCGGTGGATTGGCAGTATCGGTAGAGGGTCGGACGCCATGCTAGGGAGGTGGATTGGCAGTATCGGTAGAGGGTCGGACACCATGCTAGGGTGGTAGATTGGCAGTATCGGTAGAGGGTCGGACGCCATGCTAGGGCGGTGGATTGGCAGTATCGGTAGAGGGTCGGACGCCATGCTTTGACGTATAGAGTTACAGCCCTTGCCATTCTGAGTTCAAATCCTGCCGAGGTTAACTTTGCCTTTCATCCTTACGGGGTTGATAAAATAAAGTACCGGTAATGCACTGGGTAATTGCTGGCCTTGTGCCAAAAGTAGAAACAATTATTACTCTATGTAAACTCCTTCCTGCACCGCCTATGTGATACCTCATCAAAATTGGAAGGATACATACGATGTTGAGTCCTTTGTCATATTACACTATGGTTTGCTGATTGGTCTAAACCCATGCAACCATAAAACAACAGCTGTCGAATGTGGATGATATATATATATAATAATAATACATTAGTTAATATTGCCTAGACAAAATGTAACCAAGACCACGCTTGTGTGTGTGCGTGTGTGCGCGCACACACACAATTTGATAAATAGCTCTGATTATTGAAATTATTTTAACTCTTTCGGTCATCGAGCAAAACTGGTAAAGGCGGACATCACACACATATATATGTGCATATATCATTACTATATTATCCCAAACTCCTTTTTTAGCAAATATGTTACTCGCTTATTGTCGACCTTTACTGCTCTTCTGTGACCACAGTATCACGTGTTAATTTCTCCCCCTGGCTCTTGAGAATTTCTCACTTGTTACGAATGCGTTAAGAAAGTCCGTTTACTGACATGTTTCTTGATAAGCTTTATCAGCCTCACAGTGATGGTGCACTTCTATAGTGCATAAATTGCTGCAAACTGATTCAGCGAAACTGCAGTCGGGACTTTGAAGAAAAAGTAGTATATTTTTGTCTATTATTTCCTTGCATTTTAAATTTTATATCTATATCTATCTATATATATATATATCAGGAAGTAAGCGATGAACTTACATGAAGATAGTAAAAACCGATTCCTAACATCTAAAGTCTATACAGCTGTTTCAAGCTGACAAAAAATAGTGCCAATTACCATTATTCCATTATTAGATAACAGGCACCATAAAGACACTAGACCCATCCTCAGCAGACCATGCCTTACCAAGCACACATAGTTCCACCATTGGCCATGCATTCAACCCTAACTGTGAATGCACGTGTAGTTTCACGTTAGGTCTATATGTCAGCTCAACTAAATTTCAATGTTAGAGGCAGTAATACAAAATAATAATTATATATATATATATATATATATATATATATTTATATACATACATATATATATATGTTTATAGAATAATGAGAGAAATTCAATGCAAGGATGACTGCCAAAACAGCAAAATTGCTTTCAATTATGGCATTGAGTAAAATCTTACCTCAAAGGACAGAAATATATGGCTAGAAGTGTTTTCACCCGGAGAAGTGATAGGAAGAGAAGAGTAAAGGAGGAAAATGGAGAAAATGAAAATGAACGAGAGAAAATCACACAAGCATCATATTAGGTCATCAGTCCTTGTACCAGAATGTAGTTTCAAGTTATTTGACTTTAATAATTAGACATCTCAATGAAAAGATAAAATATCAACTCAGAGAAGTAAACTATCTATATATTACTAAAACTCTGCAATTGCTTGCTTGTCTGTAATCTAATACAGCCAAAAGGGCGCACAAGTTTCGCGTAAATTGGAGGACGGGTTCCCGAGATACGGGGTTTTCTGGGTACCTTCATAAACAGAGAGACAGAAGGATAGAGAGAAAGAGATAGTGGTTGTGAGAGAGTAGATTGAAAGAGAGACATAGAGAGAGGGAGAGGAGACAGAGAAGGAGATTGGGAGAGTGAGAGAGGGAGAGGAGACAGGGAAGGAGATTGGGAGAGAGAGAGAGCTGGTGGTCATGGGTGGTCTAGTTAAACATATTAAACTTAAGCCCAAATCTTGATTTGGAGGGCTATATGATAGACCCTCTAAAATAAGTTTAATAATTGTTTCTACTTTAGGCACAAGGCCAGCAATTACCCAGTGCATTACTGGTACTTTATTTTATCGACCCCGTGAGGATGAAAGGCAAAGTTAACCTCGGCGGGATTTGAACTCAAATCGTAAAGGGACGTAACTATGCTGGAAAGCATGGCGTCCGACCCTCTACTGATAATGGGGTCCCTATCATTCCACTGCAAAGTGGTCCTGGAGGCGCCACGGAAAAAAAAAGGACCCAGCACTCACTGTAAATGAGGTTGGTGTTAGGAAGGGCATCCAGCTGTAGAAATCAAGCCAGAATCAGTTCCTGTATGAGCAAGACAAAGTCAGCCGACCGGACACTGCCCACAACAGGACAACCCGTCTAACCCATGCTAGCGTGGAAGAATGGACGTAAAACAGTGATGAGGATGATGATGATGATACATGTTCATGCATACATATACACATACATGTACATATACCCATATATATATTTACACAAATATATACATTTACATACATACACACGCACACACATATATATATATATGAGAGTGCGTGTGTGAAAACCACGCGGAAAACAACACAGCAAATGATGCAGTATAATGATATATGTATTTATGCATATATATATATATGTGTGTGGATATATATATACATATATATACACAAACACACATATATATATATATATATGTGCGTGTGTGGGTATATATATATATATATATATATATATATATATATATATATATATATACACACATATATATACACAAACAAACACACACATATATATATATATATATATATATATATACACAAACACACATATATATACACACATACACACATATATATGTGTGTGTGGTATATATATATATATATACATATATATACATATATATACACAAACACACATATATGTACACACACACACACATATATATATACACACCTACATTTACTATACATATGTTATATAAATATACACACACACGCACACATTGCCATATATGCATACATTTTCACAGAGAAGAGACGATGTAACTGCATGAAATTACTATTTGAAAGAGTGAGTAACAAGGGACTTATAATCTTTGGTAGTTTAGGTAATAATTTAATACAGATGTCTGTAGTTTCACCTCGGGAGACTTACTGACATTTTCTATACATTTTCACACAGATACATAATGACCACATCGATCAACGAATCATTTGGAAAATCGAAATACTACTACTACTACTACTACTACTATTACTATTACTAATAATAATAATAATTGTTTCTACTTTAGGCACAAGGCCAGCAATTACCCAGTGCATTACTGGTACTTTATTTTATCGACCCCGTAAGGATGAAAGGCAAAGTCAACCTCGGCGGGATTTGAATAATAATAATAATAATAATAATAATAATAATAATAATAATAATAATAATTGTTTCTACTTTAGGCACAAGGCCAGCAATTACCCAGTGCATTACTGGTACTTTATTTTATCGACCCCGTAAGCATGAAAGGCAAAGTCAACCTCGGCGGGATTTGAATAATAATAATAATAATAATAATAATAATAATAATAATAATAATAATAATTGTTTCTACTTTAGGCACAAGGCCAGCAATTACCCAGTGCATTACTGGTACTTTATTTTATCGACCCCGTAAGGATGAAAGGCAAAGTCAACCTCGGCGGGATTTGAATAATAATAATAATAATAATAATAATAATAATAATAATAATAATAATAATTGTTTCTACTTTAGGCACAAGGCCAGCAAATACCCAGTGCATTACTGGTACTTTATTTTATCATCCCCCATAAGGATGAAAGGCAAAGTTAACCTCGGCGAGATTTGAATAATAATAATGATTTCTTATATAGGCACAAGGCCAGCAATTTTGGGGAAAGGGAAAGTCGATTAAATCGACCCCGTAAGGATGAAAGGCAAAGTTAACCTCGGCGGGATTTGAATAATAATAATAATAATAATAATAATAATGTTTTCTTTATTAACCACAAGGGTTTACATAAAGTAGACATTAAGGACAGTACAGGACAATACAGGACGGTACAAATGGGCATTTCTGCGTGTAAAAAAAACAGAGGATGAAATAAAAATAATAATAATTGTTTCTACTTTAGGCACAAGGTCAGCAATTTTGGGGGGAGAGGAAAGTTGATTAAATCGACCCCAGTGCGTGACTGGTACTTTATTTTATCTACCCCATGAAGATGAAAAGTTAAGCTATCCACGGCGGGATTTGAACTTAGATCGTAAAGGGACGTAACTATGCTGCAAAGCATGTTGCCCAATGTTTTCTTAATACTGCCAATCCACTGCCCAATATAATAATAATAATTATAATGATAATAAATATAAAAATAAATATATAAAAGAAAACAAACCATAAACTGAATAATTGGAAGAAATAAATAAAAAAAGAAATTGGATGAAAATAATAGAAGAGAGAAAAATAAATATATGTCTGAATTGTGACAATTGTAAGAGAATGGCTGAATTATTTGATGGTGTGTGTGATAAAAGATGTTTGTGTACTGGTGCATCTGTTGATCTTTAATGGAGAGGAGGAGGAGGTGGAAGAGGATGGAAGATAAGAGAAAAAAGAAGTGTGTCTATGTCTTGTTGAGAAACATTTACTCAAATATGAAAAAAAAAAAAAAAAAAATTGGCAAAAAACCCCAGCCCCTGAATAATATCTGGCAAGCTATCAATGGACTTCTATCAATAAAGTATCAATATATTCAAATTATTTTGAATTGGTGCTGTTATTGTTATAAAAGAGCAGTGGATTAGCAGTGTTGGCAGAATATTGGACAACATGTTTTACAGCATAAAGTTATGGCCTTTTACATTCTGTGTTCAAATCCTGCAGGGGTTAGCTTTGCCTTTCATCTTTACAAGGTCAATAAAATAATTGTTTCTACTTTTAGCACAAGGCCAGCAATTATCCCAGTGCATTACTGGTACTTTATTTTATCAACCCCCGTAAGGATGAAAGGCAAAGTTAACCTTGGCGGGATTTGAACTCAGATCATAAAGGGAGGTAACTCTATGCTTCAAAGCATGGCGTCCGACCCTCTGCCGATACTGCCAATCCACAAGGTCAATAAAATAATGTACCAGTATGTCACTGGGGTCGATTTAATTGATTTCCCCCCCAAATTGTTGTCCTTGTACCTAAATCAGAAACCATTAATATAAAAGAGCAGTGGATTGGCAGTGTCGGTAGAGCATCAGACAACATACTTTGTGGCATATAGTTACAGCCCTTTACATTGTGTTCAAATCCTGCAGAGGTTAGCTTCGCCTTTCATCCCTATCGTGTCAATAAAATAAAGCACCAGTAACATACTGGGGTTAGTTTAATCAACTTTGCCCTCCCCCAAATTGTTGGCCTTGTGCTTAAATCAGAAACCATTAAAGGTCAGTGGATTGGCAGTATCGATAGAGAGTTCGATAATAAGCTTTTCAGTATATAGTTACGGCCCTTTACATTCTGAAAACAAATGCCAACGAGGTTAGCTTTGCCATTCATCCTTATGGGATTGTCCCCTTCCACAAAATTGTTGGCTTTATGTCAAATGCCCAGGGCAGTGGATTGGCAATTATTTATGACTTTTATATTTTCAGTTCAAATCCTGCCATAGTCAACTTTACATTTCATCCTTCTGAGGTCAATAAAATAAAGAGTTAAGTACTAGGATTGACATAGTAAATTTTTCCCTTCCTCTCAATGGCTAGCCTTGTGCCTAAGTTAGACATTTTTAACCCTTTAACATTTACATTACTCTATGTATACTATTATGTTTTCATGGTAAAGGCTTTACCTCACATAGTATCGAATCTATGTTATTTTGAAAGTATTTATTTTGAGAACAATACCTTAACATCAGTTTGAGCGACCAGTTACAGCCAGTTTCAACAGAAAGAGGTAGAGAATTCTGGCCGGTTTTGGCCGGTTTGAACATTGGTGGTAGTGGTGGTAGGGTTTTATGATACCAAACTACTCCTTTCAAATTGTTTACACTTATAAATAAAACTTCCAAATATCAGCTTTAAAAAAAGTTATTTTATTAAATTCCTCCAAATTCCCGATTATTTTCAAAATGAATTGAGAAGTATAGCCAAATAATTGTTTCTACTTTAGGCACAAGGCCAGCAATTACCCGGTGCATTACTGGTACTTTATTTTATCAACCCCGTAAGGATGAAAGGCAAAGTCAACCTCGGCGGGATTTGAACTCAGATCGTAAAGGGACGTAACTATGCTGGAAAGCATGGCGTCCGACCCTCTACTGATACTGCCAATCCACCGCCCTTAGTATAGCCAAATAATGCTATTAAGTTTGACGTGGCCTGGGCCAGCACTGGCTGAAACCTATCAAATTTATCAAAGTATATTTCATTAGAAATATGGTAATGAAACAATAAAGTTAAAAGGGAGTTCCAAATAACAAAAGTGATCTGAAATTGCTGAGACTCCTAGAAGAGATGAAGGAATGTGGCAAGTGGAGAGATGGCGTGTTGAAAAGGACTCATCCAACCCATGCAAAGGTGGAAAAATGGACATAAAAACGATGGTGATGCTTAGTTTTTGTATTTTTATTGACATATATTTCAACAAAAATCCATTTAATTGAAGATCACCAAACAACAAGACCTGGTTATTCTTGTTTAGCCCCAGGTCAGCACTATGTTCAAATAGGCCTGTTTATGATTGATAAAATTTAAACTTTTAATAAAGTACCAGTACAAGACTGGTACTCTATTTATCAACCGATCTTGATAAAATAGGCAAAGTTGCCCCCTCACCACAAAAAAATAATTATGATAAAACTAACAATAATTAGGTGTGGCCACTTAACCAGTTAGAAATAGGAACCTAATTCTATAAAACCACACCCTATCACCCTAACAAACAAACAAACAAAAACAGGAATGGACACATCAAATGTAACGTATCCCTAAAATGACAAAATTGTTGGGTCATAGCTAGAATAACACCCTTGACAATAGATCTACTCAGCCAGAGCTGACTTGCTGTGAAACTAAAACAAACAAACAAAAACAAAAAACAAAAACACTAAAGAAAAAAAATACTAATGTGTGTCTGTCTGTGTGGTGTATAAAATAAATAAAAAAGTCAGAAAACTAAAATGAAAACCACAATGTTTGATTGAAATATTCAATATTAAATACGTTAACTAGATTACTTACAACATTTCAATAGGAAAATCAAAAAAAAATCGCATATCCAAATGAATTTTCGAAGAGGAGTAATTAGGGTAAAAATATTAGTTTAAAAAGAAAAAAAAAAAAAAAAATGAAAAAATACAAAAATAACAAAAACAAGAAAATGATAAGAAAAAACACAACATAAATAGAAATTTATAGATATTTCCTACCACAATGATTCATATTATTGATTGTTGAATGTGACTTGAGATTTTACATTACATTTTGTAATATGTGTTTACATTAGATATGTCACTATTGCTTTGACCCCAGTTTAAACTCCCCCTCTGCTCTGTTTTATACAATGATCGCAGCAAATCAAATCAATGAAACAATTTAGTTAACACTCTACTCAGATTGTGAACCATAACAAAATTTAATAACAAAGTATATTGGAAATAAGCTTTCTTCTCTATACAGAGAAATGCTAACATGCAAGATTGGTAATATAATATAGGCTCCACAACAAACTCACAGCATGTGTATATGTGTATATGTATGTGGATATGTATATATATATATATATAGCTTCCTGAGTTGTATCAGTGGTGGTGGTGGGGGGAGGGTAACCAGTCTTGTATAAGTCATTTCTATATATAATAAAGATATATACACATATATATATATATATATATTTGTGTGTATGTTTGTGTGCGTTTATATGTATGCATGTTTGTATGTATTTATATATATTTGTACGTATGTATGTTTATAGGTATGTATGTTTATATGTAAGTATGTATATATGTGCATGTATATATATTGTATCATGCCTCTGATACTGTGTGAACTAAGGTCTCATTGAAAGGTCTCTGGTATGAAAAGATTTTGTTCTGGTCTTAATTCAAATGAGTAATTGGTTTTAGTGGTTAGGTAAAGATATCCAAGGAAAATTATACACACACACACACACATATATATATATATATATATATATACTTGGGGAGGGTCATATTTGCGTAATATTGCCAGAATTAATAATAACAAGCACATAAACACACACTAGTCACCCAGCAGACACAACACTATACACACGAGTCACACAGCACACATAACACTATACACACACGCAAACGCATGCGCAAAGAAGACAAAATAAAATAAACAAACAAGCAAATAAATAAATAAATATATAGACAGACTGAATAAAAAAAATGGCGTAGACATACAACACAACAGGAGGAAAAAATATAACACCACTGACGATGTTGCAGATGTGCAACGAAAGATTTATGTAAATTATGTAAACTATATATATGTGTTTGTGTCTATATTGTATCTGTATTATTTTTGACCGTCGGTCAGTCAATGGCAACATTGAGGACCGAGTAAGTTAGATCGCAGATATAAAAGACAGCGAGAAGCGAAAACCAACCAAACAGTGAGTGTGTTCTGTTATTAATTCTGGCAATATTACGCAAATATGACCCTCCCCAAGTATAACAATATCTGTTTCGACACACGATTTCATATAAAAAACCTCGCTAAACTAATTCATCGCCGCTATATATATATATATATATATATATATATATATATATATACATATATATACATCTACATATATATATATATATATATATACATCATCATCATCATCATTTTACGTCCGCTTTTCCCTGCTTGCAAGGGTGGGACGAGAACTGATTCTGGCTTGGTTTCTACAGCTGGATGCCCTTCCTAACACCAACCTCATTTACAGTGAGTGCTGGGTGCTTTTTTGCCGTGGTACCTCCACGACCACTTTGCAGTGAGTGCTGGGTGCTTTTTTGCCGTGGTACCTCCACGACCACTTTACACTGGAATGATAGGGACCCCAGTCCCTATCATCTCATTTCTACAGCTGGGTAAACTGGAGCAATGCGAAATAAAGTGTCTTGCTCAAGGAAACAACACATCACCCGGTCAAGGAAACAACACATCACCTTGTATAATAAAAACTATAAAACACATGACTACCACTTTGTGCTAGATTTGTATGGGAAGTGGTAACTTGAGCATGCATGTGCTTTCCTATCATCCTCCCTACCCCTCCATCTCCAATATACATTGTTGACAAGACATATCCATCTTCTACTAGATGATCAGTAGTTTAACAACAGCTATCTATAATTGTCTCTACTTTTGGCACAAGGCCAGCAATTACCCCAGTGCATTACTGGTACTTTATTTCATCGACCCCGTAAGGATGAAAGGCAAAGTCAACCTCGGCGGGATTTGAACTCTCAGATCGTAAATGGAGGTAACTCTATGCTGGAAAGCATGGCGTCCGACCCTCTACCGATGAGGCAGCCTGGCACCACCGCTCTATCGAGCGAGCGCGCAAACCGTTGCTCTGATCCCGCGGTTCCTCTCGTACTGGACGGGATAGCCGTAGCCGAGCTGACGTTGCCGGCGGCGACGCCGAGCGCAGCCGCCTTCGAGAAGGTGGCTGCAGCCGCCACCGCCGTCGCCTACACGCAATGCATCGGTAGGATAAAACTAACCTGCCTCACGACGGTCTAAACCCAGCTCACGTTCCCTGTTAGTGGGTGAACAATCCAACGCATCTATAATATAACTACCTATGTACAACTGCGGTTGTACCCTTGGCAGTGGAGACTACTGCTGTGTTCGGCCCTAGAGCTACCCTCCCTACTCACCACCATAGGCGCTGAGCTGGCCAGCCGCAGGTGTGAACCCCGCGAGTTGGAGTGGCTTTTCCAGCGCGTCTCCCTTGGCCGTCCTCCAGGGGGAACGCCTTCTCCACCCTGTCCGCTGGGGCCGTGGGTGGGTGGGGGGTTGCCCATCGCGTAACATTCCATATTTAAGTATGTGCAGTATCATATACTACCCATGTATCTATCTTCAGACAATAACTTTTAAAACAATCTATCTGTCTGTCTGTCTGTCTGTCAGGCTCCGGACAATGGCAACAGAAACAACAAATCCCAACAGCACTCTGAAGATAGATAGAAGCCAGTCCAAGAATTAAAAAAATGTGGTGCCCCAGCATGGCCACAGTCTAATGAGTTGAAATCAGTCCAAGAATAAAAGAATGTGGTGCTGCACGATGGTCACGGCCTAATGGCTGACTGAAACTAGTCCAAGAAATAAAACTATATGTATATATAATGTATATATAAAGTGTAAAGTGGTTGTGATGGTGACACGAGCGCAGGCTGAAGCATATATCTGGTAGGCGTCACCTTCATCCCTCCTCTACACCACCCACCACCTAACACTGCCTCTCACGTGCTGATATACCCACCTCACTAATACCCACACACCCTTCCCAATAAAGCACCCAGTCCACACTGTAAAGTGGTCGTATAGGTGTCACAACAAAAAGCACTCAGTCCACACTGTAAAGTGGTTGTGTAGGTATCACGACAAAAAGCACCCAGTCCACGCTAAAAGTGGTTGTGTAGGTATCACGACAAAAAGCACCCAGTCCACACTGTAAAGTGGTCGCTTAGGTGTCATAACAAAAAGCACCCAGTCCATGCTGTAAAGTGGTTGTGTAGGTATCACGACAAAAAGCACCCAGTCCACACTGTAAAGTGGTCGCTTAGGTGTCATAACAAAAAGCACCCAGTCCATACTAAAAGTGGTTGTGTAGGTGTCATGACAAAAAGCACCCAGTCCATGCTAAAAGTGGTTGTGTAGGTGTCATGACAAAAAGCACCCAGTCCATGCTAAAAGTGGTTGTGTAGGTGTCATGACAAAAAGCACCCAGTCCACACTGTAAAGTGGTCCTATAGGTATCATAACAAAAAGCACCCAGTCCACGCTGTAAAGTGGTCGCTTAGGTGTCATAACAAAAAGCACCCAGTCCACGCTGTAAAGTGGTTGTGTAGGTGTCTTAACAAAAAGCACCCAGTCCACGCTGTAAATCTGGTTGGCATTAGGAAGGGCTGCCAGCCGTAGAAACCAAGTTGGTTCCATATGAGCAAGATATGGTCATCAGACCTCAACTTGCTTCAAATAGGACAACCCATCCAAGCCATGCCAGCGTGGAAAATGGACGCTAAACGGTGATGATGATGATGATCATCATGATCATGATCATGTGTGTGTGAGTGTATTAATAGATATCTGAGGATATTGAAATAATAGCTATTGTTTTACGTGTATCAGAAATAGTTATTATTGCAGTTTGAATACTACAAATATTGATCTTTCTCCGATCAGATAAGATTTATAGATCACAATATGACATTATAAAAAGCTTAAGGTATTTTCCTAAAGCTGGATGTATCAAGCATATCTCTAACCTTCTTTATTCTACAGACAACATACTAGCTGACATAAAAGCTATTTCATCTAACAAAATTTCTATCTCGGACTATTTCTGGTTTTATCTAAATCTTCATAGAATATGCCAGTTATTATTATTATTATTTATTTTTTTTTTTTTTTAAATAAATAATTCTTACTTAAAGAAAAATTTGTATAAAGCAAAAAGGAAATGAAGAATAAAAGAAATGAAATAAAATAACAAGAGGTAATTAAACAATGAAAAGAAGGGAAGATGGGAAGAGAGCAACCAACTTTACACCCTAGTCTGAGTGGTATTTCTCAGCTGCATCCTGTGGACAAAATGGTGAAGACACTGCCATGGAAAATAGCCAGCAACACTCACTCTGCCTCACAGGGCTCCTTCCTTAGGCAGGTGGCCATTTTTTTTTCAATTTTGAAAGGGAAAATAGCACTTCAGAAAGCTAGGACACATGAAGTCTCAACAGTTTTTGTCTGTCTGGAAGTCCTGACCAAACCAGACACCTAGCAATATAACCGGTCCATCCGTCCAACGCCCGACAACGCTGTTGAATGGCATGGACCTGCCTTTCCAGGCCCACCGACTTTTCCTGGTTAATCATTGCTCCTCTCACTGCCTTGTAATAATAATAATAATAATTGTTTCTACTTCTGGCACAAGGCCAGCAATTACCCAGTGTATTACTGGTACTTTATTTTATCGACCCCGTAAGGATGAAAGGCAAAGTTAACCTCGGCGGGATTTGAACTCAGAATGGAAAGGGCCGTAACTCTTTGTGTCAAAGCATGGCGTCCGACCCTCTACCGATACTGCCAATCCGGTAGAGGGTCGGACGCCTGATGATGATGATTATTTCTAGTGGTGAAGGGGGAAAGTTGATTAAAATCGACCCCCAGTGCATTACTGATACTTTATTTTATCGATCCCGTAACAATGAAAGGCAAAGCTAACCTCAGCAGGATTTGAACTCTGAACATAAAGGGGCATAACTATATGCTACAGAGAATGTTGTCCGATGCTCACCTCCACCACCACTGACACCACAACCAACACTACCACCACTGACACCACAACCAACACTACACCACCACTGCCACCAACACCACCACCACTGACACCACAACCAACACTACCATCAGCACTGACACCACAACCAACACTGCCACCACCACTGCCACCAACACCACCACCACCACAACCACCACTGCCACCAACACCACCACCACTGACACCACGACCAACACTACCATCAGCACTGACACCACAACCAACACTACACCACCACTGCCACCAACACCACCACCACTGACACCACAACCACCACTGCCACCAACACCACCACCACTGACACCACAACCACCACTGCCACCAAAAACACCACCACTGACACCACAACCAACACTACCAACACTACCACCACTGCCACCAACACTACACCATCACCACCAACACCACCACCACTGACACCACAACCACCACCACCAACACTACCACCACTGCCACCAACACTACACCATCACCACCAACACCACAACCACCACCACCAACACTACCACCGCTGCCACCAACACCACTACCACCACTGCCACCAACACTACCACCACTGCCACCAACACTACCACCAACACCACCACTGCCACCAACACTACCACCACTGCCACCAACACTACCACCAACACCACCACTGCCACCAACACTACCACCACTGCCACCAACACTACCACTATCACCACCAACACTACCACCAACACCACCACTGACACCACAACCAGCACCACCACCACCACCACCGCCACTACCACCAACACTACACCATCACCACCAACACTACCACCACTGCCACCAACACCACCACCATTACCAACACTGCCACCAACACTACACCATCACCACCAATACTACCACCGCTGCCACCAACAGCACCACCACTGCCACCACCACTACCACCACTGCCACCAACACTACACCATCACCACCACTACCACCACTGCTACCAACACTACACCA
>OZ024757.1:20603238-20613238 GCA_964016885.1 Eledone cirrhosa
CACACATAGAAGCATACAGATACACAGAGCAAAGCATACAAACACACAGAAGCATATAGAGACACACAGAGCAAAGTATACATAGACACACACACACACACACAGAAGCATACACAGACACACAGAGCAAAGCATACATAGATACACACACACACACACACACACAGAAGCATACACAGACACACACACAAAAGCATACATAGACATACACACACACACAGAAGCATACATAGACAATATAGATAGACGTATGATGATGATGATATTAGCATCTTTATTGTAGGCACTGATCCATAAGTATATATCAGAGACAAACCACAACAGAAACACAAACCCTCCATTTCAATTTTACTTTTGAACATCATAGAACTGTGAAACCGGTAAAGTAAATAAATAAATATTTTTAAAAGACTCCAGTTGCATTTTCAATTTGTTTTCCATATATATATATATCGACAGTCGATCAACTTTCGTCAAATCGGACCAAGGAAACGATGTTTCCATTGGTCTTTCCAATTGCTAATACTTTCTATCGGTCGCAACTCCAGGTAGAAGGAGCAACGTGAAATAAAGTGTCTTGCCCAAGGACATAACGCATCACCCGGTCTGGGAATCGACCTCACAACCTCACGATTGAGAGTCAAATCCTCTAACCACTCAGTTACACGCCTTCACTTATATATATATATATATATCCCCCGCAAAAATTCACCCTTTCCCACGAGTGATGGCAAATGCCCAAAACTCTGAGTTGGAACCATCAATGTAAGCACAATGAAAAGAAGAGAAGGAGAAATCGTAGAGATGCTAGAGCAAAAGGAAATTGATGTATACTGTGTGCAAGAGACTAGATGGAGAGGAGAGTCTGCTAGAGTCCTTGTAGGCAAAAATCAGTGCTACAAATTTTTCTGAGTGGGAAATGACAACAGGATGGGTGGTGTAGCTATACTATTAGCTGACAAATGGGTTGATAAGGTAATCTCAGTGAGCAGGGTGAACTCAAGAATCATTAAACTCAGACTAGTCCTGAATAAAATAATTACCACAATCATATCAGCTTACGCACCCCAATCAGGGTTGCCAGACAAACTTAAGGATAGGTTTTACGAGTCCTTAATGCACACCACTGCCTTAACAAATGACAGTGACTTCCTAATCATTGCAGGGGACTTTAATGGGCACGTAAACACAGTGACAGCTTCCATAGAGTCCATGGAGGCTACAGGTTTGGGACAAGAAATGAAGATGCCTTCAGGCTTCTAGAATTCTGGGAGGAGGAGAGTGACTTGGTGGTGGAACAATAAGGTAGATGAGGCAATTAAGGCTAAGAGATAGGCATGGAAAGAATGGAAGAATGGGGGAAGCAGGGTACATTACATAGAGACCAGGAGAGAAGTTAGGCGACAAGTAAACTTGGCTAGAAGGGAAGCGGAGGATAGAACATTCAAGCATGTTTTGCAGCGTGAGGACCAGAAACAAGAGGTGTTCAGGATTGTGAGGCAGTGTGTTAGAGAAAATTGTGATGTCATTGGAGAGAAGTGTATCCGGAATGATAAAGGTGAGCTTGCCCTCACAAGTGCTGAGAAGAAAGGTGCATGGAAGAGCTATTATGAAAGATTACAAAATGAGGAGAATGCATGGGAGAAAGAGACCCTACCCCTAGAGGACCCTATAGAGGGGCCAGCAGTACAAGTCAGAAGCAGCGTAGTAAGTAAGGTAATTAAAGATATGAAGACTGGGAAGGCAACCGATCCATCAGGTATAGCTGCTGAGATGTTGAAAGCATCTGGGTCAATAGGTCACACCATAACCACACATATTGTTAACCAGGTAATACTAGAGGGTATCATACCAAAGGATTGGTGCAGTAGCATCATTGTCAACTGCTACAAGGGTAAAGATGATGCACTAGATAGAGGAAACTATAGAGGTATAAAGCTGATGGACCAGGTCATGAAAATAACGGAAAGTTGATTAGGGACTAGGTAAAACTAGATGAGATGCAATTTGGGTTTGTGCCAGGAAAAGGCACCATTGATGCCCTCTTCCTTGTGAAAGTACCTAGAAAAAGTACCTAGAAAAGTAAGCCACTCTACCTGGCATTTGTCGATCTGGAAAAAGCCTTCGACAGAATTCCTCATGCTATAATCTGGTGGGCTCTTACAAAACTAGGAGTAGATGAATGGCTTGTGAAAGCTGTACAAGCCATGTATAGGGAACTATTATAGGCACCCGTTTTACGTGTGTTGTATTGAAGCGAATAACTATGTGTATACTCTGGGAATGTATCCTACATTACCTATTGAGTACACTGAGATACAACTGATCCTGGCATTGATAAATATGCTGGGTCCGTCAACTCCTTATTATATACATATACAGGGCGGTGGATTGGCAGTATCGGTAGAGGGTCAGACACCATGCTTTCCAGCATAGTTACGTCCCTTTACGATCTGAGTTCAAATCCCGCCGAGGTTGACTTTGCCTTTCATCCTTACGGGGTCGATAAAATAAAGTACCAGCAATGCACTGGGATGATTGATGGCCTTGTGCCAAAAGTAGAAACAATTATATACATATACAGGCACATGGCTTAGTGGTTAGAGCATTGGCCTTGCAATCGAAAGGTTGTGAGTTCAATTCTCAGACCGAGTGATGTGTTGTTTCCTTGAGCAAGACACTTTATTTCACATTGCTCCAGTTTACTCAGCTGTAGAAATGAGATGATAGGGACTGGGGTCCCTATCATTCCACTGCAAAGTCGTCATGGAGGTGCACGGCAAAAAAGCATCCAGCACTGTAAATGAGGTTGGTGTTAGGAAGGGCATCCAGGTGTAGAAATCAAGCCAGAATCAGTTCCCATCCCACCCTTGCAAGCAGGGAAAAAGCGGACGCAAAATGAAATGATGATGATGAAATGATATATATATATATATATATATATATATATATATATATATATATATATATAAAACTGATGTTGTCTGTGTGTCCTCATTTTTGCAAAGTCTATACAAAGTCTATACAAAGTCTAACAAACTTGCATTTATATATTCCTTGCGGTCTAAAGGTATTAACTGCAGCTTTTATTTTTCAATTTTCTGTTGTTAAAGGGGTGTTAGGCGCCGGTTATCCATCTCCGTTGCGCTCTTATAATATCTGTCTGTATGCCTGGCTGTCTGCATTACGACATTCTGACGAACATTGATGACGTATTATGTTCGCTATTTTCCGTTCATTGCCAGGGAACGTCTTCACGAACCAAAGTATCGTCTTCCTGTTTTCTTTCGGTTGCAACGTTTTTCGAAATATTTACTTCTGCGTTCACAGATTGATTTTTTTAGTTTCAGAAGATCCCGTTAAGGGTGAAAGTAGTGATTCTTTGCTTAAACTTTAATCTGTTATTTTAATATATAATATAAGCGAGGCAAGCCAGCCCAGTTGCCACTTCTTGCCAATAAACATTAACCCTTTGTGCGTCATTCATCTAACTGTAGACCATCAAATACTAAGTAAGTGGAGCGTTGACAAGAACGATGGCAAATGAATCTTCGAGGTAAGCAGTTTCCTCCCGAACTGCTAGTTTACGCGGGATTCTCTGCTACACCTTTTCGTAATAATAGCGAACAACGTACTGCTGGTCACTCCTTCCTCCAAAAGCCGTACAAAGCGGACATGTGCATCGGGCAGATGGATCGGGTGCAAATCTACACCAGGCCTACGCGAGAAATTCGCAAGGGACTGCACCGAGAGGGATAGAGAGAAAGAGTAACTTAGTGGAAAGAGTGCGAATGAACTTTTGAGGTAAGTAGCCTACGCCTTACTGCTATGACACTGGAACCTTCTGCCAACTTAACCTGTGACTTTCTCTTTCACATTTACTCCAAAAGACCAAAACAGAGGAGTATGAGAAGGAGCTCAACAATATTTCTATGAACAATGCATGTAGACAGCTAAACTGTACTTTCAACTTCTTAATTTTCTCCAAATAAAACAAGTTTCCTGTCGGTATATTTTCGTGAGTTTTTAACAGGCACTCACAAATAAACGTTTCTCATTGGAGGTGCTATTACCAATGTTCTTACCCGTGCAACACCGGGATACACTGCTAGTATATATATATACACATACATATATATCATCATCATCATCATCATCATCATCATTTAACGTCTATCTTCCATGCTAGCATGGGTTAGACGGGAGTTGTCCCACTTGAGGCAAGATTGGTTGGGTGACCGTGTCTCGCTCATATAGGACTATCTGGTAGGTTTTCTACGGCTGGATGTCCTTCCTAACACCAACCACAATTACAGTGTGGACTGGGAGCTTTTTACCGTGTTACCTGTGCGACCACATTAAAGCGTGGACTGTGTGTTTTTTTTGTCGTGACACCTACACGATCTCATTAGTTTGGACTGGATGTTGTGGTACCAACAGAACTTTATACAGAAAGGGTGATGTTGGTGGGAGTGGAAGGATAGAGTAGGGATAGTGGGTTGGGGTGTAAATTTGGTTTGGAGGGGCCTACTGACTGTAGGTTAACTTTGTATATATATATCATCATCATCATCATCATCATCATCAGGTTTAGCGTCCGTGTTCCACGCTTGCATGGGTTTGGACGGGGGTTTTCCCACTTGAGGCAAGAGTGGTTGTCTTGCTCGCATAGGACTGTCTGGCGGGTTTTCTACAGCTGGATGCCCTTCCTAACACCAACCACATTTACAGTGTGGGGCTGGGAGGTTTTTACCGTGTTACCTACACGGCCACATTTACAGCGTGGACTGTGTGTTTTTTTTGTCGTGACACCTACACGATCTCATTTGTTTCGGCCTGGATGTTGTGGGACCAACATAACTTTACATTGAAAGGGGCGATATATATATATATATATATATATATATATATATATATATATGTATGTATACATATATATATATTAGTCTTTTACTCTTTTACCTTTTCCAGCCCTCTGGCTGAGGCAATGCCGAGGCACCACCCTTGTTGCTACACATTTTATCTCCAGCCTGTATTGGTTGGCCACTGGTGCAAGAGGGCGTTCGTTGCTGCTGCCCTTAGGTTTCCCTCGTGCCTTGCTGTGGGCTCATCTGGGATCCTGGATAGCAAGGTGTCCGAGATGTTTCTTGAAGATATCCACATCCACACCATGCAGATCTCTCAGATCCCTCGGCAGCTTGTTGAAGAGTTGAGGGCCCTTGAACCCCAAGCTATTGAAATACATATATACACATGTATACATACATACATACATATTCACACACACACACACATATATATATACATACACACACATATATATTTATGTATATACATATATACATACATATATACACACACACACATATATATATATACATATATACATACACACATATATATGTATATATATATACATATATACACACACACATGTATGTATATATACACACACACATGTATGTATATATACACACACACATATGTTTTTATATATACATATATACACACACACACATATATATATGTTTATATATATACATATATATATATATACACACATATATATATATATATATATACATATATACATACATATATATATATATATATATACATATATAATTAAGAGTGGTTTTCTGAAAGGGAATGGGAAGAAACCAGTTAAATAAAGTACGCAATACACATTAGTAAAGGTTACATATTTTATATAGAAATGATTTCTACGGGACTAGAACTATTTCATTCAATGAAATCATCAAAAATGACCACACACATATTTGCGTGTGTGTGTGTGTTTATTTTTTCCATACCTTAGAGATATACTACCGCGAAAAAAAAAAAAAAAAAAAAAAGTGTTAAAAAAATAAGTACCAGCCTCGAAAGGCTTGATGTGATTGATAAAATTCATTTTGGGGTGGTGCCACAGCATGGCCGCAGTCAAATGACTGAAACCATTTGAAGATTAAAAGAAAAATTATGAAAAGACGGAAAAAACTGCGAGACAGGAAGGGTTGGGAGAAAGAAAAACGTATGAGTTATCTCCCTTAGATTAAAACTATTGTAATATAAAATATTCAATTGAAATATAAAATTTCTGAATATTATATGGCATGGTGGTGGTGGTGATGGTGGTTGACAGTAATAGTGGTGGATGGAGTGTGGTGATGGTCGTGGTAGTGGTGATAGTGGTGGTGGTGGTTGACAGTAAGTGGTGGATGAGTGTGGTGGCGGTGGTGGTGGTAGTGGTGGTGGTAGTGGTAGTGGTGGTGGTGGTAGTGGTGGTGGTGGTGGTGGTGGTGGTGGTAGTGATGATGGTGGTGGTGATAGTGGTGGTGGTAGTGACGATGGTGGTGGTGGTGGTTGACAGTAATAGTGGTGGATGAGTGTGGTGATGGTGGTGGTGGTGATGATGTTGGTGATAGTGGTGGTGGTGGTGGTAGTGGAAGTGGTGGTGGTAGTGGTGATGATGATAGTGGCAGTGGTGGTGATAGTGGTGACACCACTAAAAACAACAAATCATTTGAGAGTTCAAAGCTAAGCAATGAGGAAACTGACACTCCTTATGACTCAGACCCTCTGCCGCCACTACTACTACTACTACTACTACTACTACTACTACTACTGCTGCTGCTATTAGTACAACTACCACCACTATTGCTACTACCACTATGGTGCTGCCAGTTATTGGGTGCCACTCTTAAAGGTTTATGTTTCATCATGGCATTTCAATGGGCCTCAGTGAGAGTGGTCATGTTGGTGGTGGTGATGGTGGTGGTGGTGGTGATGGTGGTGGTGGTGATGGTGGTGGTGGTGGTGATGGTGGTGGTGGTGGTGGTGGTGATGATGGTGGTGGTGATGGTGGTGATGATGGTGGTGATGGTGGTGGTGATGGTGGTGACGATGGTGGTGGTGATGGTGGTGACGGTGATAGTGATGACGGTGATAGTGATGTTGAAATGGTGGTGGTGGTGGTGATGATGGTAGTGGTAATGATGGTGATAGTGATGATCGTGGTGGTGGTGGTGGTGGTGGTGGTGGTGGTGATGATGATGGTGGTAGTGATAGCAATGATAATGATGGCCATGATAGTGATGGGTGGTAATAATAATAAAATAATTGTTTCTACTTTAGGCACAAGGCCATCAATTACCCAGTACATTACTGGTACTTTATTTTATCGACCCCGTAAGGATGAAAGACAAAGTCAACCTCGGCGGGATTAATAATAATAAAATAATAATAAAATAATAATAATGAAAATGATTGTGTACAGTGCTCAGGTGCACTACAACTCACCAAAGGTGCATGTATAGTACATAGAATAATATACAAATGTCAGGGAAGTGAATAGTGTATGAGTCTTGGACACGGAAATAAATATTTCGAAAAACGTTGTAACCGAAGGAAAACAGGAAGACGATACTTTGGTTTGTGAAGACGTTCCCTGACAATGAGCGGAAAGCAAGCGAGCATAATTACGTTATGGGGAGCTGTGAGAACAATTTTAGGCAAAGAAAAATTTCACGTACGGGCAATACGTGGATAATTTACATCATGATATGGTAGCTAAGTATATTTTATGTTTATACCATTATTTATTTGTATAGGGACTTACCTATATATATATACACACACACATATACACATATATACACATACACATATATATATAGACATACATACATACATATATATATATATATATATACATATGATGGCTGCCCCCTCGTTATCAAGTATGGCCATTGCACGATATACCATTATTAATAATTGATATTCAAAACAACAAACAGCGGAGGACGCGTTTCGCACCTTTCCGACAGACAACCTTTCCCCCACCCCGGAAAAACCCCCCAGTTGATGGATGTGAATCCGAAATATATAGGGACAATTAAATCTCTCCCAAGGTAACTCTCTCTCTCGTGTTGTTATTTTTATTTTATCCTTTATACTCTTTCCTTCATTCCTCTACACGTCTTATACACACCACGCATCTCAACGTACACCCACTTACATCTCTCTCTCCACCACCGGATCTTGTTACCCGGAGATTTACCCATTTGCATTGTCGAGGCTTCCAAACGACTTAAAGATATTTACCAATTATTAATTAATTCTATTGTGCAATGCCTGTGCGTGAAGATTCTTTTTAAAGTGAGGAAAGACTGTGCACTGAGCCAATCCCACTCTCTGAGCGACAGTAGCTGTGACTCAAAAAGAAGAAAAGATCAACATGATTGGCAACTACTGAGCCGCGGGTTTTATCTCGGAGTTATCCCAGTTTCCTGAGTTGCCTTCTCCTAGAAGAATGCCCTGACAAAGGCTAGGGGGTCCTTCACTCCCAGTGGTTTAACCGCGCAATTGAGTATCCAGCCCGATTATTTCTATGTCCTCACGCATATGCATACATATGCATATAGGAGGAGAGGGGTGCCCTTGAAGTGTTGGGTGATTTAGGATTAGTGGGGTACCTGAGTCGCCCCTGGGTGGTTCTCCCCACTCTTGGGGAATTTTTATTGTTAATTTTTTTTTTTTTTACTCTATTTTATTGTAAACCCCCACTGTCCTTGTCTATTGTATTGTCCCCTATATGTAGGCCCTTGTGGCCAATAAAGAAACAATTAATATTATATGACTTTTACCTCCCCCAAATTGCTGGTTTCTTGCCTAAATCAGAAACCATTATTATTATTGGCAGTATCAATAAAATAAAGTACCAGTAATACACTGGTATAATTGCTGCGGTGGGGTGGGGTGGTGATGGTGGAATGGGGTGGGGTAGAGATGAAAGAGGTGGGCTGGGGAGGGGTGACGATGGTGGGGTAGGGGAGAGATGGAGGTAGGGTGGGGGTGGTGATGGGGGATGGAGTAGAGATGGAGGAGGTATGCTGGGGGAGATATTAGGGTGGTGATGGTGGGGTGGGGGAGAGATAGAGGAGGTGGGCTGGGAGAGATTCGGGTGGGGGTGGTGATGGTGGGAGGAGGAGGGCTGGGGGAGAGATTCAGGTGGGGTGGGGTGGTGATGGGAAACCTAATCTGCTTATAGGAGATTAAACTGAAGTAGAAGATTGTACAGCACACTGACATGTGGTTATGTGTGCATGTGTGTAACAGTGTGTGTGTGTGTGTGTGTTTCTGGAGGTTAACCAGGAGTGTGTGTATCTGTTTCTGGAGGTTAACCAGGAGTGTGTGTATGTGTTTCTGGAGGTTAACCAGGAGTATGTGTATGTGTTTCTGGAGGTTAACCAGGAGTGTGTGTATCTGTTTCTGGAGGTTAACCAGGAGTGTGTGTGTGTGTTTCTGGAGGTTAACCAGGAGTGTGTGTATGTGTTTCTGGAGGTTAACCAGGAGTGTGTGTATGTGTTTCTGGAGGTTAACCAGGAGTGTGTGTATCTGTTTCTGGAGGTTAACCAGGAGTGTGTGTATCTGTTTCTGGAGGTTAACCAGGAGTGTGTGTGTGTGTTTCTGGAGGTTAACCAGGAGTGTGTGTATGTGTTTCTGGAGGTTAACCAGGAGTGTGTGTATGTGTTTCTGGAGGTTAACCAGGAGTGTGTGTATGTGTTTCTGGAGGTTAACCAGGAGTGTGTGTATGTGTTTCTGGAGGTTAACCAGGAGTGTGTGTATGTGTTTCTGGGGGTTAACCAGGAGTGTGTGTATGTGTTTCTGGAGGTTAACCAGGAGTGTGTGTATGTGTTTCTGGAGGTTAACCAGGAGTGTGTGTATGTGTTTCTGAAGGTTAACCAGGAGTGTGTGTATGTGTTTCTGGGGGTTAACCAGGAGTATGTGTATGTGTTTCTGGGGGTTAACCAGGAGTGTGTGTATGTGTTTCTGAAGGTTAACCAGGAGTGTGTGTGAAAGGAATCACCAAGAGAGTTAACCAGAGGTCTCTGTTACAGAATACTAACAATACTAGGGATGACATCAACACTTGAACTTGACCCTCATGAAACAAGATGTACAACTTTTATTTCATTCTCTAGAATAGCAGAAGTGGGGG
>OZ024757.1:20618238-20628238 GCA_964016885.1 Eledone cirrhosa
TTGGAGTCGGCTTTTCGGCTGCTATTAACTCCTCGTAGTTGTTTGCATGTGAAGAGAAACTATCATTTTGACAATGAATGCTCAGATGATGCTCTTGACTTGGGCTGTCATCTCCAACGAGACTGCTTTCCTTAACTGTGTCCAACTTCTTAATATTGTGGCGCTGAAGAGCAGATAAATTAGTCTGGGTATTTCCATCTACCTTAGCCACTGGTGGGAAAGAATTCGGTGTCAGGGACCGAGTTGGTTTAACGACGTTTACACTTTGGGAAATGGCATCGTTGCGTTCAGCATTATTAACATCTTTGTCCCGACTCTGTTGGTGCCTGTGGCTGCTTCGTTCGGATTCGTAACCGACTGCAGGCACAGTTACTTCTACGTAATGGCTGTTCGATTTACCTGGTATACCTGTTTTGCCCACCATGGTTGTTGGGCTGAGGCAACGTATATTCTGTCCCTGAACTGTAGCTACTTGTCGTATGGGAGAGTTTACAAGGGAGGGCAAATCTCCTTCTCTGTAAACGTGGAAATCATGGCCATCTTTAATTGAGACACTATCACTTGGTATGCTGAGCAACTGTTGAGAAAGTTGTCCTTCATCTGGTAGTGGAGGCGGAGGAGGTTGGTGGATATTTAAATTCTGGCGGGAACTTTTAGAAGATTGTCTGTTAGATAAAGAAGGTGCCAATAGTTGTGTGTGTCCGCTTTTAATATGATCACGCACGGCTGATGGCACTTTCACCTTTTCTTCTTTGCTACCACCTTTTCCTTTGGGTTTCGGAATACCAGTTGATGGTGGAGGTATCTGTGAACCTGGAGAGGGCTGTTTGCCCGCTTTTGCACCAGATTTGGGGATCAGACTAGTAATTTTCGAATTTTTCTTTGAACTGTTTGATTCGTCATCTCGCTTTGAATCATTTCTATCAGGTCTCAGGTTTCCAGAAGAACTCTTTTTTCCTGGAGGTGGAGAAATTTTACGTGAACTTGAAACTGACTGATTTGAATAATTTGGACTTGGGGTTCGAGGTGACGGTGAAGGCGTACTTCGTTTAGAAGTGTTATCATCTGTTGATAATCCAGCAGAATCCCTTTTTGCATTAAAGGGTCTACCTAATCCTTTTTTAGTTATCTTGGTTGATAATTTCGGGCTACTTGATCCGGGGGGAATAGTCAAAGGACCATTTTCCATTGAACTAGGACCCCGAGTGCTAGTGGAAGGTGACTTAGTGTCACTACATGTTTCTTGTTCACTTCGAGACTGAGGCAAATTACTTGCACTGCCGTTGCTATTACAGCCGCCACCACTGCTGCTACTGGAGCGTGAGGGACTCTTCACAATACCGCTTCCTTTGGCTTTCTCTTTTTCTTTGTTGAAAAATTTAAACTTATCAAGCATAGAGTTCTTATTAGCTGCTGATGTTTTCTGCAAGGCACACTTGGAGGACTGTGAAGGAACAGCTTGGCCAGTATTCAGTGTAGGGATACGTCCAGGCTGTTTCTCAAGCCCCGGTTGAGGTGCTCGATTACTTAGTGTCTTGCCCCCAGGGGTCGGAATGTTTGAAGGAACTGCAGAAGGGGATGTGGCACGGTTAGAGACACCATCACGTGCATTGGCATTGTTATTTCTTACTATAGTGATGGAAGAACCTACAAAGAAAAAAAAAAAAAATAAATAATAAATTTTAAAATGTCATCAATAGAATACATTGATTTCATAAATAACGAGAAGAAAATCAAAACTGTTTATCAAAAACACTGGTGTTGATGTAATCGACTTTCCCTACCCCAAAAATTGTTGGCCTTTGCATCTAAATCAGAAACTGTTATTTCTACTGAAACATCATCATCATCATCATCATCATCATTTTACGTCCGCTTTTCCCTGCTTGCAAAGGTGGGACGGGAACTGATTCTGGCTTGATTTCTACAGCTGGATGCCCTTCCTAACACCAACCTCATTTACAGTGTGGGCTGGGTGCTTTTTTGCCGTGGCACCTCCACGATCACTTTGCAGTGGAATGATAGGGACCCCAGTCCCTATCATCTCATTTCTACAGCTGAGTAAACTGGAGCAATGTGAAATAAAGTGTCTTGCTCAAGGAAATAACACATCACCCGGTCTGAGAATTGAACTCACAACCTTTCGATTGCAAGCCCAATGTTCTAACCACTAAGCCCTGCGCGTTCATCATATATAAAAAAATAATCTTAAATACAAAGAATGTGTGTTTCTTTAACTGCTAACAGCTTTTAGGAGGATTTCAACTAAAGCTACTAGTATTAAAGCTACTAGTATTATATAACCAACACTAAAAAGTTCCTAGCGTAAAAAAATAAATCAGATCTTATATTTACTGAAAAGTCTTTTAGATGGAAAAATGAATTCTAGTCATTTCAAATTATTATATTGTCAGAGTGCCTTCAAAACCTGTTTCAAAACTCAATAATATACATAACAACGAGTGGCTTTCTAGAGGGCTGTACATAGATATCTTGTCATTAAAGAATCTACAAGTCTGATTAGCCATCAATTCCAGAGTTGGCTGTGATCAAAACCAATCATTCCTTGAGCTGATTGATCACAAAGTGTATGTCATATGTGAATAAACATAATGATGCTATATTGATATCATCATTCCTACTCATTAAATTCCGCCGAGGTTAACTTTGCCTTTCATCCTTACGGGGGTCGATAAAATAAAGTACCAGTAATGCACTGGGGTAATTGCTGGCCTTGTGCCAAAAGTAGAAACAATTATTATCCCTTTACGATCTGAGTTCAAATCCCGCCGGGGTTAACTTTGCCTTTCATCCTTACGGGGTTGATAAAATAAAGTACCAGTAATGCACTGAGATAATTGCTGGCCTTGTGCCAATAGTAGAAACAATTATTATTATTATTGTTGTGTGTGGCGGCGGATTGACAGTATTGGTAAAGGGTCGGACGCCATGCTTTGACGCATAGAGTTACAGCCCTTTCCATTCTGAGTTCAAATCCTGCCAAAGGTCTTGATCCAGTGTCATTGTCTTAGAGAGGTGTAGGTGAGCAAGGTCAGTTTTTATCACCTCGTCCCAGGTTTTTCTTGGTCTACCCTCTCTCTCTCTCTCTCTCTCTCTCTCTCTCTCTCTCTCTCTCATATATATATATATATATATATGGAGGCACATGGCTTAGTGGTTAGAGCATTGGGCTTGCAATCGAAAGGTTGTGAGTTCAATTCTCAGATCGGGTGATGTGTTGTTTCCTTGAGCAAGACACTTTATTTCACATTGCTCCAGTTTACTCAGCTGTAGAAATGAGATGATAGGGACTGGGGTCCCTATCATTCCACTGCAAAGTGGTCGTGGAGGTGCCACGGCAAAAAGCACCCAGCACTCACTGTAAATGAGGTTGGTGTTAGGAAGGGCATCCAGCTGTAGAAATCAAGCCAGAATCAGTTCCCGTCCCACCCTTGCAAGCAGGGAAAAGTGGACGTAAAATGAAATGATGAAATGATGATGATGATGTATGTGTGTTATGTAATTCCAAAGGAAAAGCAAAGGAAAAAAGAGTGCTCTATGTATAGAACAAAGCTATTTAATTAGAAAGTGAACAACACAAAATATAACTACTCCATTACCAAAGGTTTCTGGATCACAGACGATAATAATATACGTCTGGATCGGTCGTCAGACAGATATGTTAGGGATAAAAGATATGAAATGAGA
Organism: Eledone cirrhosa; assembly: GCA_964016885.1. Classification (NCBI taxonomy): domain Eukaryota; kingdom Metazoa; phylum Mollusca; class Cephalopoda; order Octopoda; family Eledonidae; genus Eledone; species Eledone cirrhosa. Next base: position 20,621,947 of record OZ024757.1, read on the forward strand.
TTTAAAATCTGTTAAAAATTGGAAGTGAGGCTGGAAAAATAACGGGATAAAAATGAAAAAATAAAAATATATAGCAATATAGAAAAAGACGTGTGTACATACATATACACACATTCAGATAAAAGGAATATATATATATGTATGCGATATTAAATAAATGGAAACTATATTTATAAAACCATATTTATTTCATTATACATATTTCAGGGATACCAAATTAAAATATGGTAGGCCTTCATCAGACAAAATACAATATATAAACAGTTTTATAAATAATTTTGACGTACCCTATCCAGACAGCTTCCAAAAATAATGGTCGCATCTAATAGGGTACGTCAAAATTATTTATAAAACTGTTTATATATTGTATTTTGTCTGATGAAGGCATACCATATTTTAATTTGGTATCCCTGAAATATGTATAATGAAATAAATATGGTTTTATAAATATAGTTTCCATTTATTAATATCGTATATCTACTCCAAATACTTGTCGAGTGCTTTATATCAGTTATAAAATATTTACTTGTTGTATCCCAACAATTTTAAATAGAACTTTTGAATATATATGTATGTATGTATACAAATAAAATACAGAGTTTATAATTCATATGGAGACACTGTAATTAACAAGCTCAAAGTATCGGTAGAGGGTCAGACATGCTTTCTAGCATAGAGTTACGGCCCTTTCCATTCTGAGTTCAAATCTCGCCGAGGTTAACTTTGCCGTCCATCCTTACGGGGTCGATAAAATAAAGTACCAGTAATGTACTGGGTAATTGCTGGCCTTGTGCCAAAAGTAGAAACAATTATATAATAATATATGTAGTACTGTGTTTATTACTACACACACACACATATATATATATATATGTATACATACTTACATGCAAACACACACATATATATATATATATATATATATATATATACACAAACATACATGTACACGGACATACACATATACATATGCATATATATAGATACACACACACACAAACATATACAGACATATACACACACACACACATATATAAAACATATACAGACATATACACACTCACATATACCACATACATGTATATATATACACACACACTGTAAATGTGGTTGGTGTTAGGAAGGGCATCCAACTGTAGAAAACCTGCCAGACAGTCCTATGCGAGCAAGACAATCACTCTTGCCTCAAGTGGGACTACCCCCGTCCAAACCCATGCAAGCGTGGAACACGGACGTTAAATGTTGATGATGATGATGACACACACACAAAACATATACAAATACACACTCACATATACCACATACATACATACATATATATATATATATATATATATATATATACACACACACAAAACATATACAAATACGTATACACTCAAACATACAAATACATATACACACTCACATATACCACATACATATATACACACACACATAAAAACATATACAAATACATATACACACTCACATATACCACATACATATATATTTATACACACACACACACATAAAACATACAAATACATATACACACTCACATATACCACATACATATATACACACACACATAAAAACATATACAAATACATATACACTCACATATACCACATACATATATATTTATACACACACACACATAAAAACATACAAATACATATACACACTCACATATATCACATACATATATATATACACACACACACACACACACATATATATAAAAACATATACAGACATATACAAATACACACTCACATATATCACACTCACATACATATATATATATATACACACACACACACACATATATATATAAAAACATATACAGACATACAAATACACACTCACATATATCACATACACATATATATATATATATACACGTAGATGCAAATATACATATATATGTGTATATGGCACAGGCACACTAGTCTGTGAAAACATACATACGCGAACACACACACACACACACATATATATATATGAAATGATACGGAGACATCACACACACAGAGTTAAACAAGAATACAGTTACATACACAAAACTACAAATGGATGCATATGACCAGTAGATGTGTTAAGCAGCTAAGAGCATGTATAATTACAAATGAACACACACACATAACCCCACACATAAATACACATATACAACTGCACGCAACCACATTATATGAATAAACATATATATATATATATATATATATATATATATATATATATATATATATATATATACGTAGGTCCCCGGTTGAGTCGGGGATAACCACAGTAAGTAAGGTACTCAATACATGGCAGAGTAAAATTTTTTTATTTTATAGAAGGAGCTTCTACAGGACTAGTACTGTTTCATTCATATGTATTGAGTACCTCACTTACTTTTCATCTGAATGAAACAGTACTAGTCCTGTTGAAGCTCCTTCTATAATATATATATATATATATATATATATATATTTAGGAAAAAAGTTTGTCCTTCATCAGTGATCTTCCAACCATCATAGGCATTTCATCGCTTTAAAGACCATATACCTAAGGTTGGTGCGAGCAACGGCTAAAAAAAGTCGTTGGGACACGTAAATAAAGGGGAAGCGAGTGTAAACAAACAAAATGGTGAAGCAACAGAAAGTGAGGAAGAAGGAGACAAGTCCCAAATTTCTATGAATTTAAATTCGGTGAAATCGTAAACGAGAGAATAAAGACCATCAAACCTGGTTGAAATGTGAGCAAGGAAGGAATTTCGCACAGGTCTAACGGGAGGAAGAAGGGGTATATATATATATCCGGGAACTTCCAACAGTAATGGTTGCATTTTTTAAGGGTATGTCAATATTTATTTATAAAACTGATCTATATTATATTTTGTCTGATGAAAGCACACCATAATTTAACTTGGTGTCCTTGAAATATGTATAATGAAATAAATATGGTTTTATAAATATAGTTTCCATTTGTTAATATCGTATATATATATATATATATATATATATATATATATATATATATATATATATATATAGTAATAATATAAATTTGAAGACTAAAATCCAAAGAGAGCTCGTTAAGGATAAATATATATCAAATATATAAGAACCCTAGAGCAAATATTTATTAAAATAACAGATTAAAGTTTAAGCAAAGAATCGCTGCTTTGTTAGTTTGGACTTGTTAGTTTCAGAAGATCCCGTTAAGGGTGAAAGCAGCGATTCTTTGCTTAAACTTTAATCTGTTATTTTAATAAATATATATATATATATATATTTATAAAACAAACTTTGTATTTTATCTGAAGAAAGCGCACCAATGTGTTTTGGTACCCTTGAAATATATATAATAAAATAAATATGGTTTTATAAATATAGTTTCCATTTATTTAATATCATTGTATATATATAGATATATATATAATTCTACTACTTTAGACACAAGGCCAGCAATTACCCAGTACATTACTGGTACTTTATTTTATCGACCCCCGTAAGGATGAAAGGCAAAGTTAACCTCGGTGGGATTTGAAAGATTGTAAAGGGACGTAATGAAGGAGGTGTGGTAAGGAACCAGATGGACTATAATGCACCAGAGTACTCAATACTTAGGGTAGTAGAGTGGGTAATAGGAGAATGTTTGACCCCGACGGCAGAGCTCAACTGCTGTCGGGGTCAAACATTCTCCTATATATATATATATATATATATATATATAAATATATATACATACACATACATACACAAATACATATATACACATACATACATACACAAATACATATATACACACATACATATATACACAAATACATATATACACACATACAGACACACATATATATATACATACATAATATACTCTGTAAAGTTATGTTAGTATCACAAAACATTCAACCCACACTGTAAAGTGGTTGTGTAGGTGATACTGCAAAAAGCACCCAGCACACACTGTAAATGTGGTTGGCGTTAGGGAGAGCATCCAGCCATAGAGAACCAGCCCTATATGAGTGAGTCACGGTCACCCAACCCAACTTGCCTCTAATGGGACAAACCTGTCTAACCCATGCCAGCATGGAAAATAGACGTTAAACAATGATGATAATGATATATATATATTTGCAATCAAAAGGTTGTGAGTTCAATTCTCAGACTGGGTGATGTGTTGTGTCCTTGAGTAAGACACTTTATTTCACTCAGCTGTAGAAATGAGATGATAGGGATTGGGGTCCCTATCATTCCACTGCAAAGTGGTCGTGGAGGTGCCACGGCAAAAAATAAGCACCCAGCACTCACTGTAAATGAGGTTGGTGTTAGGAAGGGCATCCAGCTGTAGAAATCAAGCCAGAATCAGTTCCCGTCCCACCCTTGCAAGCAAGGAAAAGCGGACGTAAAATGATGATGATGATGATGATGATGCAGGGACGGGGTGTTTATCCTGTTTTTTTTTTTTAAAGGGTACACTGTATCCCTGCATGAATAAACATAGCTGGTGCCTCAGTATTGCTGCAGCCTGTCAGCTGGAGCAGGTAAAAGATAAATGATAGGTGTAGGCCTAGCTGTGTAGCTAAGGAGTTCAGTTGACAACATTGTGCCTCCTACTATAGCCCATGGTTGCCTTCTGGGTGGAATTTGGTAGATATATCTGGGATGATACATGTTATAATGACACCTTCTCTAGTGGTAACCTGCTGTATTACCAGTCCAGGATTCATTGCCCAGAAAGAGGGCAAACTGTGTCAATGTATTGGTTGCTCTCTGATGGGTTTATAGTAGAGTCTGTGGCAGTGAAGACTTCTGGTGTTCTTGGTCCCCAGATAACATCTCTGCTCACTACTATTGGAGCAGGTGAGAGCCCTATGAAGTACGCTGATCGTTCCAGTGCAATTCCCTTGCTGACCTCAGGGGAAATAACTTCTCCATCCTGTTGGCTAAATCCACAAGACAAACGACATATTAGGGTAGGAGTGAGGTGGCAATCTTCAGACATAAGGGTTAATAATCTCCTCTCTCACACACACACACACACACACATTAAAACAATATTGTGTCCTATCTATTACAAGCATTTGCTTTCCTTGCTAGCAAGGGTTAGACAGGTCATCATATACTAAGTCAGTACTTCATCGGACTTCGTGACCCCTGATGAGCAAGCAGGGGGGGGTGTCACATATGTTCCCACACACTATAGATTGCATCGGATGCATGTTAATGTACCACTACAATATAGATATGTATGTGTGAGATAATTGTTTCTACTTCTGGCACAGGGCCAGCAATTATACCAGTGTATTACTGGTACTTTATTTTATCGACCCCCCCCCCCCCCGTAAGGATGAAAGGCAAAGTTAACCTCGGCGGGATTTGAACTCAGACTATAAAGGGCCGTAACTCTTTGCTGCAAAGCATGGCGTCTCCGACTCTCTACTGATACTGCCAATCCACCGCATATATATGTGACATAATGGAGAATAAGTACTGGAGTTGACATGCTTGACAAAATGAAGGTAATGCCCCTGCATGGCCACTCTCTAATGACTGAAACAAGTAAAAGAGTACTGGGTTGATATGATTGACAAAATGAAGGTAATGCCCCTGCATGGCCACTCTCTAATGACTGAAACAAGTAAAAGAGTACTGGGTTGATATGATTGACAAAATGAAGGTAATGCCCCTGCATGGCCACTCTCTAATGACTGAAACAAGTAAAAGAGTACTGGGTTGATATGATTGACAAAATGAAGGTAATGCCCCTGCATGGCCACTCTCTAATGACTGAAACAAGTAAAAGAGTACTGGGTTGATATGATTGACAAAATGAAGGTAATGCCCCTGCATGGCCACTCTCTAATGACTGAAACAAGTAAAAGAGTACTGGAGTTGATATGATTGACAAAATGAAGGTAATGCCCCTGCATAGCCACTCTCTAATGACTGAAACAAGTAAAAGAGTACTGAGTTGATATGATTGACTAAATCACGACAGTGCTGCAGCATGGCCAAATTCTAATGACAGAAAAAATAATAAAAAAAAAACAAAAAACAAATATGCCTACCATTATTTGGAGCTTGCAGTGAAGAAAGATATATATTTGTTAATTCTTCATCAGATTCGAAAATCTCCTTTTCAAATGAAGAAAGCATGATATTTCGGTGGCCAGTAATTTCATAAGTATCCATGTTTTGTATGTGTGTTGTGTGTGAGTGAGTGAGTGTATATATATATATATCTACATATACACTCACTCATATATGTATATAGTGAATTAAATATAGTCTTCTCTGAATTAACATGAAAGGTAAACATC
>OZ024757.1:20640738-20655738 GCA_964016885.1 Eledone cirrhosa
AGTGTTTCAGTTGTGGTCACCTATATCTAATGTGACCTATGACCAGTGTTTCAGCTGTGGTCACCTCTATCTAATCTGACTTATGACCAGTTTTTCAGTTGCGGTCACCTATATCTCATGTGACCTATGACCAGTGTTTCAGCTGTGGTCACCTATATCTAATGTGACCTATGACCAGTGTTTCAGCTGTGGTCACCTATATCTAATGTGACCTATGACCAGTATTTCAGCTGTGGTCACCTATATCTAATGTGACCTATGACCAGTGTTTCAGTTGTGGTCACCTATATCTAGTGTGACCTATGGCCAGTGTTTCAGTTGTGGTCACCTATATCTAATGTGACCTATGACCAGTGTTTCAGCTGTGGTCACCTATATCTAAAGTGACCTATGACCAGTGTTTCAGTTGTGGTCACCTGTATCTAATGTGACCTATGACCAGTGTTTCAGCTGTGGTCACCTATATCTAATGTGACCTATGACCAGTGTTTCAGCTGTGGTCACCTATATCTAATGTGACCTATGACCAGTGTTTCAGCTGTGGTCACCTATATCTAATGTGACCTATGACCAGTGTTTCAGCTGTGGTCACCTGTATCTAATGTGACCTATGACCAGTGTTTCAGCTGTGGTCACCTATATCTAATGTGACCTATGACCAGTGTTTCAGCTGTGGTCACCTATATCTAATGTGACCTATGACCAGTGTTTCAGTTGTGGTCACCTGTATCTAATGTGACCTATGACCAGTGTTTCAGCTGTGGTCACCTATATCTAATGTGACCTATGACCAGTGTTTCAGCTGTGGTCACCTATATCTAATGTGACCTATGACCAGTGTTTCAGCTGTGGTCACCTATATCTAATGTGACCTTAGACCAGTGTTTCAGCTGTGGTCACCTATATCTAATGTGACCTATGACCAGTGTTTCAGCTGTGGTCACCTATATCTAATATGACCTATGACCAGTGTTTCAGTTGTGGTCACCTATATCTAATGTGACCTATGACCAGTGTTTCAGCTGTGGTCACCTATATCTAATGTGACCTATGACCAGTATTTCAGCTGTGGTCACCTATATCTAATATGACCTATGACCAGTGTTTCAGCTGTGGTCACCTATATCTAATGTGACCTATGACCAGTGTTTCAGCTGTGGTCACCTATATCTAATGTGACCTATGACCAGTGTTTCAGCTGTGGTCACCTATATCTAATGTGACCTATGACCAGTGTTTCAGCTGTGGTCACCTATATCTAATATGACCTATGACCAGTGTTTCAGCTGTGGTCACCTATATCTAATGTGACCTATGACCAGTGTTTCAGTTGTGGTCACCTATATCTAATGTGACCTATGACCAGTGTTTCAGCTGTGGTCACCTATATCTAATGTGACCTATGACCAGTGTTTCAGCTGTGGTCACCTATATCTAATATGACCTATGACCAGTGTTTCAGCTGTGGTCACCTATATCTAATGTGACCTATGACCAGTGTTTCAGTTGTGGTCACCTATATCTAATGTGACCTATGACCAGTGTTTCAGCTGTGGTCACCTATATCTAATGTGACCTATGACCAGTGTTTCAGCTATGGTCACCTATATCTAATGTGACCTATGACGAGTGTTTCAGTTGTGGTCACCTATATCTAATGTGACCTATGACCAGTGTTTCAGCTGTGGTCACCTATATCTAATGTGACCTATGACCAGTGTTTCAGCTGTGGTCACCTATATCTAATGTGACCTATGACCAGTGTTTCAGTTGTGGTCACCTATATCTAATGTGACCTATGACCAGTGTTTCAGCTGTGGTCACCTATATCTAATGTGACCTATGACCAGTGTTTCAGTTGTGGTCACCTATATCTAATGTGACCTATGACCAGTGTTTCAGTTGTGGTCACCTATATCTAATGTGACCTATGACCAGTGTTTCAGCTGTGGTCACCTATATCTAATGTGACCTTAGACCAGTGTTTCAGCTGTGGTCACCTATATCTAATGTGACCTATGACCAGTGTTTCAGCTGTGGTCTCCTATATCTAATGTGACCTTAGACCAGTGTTTCAGCTGTGGTCACCTATATCTAATGTGACCTATGACCAGTGTTTCAGCTGTGGTCACCTATATCTAATATGACCTATGACCAGTGTTTCAGTTGTGGTCACCTATATCTAATGTGACCTATGACCAGTGTTTCAGCTGTGGTCACCTATATCTAATGTGACCTATGACCAGTATTTCAGCTGTGGTCACCTATATCTAATATGACCTATGACCAGTGTTTCAGCTGTGGTCACCTATATCTAATGTGACCTATGACCAGTGTTTCAGCTGTGGTCACCTATATCTAATGTGACCTATGACCAGTGTTTCAGCTGTGGTCACCTATATCTAATGTGACCTATGACCAGTGTTTCAGCTGTGGTCACCTATATCTAATATGACCTATGACCAGTGTTTCAGCTGTGGTCACCTATATCTAATGTGACCTATGACCAGTGTTTCAGTTGTGGTCACCTATATCTAATGTGACCTATGACCAGTGTTTCAGCTGTGGTCACCTATATCTAATGTGACCTATGACCAGTGTTTCAGCTGTGGTCACCTATATCTAATATGACCTATGACCAGTGTTTCAGCTGTGGTCACCTATATCTAATGTGACCTATGACCAGTGTTTCAGTTGTGGTCACCTATATCTAATGTGACCTATGACCAGTGTTTCAGCTGTGGTCACCTATATCTAATGTGACCTATGACCAGTGTTTCAGCTATGGTCACCTATATCTAATGTGACCTATGACGAGTGTTTCAGTTGTGGTCACCTATATCTAATGTGACCTATGACCAGTGTTTCAGCTGTGGTCACCTATATCTAATGTGACCTATGACCAGTGTTTCAGCTGTGGTCACCTATATCTAATGTGACCTATGACCAGTGTTTCAGCTGTGGTCACCTATATCTAATGTGACCTATGACCAGTGTTTCAGTTGTGGTCACCTATATCTAATGTGACCTATGACCAGTGTTTCAGCTGTGGTCACCTATATCTAATGTGACCTTAGACCAGTGTTTCAGCTGTGGTCACCTATATCTAATGTGACCTATGACCAGTGTTTCAGCTGTGGTCTCCTATATCTAATGTGACCTTAGACCAGTGTTTCAGCTGTGGTCACCTATATCTAATGTGACCTATGACCAGTGTTTCAGCTGTGGTCACCTATATCTAATATGACCTATGACCAGTGTTTCAGTTGTGGTCACCTATATCTAATGTGACCTATGACCAGTGTTTCAGCTGTGGTCACCTATATCTAATGTGACCTATGACCAGTGTTTCAGTTGTGGTCACCTATATCTAATGTGACCTATGACCAGTGTTTCAGCTGTGGTCACCTATATCTAATGTGACCTTAGACCAGTGTTTCAGCTGTGGTCACCTATATCTAATGTGACCTATGACCAGTGTTTCAGCTGTGGTCTCCTATATCTAATGTGACCTTAGACCAGTGTTTCAGCTGTGGTCACCTATATCTAATGTGACCTATGACCAGTGTTTCAGCTGTGGTCACCTATATCTAATATGACCTATGACCAGTGTTTCAGTTGTGGTCACCTATATCTAATGTGACCTATGACCAGTGTTTCAGCTGTGGTCACCTATATCTAATGTGACCTATGACCAGTATTTCAGCTGTGGTCACCTATATCTAATATGACCTATGACCAGTGTTTCAGCTGTGGTCACCTATATCTAATGTGACCTATGACCAGTGTTTCAGCTGTGGTCACCTATATCTAATGTGACCTATGACCAGTGTTTCAGCTGTGGTCACCTATATCTAATGTGACCTATGACCAGTGTTTCAGCTGTGGTCACCTATATCTAATATGACCTATGACCAGTGTTTCAGCTGTGGTCACCTATATCTAATGTGACCTATGACCAGTGTTTCAGTTGTGGTCACCTATATCTAATGTGACCTATGACCAGTGTTTCAGCTGTGGTCACCTATATCTAATGTGACCTATGACCAGTGTTTCAGCTGTGGTCACCTATATCTAATATGACCTATGACCAGTGTTTCAGCTGTGGTCACCTATATCTAATGTGACCTATGACCAGTGTTTCAGTTGTGGTCACCTATATCTAATGTGACCTATGACCAGTGTTTCAGCTGTGGTCACCTATATCTAATGTGACCTATGACCAGTGTTTCAGCTGTGGTCACCTACATCTAATGTGACCTATGACGAGTGTTTCAGTTGTGGTCACCTATATCTAATGTGACCTATGACCAGTGTTTCAGCTGTGGTCACCTATATCTAATGTGACCTATGACCAGTGTTTCAGCTGTGGTCACCTATATCTAATGTGACCTATGACCAGTGTTTCAGCTGTGGTCACCTATATCTAATGTGACCTATGACCAGTGTTTCAGTTGTGGTCACCTATATCTAATGTGACCTATGACCAGTGTTTCAGCTGTCGTCACCTATATCCAAGGAGGTGACTGTACTTTAATATAATACTAACAGGGGTCACTGTACTTTTGTCACCATATCTCTAATGAAAGAAATTCTCTTTCATTTAATTAATTGTTTCTACTTTAGGCACAAGGCCAGCAAATACCCAGTGCATTACTGGTACTTTATTTAATTAATGAAGAATTTTGAGGAATTTATGAAAATTATCAATGATTCTATTACTAAATTTAAACTGGAATCCTTTAGAATGGTTGATTTTATTTGAGAGGACCATAGCTGGTTTTGGCTGGATTGGTATACTAAATGTAACAAATTTTGAGGGATTTACTAACATTTTAAAACAACCAGTAGCTCACATTCTTAAGATAGCAACTTAAGGGATGGTTTTTATATAAAATTATGTTGGAAGATTTTAATTTAAATTAAAATGAATGGCTTTGTTTCATAGAACCAGAGAAAAAGAGAGGGAGAAGAAAAGGAGAGAGAGCAGAGCAAAGAAGAGAGGGGGAGAGAAGGGGAAAGAGAGAAAAAAAAGAAGAGAAAAGAGAGAAAGAAGTAGAATATACCAACAGCTTCAGTCACCTCTGTTAGTATCACAGTACAGTCACCTCTGTTAGTATCACAGTACAGTCACCTCTGTTAGTATCACAGTACAGTCACCTCTGTTAGTATCACAGTACAGTCACCTCTGTTAGTATCACAGTACAGTCACCTCTGTTAGTTTTACAGTACAGTCACCTGTTAGTATTATAGTACAGTCACCTCTGTTAGTATTATAGTACAGTCATCGCTGTTAGTATCACAGTACAGTCACCTCTGTTAGTATTACAGTACAGTCACCTGTTAGTATCGCAGTACAGTCACCTGTTAGTATTATAGTACAGTCATCGCTGTTAGTATCACATTACAGTCACCTCTGTTAGTATCACAGTACAGTCACCTCTGTTAGTATTACAGTACAGTCACCTGTTAGTATCGCAGTACAGTCACCTGTTAGTATTATAGTACAGTCATCGCTGTTAGTATCACAGTACAGTCACCTCTGTTAGTATCACAGTACAGTCACCTCTGTTAGTATCACAGTACAGTCACCTCTGTTAGTTTTACAGTACAGTCACCTGTTAGTATTATAGTACAGTCACCTCTGTTAGTATTATAGTACAGTCATCGCTGTTAGTATCACAGTACAGTCACCTCTGTTAGTATTACAGTACAGTCACCTGTTAGTATCGCAGTACAGTCACCTGTTAGTATTATAGTACAGTCATCGCTGTTAGTATCACATTACAGTCACCTCTGTTAGTATCACAGTACAGTCACCTCTGTTAGTATTACAGTACAGTCACCTGTTAGTATTATAGTACAGTCATCGCTGTTAGTATCACAGTACAGTCACCTCTGTTAGTATCACAGTACAGTCACCTCTGTTAGTATCACAGTACAGTCACCTCTGTTAGTATCACAGTACAGTCACCTCTGTTAGTATTACAGTACAGTCACCTCTGTTAGTATCACAGTAGTCACCTCTGTTAGTATTACAGTACAGTCACCTCTGTTAGTATTACAGTACAGTCAGCTGTTAGTATTACAGTACAGTCACCTCTGTTAGTATTACAGTACAGTCATCTCTGTTAGTATTACAGTACAGTCACCTCTGTTAGTATTACAGTACAGTCACCTCTGTTAGTTTTACAGTACAGTCACCTGTTAGTATTATAGTACAGTCACCTCTGTTAGTATTATAGTACAGTCACCTCTGTTAGTATTACAGTCATCGCTGTTAGTATTACAGTACAGTCACCTCTGTTAGTATTACAGTACAGTCACCTCTGTTAGTATTACAGTACAGTCACCTCTGTTAGTATTACAGTACAGTCACCTCTGTTAGTATTACAGTACAGTCACCTCTGTTAGTATTACAGTACAGTCACCTCTGTTAGTATTACAGTACAGTCATCTCTGTTAGTATTACAGTACAGTCACCTCTGTTAGTATTACAGTACAGTCACCTCTGTTAGTATTACAGTACAGTCACCTCTGTTAGTATTACAGTACAGTCACCTCTGTTAGTATTACAGTACAGTCGCCTCTGTTAGTTTTACAGTACAGTCACCTGTTAGTATTATAGTACAGTCACCTCTGTTAGTATTATAGTACAGTCATCGCTGTTAGTATCACAGTACAGTCACCTCTGTTAGTATTACAGTACAGTCACCTGTTAGTATCGCAGTACAGTCACCTGTTAGTATTATAGTACAGTCATCGCTGTTAGTATCACATTACAGTCACCTCTGTTAGTATCACAGTACAGTCACCTCTGTTAGTATTACAGTACAGTCACCTGTTAGTATTATAGTACAGTCATCGCTGTTAGTATCACAGTACAGTCACCTCTGTTAGTATCACAGTACAGTCACCTCTGTTAGTATCACAGTACAGTCACCTCTGTTAGTATCACAGTACAGTCACCTCTGTTAGTATCACAGTACAGTCACCTCTGTTAGTATTACAGTACAGTCACCTCTGTTAGTATCACAGTAGTCACCTCTGTTAGTATTACAGTACAGTCACCTCTGTTAGTATTACAGTACAGTCAGCTGTTAGTATTACAGTACAGTCACCTCTGTTAGTATTACAGTACAGTCATCTCTGTTAGTATTACAGTACAGTCACCTCTGTTAGTATTACAGTACAGTCACCTCTGTTAGTTTTACAGTACAGTCACCTGTTAGTATTATAGTACAGTCACCTCTGTTAGTATTATAGTACAGTCACCTCTGTTAGTATTAGTCATCGCTGTTAGTATTACAGTACAGTCACCTCTGTTAGTATTACAGTACAGTCACCTCTGTTAGTATTACAGTACAGTCACCTCTGTTAGTATTACAGTACAGTCACCTCTGTTAGTATTACAGTACAGTCACCTCTGTTAGTATTACAGTACAGTCACCTCTGTTAGTATTACAGTACAGTCATCTCTGTTAGTATTACAGTACAGTCACCTCTGTTAGTATTACAGTACAGTCACCTCTGTTAGTATTACAGTACAGTCACCTCTGTTAGTATTACAGTACAGTCACCTCTGTTAGTATTACAGTACAGTCGCCTCTGTTAGTATTACAGTACAGTCACCTGTTAGTATTATAGTACAGTCACCTCTGTTAGTATCACAGTACAGTCACCTCTGTTAGTATTACAGTACAGTCACCTCTGTTAGTATTACAGTACAGTCACCTCTGTTAGTATTACAGTACAGTCACCTCTGTTAGTATTATAGTACAGTCACCTCTGTTAGTATTATAGTACAGTCACCTCTGTTAGTATTACAGTACAGTCACCTCTGTTAGTATCACAGTACAGTCACCTCTGTTAGTATTATAGTACAGTCACCTCTGTTAGTATCACAGTACAGTCACCTCTGTTAGTATTACAGTACAGTCACTTCTGTTAGTATTACAGTACAGTCACCTCTGTTAGTATTACAGTACAGTCACCTCTGTTAGTATTACAGTACAGTCACCTGTTAGTATTATAGTACAGTCACCTCTGTTAGTATTACAGTACAGTCACCTCTGTTAGTATTACAGTACAGTCAGCTGTTAGTATTACAGTACAGTCACCTCTGTTAGTATTACAGTACAGTCATCTCTGTTAGTATCACAGTACAGTCACCTCTGTTAGTATTATAGTACAGTCACCTCTGTTAGTATTACAGTACAGTCACCTCTGTTATTATTACAGTACAGTCACCTCTGTTAGTATTACAGTACAGTCACCTCTGTTAGTATTACAGTACAGTCACCTCTGTTAGTATTACAGTACAGTCACCTCTGTTAGTATTACAGTACAGTCACCTCTGTTAGTATTACAGTACAGTCACCTGTTAGTATTATAGTACAGTCACCTCTGTTAGTATTATAGTACAGTCACCTCTGTTAGTATTACAGTACAGTCATCGCTGTTTGTATTATATTAAAGTAGAGTAAGTAAAGAAGAAAAACTGGGATAACCCAATGTAGAAACCACTACAGACTACAAAAAACTCAAGAAAAATAAACTAAAAATACAAAAACAAATAATCCTGATATAGAAAAAGACAAGATAGCTCCAACTGCTTGATGATGGGTATTTTTGACCAACGTTGACCTGGGGCTAAAAAACAGTTGCATCAATACAAAAAAAAGAAAAAAAAAAATGGGATAAAAAATTGATCCTTGATCGTTAACGATGTAATTAACATTTCAATATCAAATTTCTAATGAAAGACTACCTAAATTTTCAAATATTTTGTAAAATAATCAAAAATCTGAAGGGATTTTAGTAATACAACTTCCTCATTATTAAGCTGGTATTTGGAACATAACTTAACAAAGGTTCTTATATAAAATGATGATGGAAGATATTTAGATAAATATAAGGATGGAGGCACATGGCTTAGTGGTTAGAGCATTGGCCTTGCAATCGAAAGGTTGTGAGTTCAATTCTCAGACCGGGTGATGTGTTGTTTCCTTGAGCAAGACACTTTATTTCACATTGCTCCAGTTTACTCAGCTGTAGAAATGAGATGATAGGGACTGGGGTCCCTATCATTCCACTGCAAATTGGTCGTGGAGGTGCCACGGAAAAAAAGCACCCAGCACTCACTGTAAATGAGGTTGGTGTTAGGAAGGGCATCCAGCTGTAGAAATCAAGCCAGAATCAGTTCCTGTCCCACCCTTGCAAGCAGGGAAAAGCGGACGTAAAATGAAATGATGATGATGATGATGATGATAAACACTTTAAATCTTTCATTACCATATTTCTATTGAAATACTAGCTAAATGTTAAAATAAAATAGTTTGGAAAATAATTTTTAAAATTGGAGGGATTTAGAATATAACTAAATTTCCCATTATTTCAACTGTTTGGAACATAACTTAAAGGTTCTACACAATATTATGATGGAAGGTTCTTAGATGAATAAAAACCTTTTAACCCTTTCATCACTATTTAAACTATAATTGTTTCTGCTTTAGGCACAAGGCCAGCAATTACCCAGTAGGTTACTGGTATTTTATTTTATCGACCCCCATAAGGATGAAAGGCAAAGTTAACCTCAGCGGGATTTGAACTCAAACCGTAAAGGGACGTAACTATGCTAGAAAAAGCGCAGGACTGCGTACGGTTTATAATTTCTTTTATCCCATTAGAAAAATAAGTTGGATTACTTTGAATAAATAATGAATGAATATTACATAATTTATCTACTAAATTTCGTGGCTGTTCATTAAATATATTTTATTATTTATTTAAAGATTCACTTCTTTAAAATGTTCAAATGTCAACACTTCCAGTGGCAATCGCTTAAATAAACATATTAATTTTCTGTCACTAATTTTCTCCTAATGCAGTTTATATATAATATCGTCTTTTTTTAATGTATCATGGATTACGTTACTGATTACATAAGACAGTGTAACACAGTCTTCGTTCAATTTCTGTGTATATTGTCCATTACGATTTTATTTGATGTACTATCATATCAACATGTATATATACTTGCGTATAATATCAATATACACAATTCACATGCCAGCAGAAAACCACCCGAACGGTGGTTTTTCTGCTAGTGTTTCTAATGAAAGACTGCCTAAATTTTCAAATTGTTTGAAAATAGTTTGGCATGCAATTTTGTGCATAAAGATGAGATTACAGTTGCAACACTGGCTTACACAACAGATTAGAGAAATGCTCTGTTGGTTAGGTGCATGTGAGACAATACCACAATAAAGAATGGGCAGGAGAATTATGAATGTCTTTATCTTATCTTATCTTATCTATTGCTCTTAGGCAAGAAAGCAAACACAACTTCACGCCAACAGTCTCTGTCAAGAGGTCTGAAACCATCCCACCTTTTGTGTGGAAGCAGTGACCAGCAAATCTTGTATGACGTTCAATCAGTCATGCACTTATTTTAGGGATTTTTCTGGATATCTGATCAAGTGTGGGTCTGCCAAGGAATATTTTGAGCCTTTCTCAGAAAGGTAGTGTAACATCCATCTAAACAGCTCTGCAGGTCAGCGCTCTACATATTTGCAAGTCCTTTTCTGAGTTCATTATGAAAGAATAAAGGTACTTAAAGTCTTCTACTTGTTTTAAGGATTTCCTGTTTACTGTGACTATGCTAACATCAGATTCTGTTGAGACAAACCTAGAGTATCTTTAGACTGGAAACAGAGATCATCATAATTGTTTAACATCCATTTTCCCTGCTAGCAAAAGATAGGAGCAAGGGTTGGATGGAAGGTAAATAAAAGATATAAATATATAAAAGTTTTTCAACTAGAAATAAATGGTTTCTGAGGAAGAAGCTTCTATGAAATTTTTTGACTATAGAAAAATAGTTTAAATAAAAGGACATATAATCCCCCCCAATTGCAATTTAGACACAAGTTTTAGGGGAGGGAAAAGTTGATTAAATCAACTACAGTACTTTATTTTATCAACTCAGAAGGAGGAAAGGCAAATTTGACCTCAGCAGGATTTGAACTCAGAATGTAAAGGGCTGTAACTAAATGCCACAAAGCATTTGTTCAACAGCCTGATGATTCTCCAGTCCACTGTCCTCACAACTAGAAATAAATAAATAAATAGACTTATGACTGAATTAAGAAAAAAAAAAAACACACACACACATATACAAAGACATGCATACACACACACACACACACATGCAAGCACACAGTTTAATCTTTGCAAATGGTGAAGAACCTAATTTCTTGACAAACCTCAAGACATTTTCCAACCACAGATTGGAGAAGTAAAAAGGCAGCGAACAGAACAAATAAACAGATAAATATAAACAATAATACAATAAATTGTCAGCTTTTATTGTGAATTTGTCTTTATTTTCATATATTTTATATTTCTCAGGTTTCCATTCAACCAATCAACTACACGAACCACCATTTTAGCTGAGGGATTCAGTTGTTTCTTGTGATTTTTTAGGTATTTTCTCTCATTTTACCGTATGATGGAACCCATAGAATAATTTGTTGATTAAAGCTATTTTCTTTTTTCTTTTACTGTGTCTTTCTGTCACTTCTCGGCTCTGTTTCAGTGAGAATATCTCTGTATTGAATATAGTATCCTACCTGTAACAAGCTCTCTCTCTCTCTCCCTATATATATATATATATATATATTACTATCTCTCTCTCTCCCTATATATATATATATATATTACTATCTCTCTCTCCCACACTCTCCTCACCACACTCTCCCCCACTCCCTCACTCACTCTCACCCCACACTCTCCCTCATCCAGTCTCACCCCACTCTCCCTCACTCACTCTCTCACCCACCACACTCCCTCACTCACTATCCCCCACCCCTACACTCCCTCACTCACCCTCCCCCCTCCCCCACCCTCACCCACCACACTCCCTCATTCACTCTCACCCCACTCTCCCTCCCCACCCCTACACTCTCCCTCACTCACTCTCTTTCACCATACACTCTCCCTCACCCCCTCACTCACTCTCACCCCCCCTACACTCTCCCTCACTCCAATCTCTCTCTCCCTCACTCAGTCTCCCAACCATGCACTAAACACCTATAATAGCTAATCTATATCATAACTTACCATCAACATCTTTTTATCGAAACTATTTTCCACTAAATTATTTCAATTCATCTTATGTTATTATTTTCTTTCTATTGAGATTACTATCCAGTCTGTACACTGCATTGTAGTGTCCTTGCTGGACCCTGTCATAAACAGGCAAAAACAATTCAATATCAAGTATCGGTAGCGGGTCGGACGCCATGCTTTGCAGCATAGAGTTACGGCCCTTGCCATTCTGAGTTCAAATCCCACCGAGGTTAACTTTGCCTTTCATCCTTTACGGGGGTCGATAAAATAAAGTACCAGCAATACACTGGGGAAATTGCTGGCCTTGTGCCTAATGTAGAAACAATTATCATTATATTCATCGGTGGATTGGCAGTATCGGTAGAGGGTCGGACGCCATGCTTTGCCGCATAGAGTTACGGCCCTTTATGATCGGAGTTCAAATCCCGCCGAGGTTAACTTTGCCTTTCATCCTTACGGGGGTCGATAAAATAAAGTACCAGTAATGTACCGGGGTAATTGCTGGCCTTGGGCCAAAAGTAGAAACAATTATCATTGGTAGTATTGGTAGAGTATCAGACACCATGCTTTGCAGCATAGAGTCGTGGCCCTTTACGGTCTGAGTTCAAATCCCGTCGAGGTTAACTTTGCCTTTCATCCTTACGGGGGTCGATAAAATAAAGTACCAGTAATGTACCGGGGTAATTGCTGGCCTTGGGCCAAAAGTAGAAACAATTATCATTGGTAGTATTGGTAGAGTATCAGACACCATGCTTTGCAGCATAGAGTCGTGGCCCTTTACGGTCTGAGTTCAAATCCCGTCGAGGTTAACTTTGCCTTTCATCCTTACGGGGGTCGATAAAATAAAGTACCAGTAATGTACCGGGGTAATTGCTGGCCTTGGGCGAAAAGTAGAAACAATTATCATTGGTAGTATTGGTAGAGTATCAGACACCATGCTTTGCAGCATAGAGTTACGGCCCTTTACGGTCTGAGTTCAAATCCCGCCGAGGTTAACTTTGCCTTTCATCCTTACGGGGGTCGATAAAATAAAGTACCAGTAATGTACCGGGGTAATTGCTGGCCTTGGGCGAAAAGTAGAAACAATTATCATTATATTCATCATCATTATCTCCGTCATGTCATCATCATCATCGTTGCTGTTATCATCATCACTGTCATCATTATCCTCATCATCGTTGCTGTTATCATCATCACTGCCATCTTCAATATTGTCATCATCATCGTTGCCATTTGTCATCATCGTGATTGTTATCATCGTCATCATCATCATCATCATTTAACGTCCATTTTCCCTACTACACTCTTTGATGATGTCTGATATTGGACAAAGGTTCCTATACAGTCTCTGATTGGTCAGAGATTCTCTCCCAGTGACATTCAGTATAGGCTCCACGTAATCTTCTCTCCAACTGACATTCAGTATAGGCTCCACGTAATCTTCTCTCCAAGTGACATTCAGTATAGGCTCCACGTAATCTTCTCTCCAAGTGACATTCAGTATAGGCTCCACGTAATCTTCTCTCCAAGTGACATTCAGTATAGGCTCCACGTAATCTTCTCTCCAAGTGACATTCAGTATAGGCTCCACGTAATCTTCTCTCCAAGTGACATTCAGTATAGGCTCCACGTAATCTTCTCTCCAAGTGACATTCAGTATAGGCTCCACGTAATCTTCTCTCCAAGTGACATTCAGTATAGGCTCCACGTAATCTTCTCTCCAAGTGACATTCAGTATAGGCTCCACGTAATCTTCTCTCCAAGTGACATTCAGTATAGGCTCCACGTAATCTTCTCTCCAAGTGACATTCAGTATAGGCTCCACGTAATATTCTCTCCAAGTGACATTCAGTATAAGCTCCACGTAATCTTCTCTCCAAGTGACATTCAGTATAGGCTCCACGTAATCTTCTCTCCAAGTGACATTCAGTATAGGCTCCACGTAATCTTCTCTCCAAGCGACATTCAGTATAGGCTCCACGTAATCTTCTCTCCAAGCGACATTCACTATAGGCTCCACGTAATAATCTCTCCAAGTGACATTCAGTATAGGCTCCACGTAATCTTCTCTCCAAGGGACATTCAGTATAGGCTCCACGTAATCTTCTCTCCAGCTTTGGGGGTAAGGATCCATGCTGAGCACCCATACAATAGAACAGAGTTAACAGCTGCTTGCAAGAGGCTCCTTTTCATGTCTGGAAGTCTAGATTTCTACACTAGACATAACTTGTCCACTCAATTCAGTGCACCCTACATGTAAATAGAGTCCCACTGAAGCAAGTAGAGCAGTTCAAGTATCTCGGGGGCTGTGTTCACAAGTGATGGAAGGTGGGAGACAGAATTTCATCTATTTGCCACAAGGACACTGAATGACGGAATAACTGTTAATAATAACTGGAAAAATAATTGTTTCTACGTTAGGCACAAGGCCAGCAAATAACAGTGCATTACTGGTACTTTATTTTATCGACCCCGTAAGGATAAAAGGCAAAGTTAACCCTGGCGGGATTTGAACTCGGAATGGCAAGGGCCGTAACTCTATACGTCAAAGCATGGCGTCCGACCCTCTACCAATACTGCCAATCCACCTGTTTTTTTTGGCACAAGGCCAGCAATTTGAAA
Organism: Eledone cirrhosa; assembly: GCA_964016885.1. Taxonomy (NCBI): domain Eukaryota; kingdom Metazoa; phylum Mollusca; class Cephalopoda; order Octopoda; family Eledonidae; genus Eledone; species Eledone cirrhosa. The sequence goes on from OZ024757.1 coordinate 20,655,493, forward strand.
GGAAGAAGGAAAGTTGATTAAATCAACCTCAGGGCATTACTGGTACTTTATCAACCCTGTAAGGATGAAAAGTAAAGCTGATCATAGCAGGATTTGAACTCAGAATGTAAAGGGCCATAACTATATGCCACGAAGCATACCAATATTACCAATCTACCATTCTTAATAGATAACAATATTAATTGCCTCTTCACCTCAAGGACATTGAATGACAGGGACATGATATTATAATCATCATCATCATCA
>OZ024757.1:20660738-20680738 GCA_964016885.1 Eledone cirrhosa
ATCTTACATAACATTCACATTACTCTATATATACTATTATATTTTCATGGTAAAGGCTTTACCTCACATAATATCTCACATAACAGTCACATTACTCTATATATACTATTATATTTTCACAGTAAAGGCTTTACCTCACATAATATCTCACATAACATTTACATTACTCTATATATACTATTATATTTTCATGGTAAAGGTTTTACCTCGTATTATCTCACATAATATTCACATTACTCTATATATACTATTATATTTTCATGGTAAAGGTTTTACCTCATATTATCTCACATAACATTCACATTACTCTATATATACTATTATATTTTCATGGTAAAGGCTTTATCTCGCATAATATCTCACATAACATTTACATTACTCTATATATACTATTGTATTTTCATAGTAAAGGCTTTACCTCACATAATATCTCACCTAACATTCACATTACTCTATATATACTATTGTATTTTCATGGTAAAGGCTTTACCTCACATAATTATCTTACATAACATTCACATTACTCTATATATACTATTGTATTTTCATGGTAAAGGCTTTATCTCACATAACATTCACATTACTCTATATATACTATTATATTTTCATGGTAAAGGTTTTACCTCGTATTATCTCACATAATATTCACATTACTCTATATATACTATTATATTTTCATGGTAAAGGTTTTACCTCGTATTATCTCACATAATATTCACATTACTCTATATATACTATTATATTTTCATGGTAAAGGTTTTACCTCGTATTATCTCACATAATATTCACATTACTCTATATATACTATTGTATTTTCATGGTAAAGGCTTTACCTCACATAATTATCTTACATAACATTCACATTACTCTATATATACTATTATATTTTCATGGTAAAGGCTTTACCTCACATAATATCTCACATAACATTCACATTACTCTATATATACTATTATATTTTCACAGTAAAGGCTTTACCTCACATAATATCTCACATAACATTTACATTACTCTATATATACTATTATATTTTCATGGTAAAGGTTTTACCTCGTATTATCTCACATAATATTCACATTACTCTATATATACTATTATATTTTCATGGTAAAGGTTTTACCTCATATTATCTCACATAACATTCACATTACTCTATATATACTATTATATTTTCATGGTAAAGGCTTTATCTCGCATAATATCTCACATAACATTCACATTACTCTATATATACTATTGTATTTTCATGGTAAATGCTTTACTTCACATAATATCTCACATAACATTCACATTACTCTATATATACTATTGTATTTTCATGGTAAATGCTTTACTTCACATAATATCTCACATAACATTCACATTACTCTATATATATACTATTGTATTTTCATGGTAAAGGCTTTACCTCACATAATTATCTCACATAATATCGAATCTATGAGATTTTGCAAGTATTTATTTTGAGAACAATACCTTAACATCAATTTGAGCGACCAGTTACAGCCAGTTTCAACAGAAAGAGGTAGAGAATTCTGGCCAGTTTTGGCCGGTTTGAACATTAAATGGTTAATACAGTATGTTTTAACTAGAGACCTCCATCCTCATAACCTCAGTATGACTGCTGGTATGTCACGGAAGAATAGGTTGTTGATTTTGTTTACACAAGCACAACAATAATTTCTGCATATTTCCAGAATGTATACTTAGGAAGATGATGATGATTAGGAGGAAAAGGGAAAGGGGAGTCAGGAAGAAGAAGAAGAGGAAGAGGAGGAGGAAAAAGAAGAAAAAGAATTTTGGTGTACTAAGTAAAAAAAAAAAAATCCCATACATATGACATAAAATTGGAAAAAAGTAGAATTTTAATGATTAAAAAATAAAATTTTAAATTTAAGAAATTACAGGTTTCAGTGCCTTCTCTCCTTTCAAATAACAGAGCCACATTTTTTATAAGAATAATTGTTTTTAAGAATCATATGATGATGGTGTGAAAGTAATATAACTAAGAATTCTTCTGAAAGTTAAAGATTTTAAAACACACACACATATGTGTGTGTGTTTATATACATAATATATATATGGATTATTTACAAAGATCGTTGATATTAACTCAACGGTCACCAGCCAACATCCAGTTCACTCAATAAATCTGCTAGATTGCAGTAATGCGACTGGAAGAGTGCACACAATTAAGTTAATAGCACGTATAGTGGCTGTGTTTTGGTATAGATAAAGTATATATCTCCCTCCTGGACGAATTCGTTTCTGTGCAACATACTTCACAATTGCAGATATTAAATCTGCAGTGTTCAGAAAACTACGTATTATCAGCAGATAATTACATAACTGGGCAAATTGCACATCTTCAGCAAGCAGCCCCTGTCAATTCTTCGGTCTATTCGAGGCACATGGCTTAGTGGTTAGAGCATTGGACTTGCAATCAAAAGGTTGCGAGTTCAATTCTCAAATGCAAACTATGGGTACACAAATGATGTAGTGGGATCTCAGACAGAATAACAAAGAATGTAGGTTTTACATGTGGTTGCTGCACAGGGGCAGTACGTAGCAAGCCCTTCAAATGCCCAGAGGGCTCTATAGAAGTGGTAGATAGTTTCAGTTACCTGGGTGACCAAATCAGCAGTGGGGGAGGGTGCACATTTTTTATACAGCTGTTGCCCTTCATATGCATCACATGTCCATACCAATGCAATCTCCTCTCCTACACACATTTGATACCTCTTATGCCTAGTCTCTCTCAATTCGTTTATGCTTTGCCGTTCACGTACATTACTATTACAGATCCATCGGAGCATGCAAGCTTCGTTTCTTTCTAATCTACGCAAGTCTTCGGCCCACAACGCTCAGGTCTCACTACCATGTAATATTGCCGTTTGTATACAAGAATCATACAATCTGCCTTTCATCTTTATATACATATATATATATATATATTGTTATATTTGGGGAGGGTCATATTGTTATAATATTGCCAGAAATAATAATAAAACACACCCACTCTTTGGTTTCCACTTCGGTGTCTTTTATATCTCTATAGTTAATTTATCTGGCAATCAATGTTTCTCATTGATTGACAAACGGTTAAAAATATATATATAAATATATAAAGAATTAGTATATCTACCAACATATATATACAGATGCATACCTATGCTAGCAAATATATATGTTTTGTCTTAGTAACTTTGTGGTTCTATGCAAGGGGATGCAGAACAATTATATGAAAGACGTAAATAAGAAAGTTATGAAAATTGACTTACTTACTAAAATTTCACTCCAACTAATTAGTTTCTGTAAGGGGATAAATATGGTTACGGAGCGTATCCATAGAGAAGCCTTACGTCATCAGGGAGTCTATTCTCAGCTAAGCTTCCAGGCAATGCGGGGACACTGGGAACTTATATAAAAATAATTCAGTGGATGGAAAAAAGCGAGCTGAGAATAGACTCCCTGATGACGTAAGGCTTCTCTATGGATACGCTCCGTAACCATATTTATCCCCTTACAGAAACTAATTAGTTGGAGTGAAATTTTAGTAAGTAAGTCAATTTTCATAACTTTCTCATTTACGCCTTTCATATAAATATATGTATATATATAGTCTATCAAAGTTCTTTCATCACACACCTGTGACATTATTGCTGACATCAGTGGTACTATAGAGATATAAAAGATACAGAAGCGAAAACCAATCCAAACCAAACAGTGAGTGTGTTTTATTATTATTTCTGACAATATTAAAACTATATATATATATATAATATATATATGTGTGTGTGTGTGTGTGTGTGTGTGTGTGTGTGTGTGTGTACATATATATATATGTATGTGAAAACAAATTAAAAAGGTAAATAAAATTAGGAGAATAATATGTTATTTATAGCGTTCATTATTTCTAAATTTTAATTAGATCGAGTATGAAGTATAAAGCTAATTTTTTAACTACACACATTGGAAATTAGAAGAAATCAATGCAAAGAAATTCTTCTTTTCTTTCTCTCCAGCCCCACATCTTTAGTTTTTCTTTCTTTTTTCGTTCATTCTTTTTTTCTTTCATTCTTTGTTAAATAAATGAAACAACATTAATTTGTAGAATTTGAAACAACAGCAAATGATTGTGTAGAACAGCTGTTGAGGTAATATTGATTAAAAAAACAACAATTTAGGGTTTTATATGAGATCAACAAATGGAAACACACACCTAGAAGCTATTGAAAAGAAATATCTAGCAGAAAAAACAACAAAAAACAAAAAAAGGTATTGAGTCAAAATGAGCTTTTGAAAAGTCCTTAAATAAAGAAAAATGTGTGTGTGAGTAATTAAATTTGTTACATATTCATTTCAATCAACGTACCACTAGCCCTAGGTTAGAAGGAAAAGAATTTTAACACTGTTAGTTAACCTTCGTAAATAAAACCAAATATTTCCAAATTTAGTGTATCAATAAATGGAAGATTTGAATAAATGTATATGAAATGCTCTTTGTATTTTTATTACACGCACACACATTTATTGTTGACATTATTGTCGACTACATATGGAAATATATATATATATCAGCAACGAACAGCAATGTTGCATGGCAGTGAGACCTGGGCATTGTGTGCAGAGGATATACGCAGACTGGAGAGGAACGAAGCTTGCATGCTCCGCTGGATGTGAAATAGTAATATGCGTGAACGGCAAAGCATAAACGAACTAAGGGAAAAATTAGAAATAAGAGCGATCAGATGCTGTTTACTCGAGAGAAGACTACGTTGGTATGGTCACATGATGCGCATGAAAGACGACAGCTGTATAAAAAAGTGCAGGGCAATAAAAATAGACGGTAGCCACGGAGTAGGCAGACCCAGAAAAACCTGGGACGACTTGATAAATTCCGACCTCACACACACACACACCTCTCCAAGACAATGTCACTGGACCGAGACCTTTGGCATTACACAGTAATAGAGAAGACCCGCCTTACCTAAGTACAAAGTGAAACCTACTACAGTCATTAGGCACCTCTCACAAAATACACCCACGTCCCACTACCCCCACCCCATCCACACCACCCCTTTCAATGTAAAGTTATGTTGGTACCACAACATCCAGCCCGAAACAAATGAGGTCGTGTAGGTGTCCTGACAAAAAAACACACAGTCCACGCTGTAATGTGGCCGTGTAGGTAACACGGTAAAAACCTCCCGGTTCCACACTGTAAACGTGGTTGGTGTTAGGAAGGGCATCCAGCTGTAGAAAACCTGCCAGACAGTCCTATGTGAGCAAGACAACCACTCTTGCCTCAAGTGGGAAAACTCCCGTCCAAACCCATGCACGCGTGGAAGATGGACGTTAAACGATAATGATGATGATGATGATGTATATATATATATATATATAATACAATATATATCATCATCATCATCACCGTTTTACGTCCATTCTTCCACACTAGCATGGGTTAGACGGGTTGTCCTGTTGTGGGCAGTGTCCGGTCGGCTGACCTTGTCTTGCTCATACAGGAACTGATTCTGGCTTGATTTCTACAGCTGGATGCCCTGCCTAACACCAACCTCATTTACAGTGAGTGCTGGGTGCTTTTTTGCTGTGGTACCTCCACGACCACTTTACAGTGTGGGCTGGGTGCTTTTTTGCCGTGGCACCTCCACGACCACTTTACAGTGTGGGCTGGGTGCTTTTTTGCCGTGGCACCTCCACGTCCACTTTACAGTGTGGGCTGGGTGCTTTTTTGCCGTGGCACCTCCCCGACCACTTTGCATCTCATTTCTACAGCTGAGTAAACTGGAGCAATGTGAAATAAAGTGTCTTGCTCAAGGAAACAAACACATCACGCACTATAATATAATGCATATTTATAATGTAATACATATATCATCATCATCATTCCATTTTACGTCCACTGATACTACCTACCGGCTGCAACTCCTGGCATAAAGATATTTGCTGTTAAATCATTAAAGGATGTTAAGAGTTGAATATTTCTATAAAGGATGTTAAGGTGTGTATATTTCTATACATGAAACTGTAAACATTCTTTAAAGACAAACAACTGAGGCTTGAATATTGAGATACAGCTGCATCTAAGCTCTCTCACAACAGCTGCATAGAGGCCTCATCATTGACTAATTCATTTGAAAGGTTTCTTAAGGTCTAACTCACCAATACATTTGCTTTGGCTTCAATTTCTGAAACTGTGAACATTTTTCAAAGACAAATAATTTCATGAGAAATTCTTGACCAAAGCTAAATAAATATCTGGTTTTCAATACTTCGTCTTCAGCTAATTAATCAATTCAATCAGTTTAGTAAATAGAGATGCAAAACCTATTGAACAGTATTAAATCAATAACTGGTGCTGTGGTAAATAATTACACAAAACGACTAATAATTAGTACTACAAGCTGACATAGCAAGTGGCTTGTTAGGTAATCAATAAAACATCAGTCCCTTTCTTTCATTCCTTCTTTTCTCTATCTTTCTTATGTTCTTTCTTTCTGTCTTTTATCTCTCCCTCCCTCTCTCTCTCTCTTAGGAAAATAAAAACCCACCCATATTACTGGTACTAAGAGAATGAAACTTATCCTCAATATCTGGTTTCTGTCGTGTTCTGGCTAACAGATAACTTGTAGAGCACTAAATACCTAATTCTGTCACCATATAAAACCCTTTCGTACTAGAGGCCTTTCAATGAGGATCTTAGTCCACACAGTTTCCATCGTAGGGTTAACCCCCCCCCCCCCCCCGCCTCTCCCCCAGTCATTACTGGTACTCATTTTCAGCTGAGTATACTGGAGCAATGTGAAATAAAGTGCTTTTTTTCAACAACACAATACAGTCCAGGAATAGAACCCATGACATTGTGATCATAAATCTAATACCTTTACCACTAGGCCACACACCTCCACCAGTATCACTCACAACTACCCTCCTCCCACCAGCATTGCCACAAACCTCTCTCTCTCTCTCCTTATACACAGCCATCATTTTAATTTCTGTTGTTTTCTGATAGAACAATAGCTAAATTCATGTTACTTTTGTAGCAACTATTAAAACTATAGACGCCCCCCCCCCCCTCTCCCCTCACACATATTTTATGTAATCTGTCTTTGCAATGCACCCCCGCCACCATTTGGTGCCCTTGTGGTGAATAAACCGTCACCACAACCACCTCCACCACTGTCAACACTACAACCATCATCATCATCATCATCATCATCAACAACATTATCATCAGTCTTATTTTTATTGTGTTGTCACTACATTAACGAGCACAGCTCTATGTGCCTGGGGTATGTGCAGGGTTGTTGTTTTCAGTGTTGTTATTTCTATTATACCGAGAGTACTTCTTGTAAATTATCATCATCATCATCATCATCATCATCATCATCATTATCATCATCACTACAATACTTGATTCTCGACATATTTCAATTTTTGTTTGTTTTTGTAGATTAAATGTTGTTCTCCCCACACCAACACAGCCCCCACCCACATCATTTCCAGTTTTTGAACAGGCTCCAATCCATAATGAACCACTTTTCATAACCATTAGCTTCACCGCCACCGCCACCACCACCACCACCACCACACACCACCATCATCGCTGCTGCCAACACCACCACCACCACCACCACCAGCACCATCACCACCACCATCGCTGCTGCCAACACCACCACCACCACCACCAGCACCATCACCATCACCACCACCATCGCTGCTGCCAACACCACCACCACCAGCACCATCACCATCACCACCATCATCACCATCGCTGCTGCCAACACCACCACCACCATCACCATCATCGCTGCTGCCAACACCACCACCACCATCACCATCACCATCACCACCACCACTGCTGCCACAACCGCCACCACGACCACCGCCACCACCAGTACCACCACCACTACCACCACACACCACCATCATCGCTGCTGCCACCACCACCATAAACCACAACCGCCACCACCAGCACCACCACTGCTGCCACCACCACCATCACCACAACCGCCACCACCAGCACCACCACTGCTGCCACCACCACCATCACCACAACCGCCACCACCAGCACGACCACCGCCACCACCAGCACCACCACCGCTACCATCATCGCCACCACCACCACTGCCACCACCACCATCACCACAACCGCCACCACCAGCACAACCACCGCCACCACCAGCACCACTACCACCACACACCACCATCATCGCCACCACCACCACCACCACCACCATCGTTGCTGCCACCACCTCAGGTCTTCTATTAGTTATTATGAGATCTCTCTGGAACATGTGCCATTGTAGCAATGTCAGCACATCAAGTACAGTGTGTGTGTGTGCGTGCGTGTGTGTGTGTCTGTGTGTCTGTGCGTGCATGTGTATGTATGCATGGTTGTGTGTTTCCTGTGCTCCAGGAAAGAACTACAACTGCTGCTCACCATGTAGCTATTGTTTTCCTCCCTCATCCAATTCTATGGTTTATCAATTGACCTGTCACACAACAATACTTGCCCTATTATTTAACACACATCCATTCATCTCAACAACTTACTCAGTCATTGCACCCCACCCCCACCCCCACACACACACCCCATCCCCCACCAATATTGCTGTTATATTGGAAATAGAACAATTTAATTTTCCTTTTAAAAAATTAAATAAAAGATGAATACAGACATGGTGACAAGGTTAAAGAGACCTGCTTCTTAATCATGTCATCCAAATTATTCCTCCCTGGTTGACTTCCAATCTCTGGCCATATTGAACCATGTAGGGCCAAGGTATCAGGTCACACCATTGTGTCATATGGCCTTTGCCTTTGGCCACCACCCTCTGGTTCTTCACCACTGCCTTGGTGTCCACTCTGTCACTTCAACAGTCCACCTGTTGTCTCTGAAGCCATCTATGTTTGCTCTTCTTGGTGGGGGTTTTTTTTTTTTTTCATGTCATGTACATGCATGGTCCCGTAACTCCTGAGGGTAACGTAGTGGCACTGTATTGATGTATGGCAATTCTTGGGCATTTTAAAAACCAGTGGAGCCCATCTCCTCTCTAGGAACAGATTTCTTCCAAAGTAGGGTAGAGAGTGAGAGAATGGAAGTGAGGAAGAAATATAGAGGACGAATCAACCCCAGTACTTGACTGGTACTTTTTTTATCGACCTCGAATGGATGAAAGGCATTGTGTGGTGATAACATAGTTAAAATATGTGTGCACTTCCTAGTAATACTATTTTTTGTATGCTGTATATATTTCTGTCCTGTAGTACTCTATATAGTGTATATACAGTACCTAGTAGTGTTATCTTTTGTATGCTGTATATATTTGTAAGTCCTGTAGTACTCTATATAATATATATACAGTGCCTAGTAGTGTTATCTTTTGTATACTGTATATATTTGTAAGTCCTGTAGTACTCTATATAATATATATACAGTGCCTAGTAGTGTTATCTTTTGTATGCTGTATATATTTGTATGTCCTGTAGTACTCTATATAATATATATACAGTGCCTAGTAGTGTTATCTTTTGTATACTGTATATATTTGTATGTCCTGTAGTACTCTATATAATATATATACAGTGCCTAGTAGTGTTATCTTTTGTATGCTGTATATATTTGTATGTCCTGTAGTACTCTATATAATATATATACAGTGCCTAGTAGTGTTATCTTTTGTATGCTGTATATATTTGTAAGACCTGTGGTACTCTATATAATATATATACAGTGCCTAGTAGTGTTATCTTTTGTATATTGTATATATTTGTAAGTCCTGTGGTACTCTATATAATATATATACAGTGCCTAGTAGTGTTATCTTTTGTATGCTGTATATATTTGTATGTCCTGTAGTACTCTATATAATATATATACAGTGCCTAGTAGTGTTATCTTTTGTATGCTGTATATATTTGTATGTCCTGTAGTACTCTATATAATATATATACAGTGCCTAGTAGTGTTATCTTTTGTATGCTGTATATATTTGTATGTCCTGTAGTACTCTATATAATATATATACAGTGCCTAGTAGTGTTATCTTTTGTATGCTATGTATATATTTGTATGTCCTGTAGTACTCTATATAATATATATACAGTGCCTAGTAATACTATTTTTTGTATGCTGTATATATTTGTATGTCCTAGGGTTTCGGTTATGTATCTGTTTGTGTATTTTTTTTTACCATTCTGAAAGTACCAATTATTTTGTTGTGACTGTATTACCAATCACAGCTCTCTGTTCCTTGGCGACGTACAGTGTTGTTATTTCTACTGTATTGAGAGTACTTTTTGTAACATCTATTCAGTGCCTAGTATGGCTATTTCCTGTATACTGTATATATTTGCAAGTCCTGGAGTTTTGGTTATGTATCCATCTGTCTATTTTTTTGTATCATTCCAAAAGTACCTTTTATTTTAGGGATATTATTTCTTATATCTGAGATTTTTAACTATCTAGTACTTTCCTGAAAATTTTGGCCATGCCAAGAAGGAAAACGTTTTGCTCTACTGGACATTATTATTATTTGCCAGTGAAATTGGCGGTGGATTGGGAGTATCGGTAGAAGGTCGTACGCCATGCTTTGACGCGTAGAGTTACGGCCCTTGCCATTCTGAGTTCAAATCCCGCCGAGGTTAACTTTGCCTTTCATCCTTACGGGGTCGATAAAATAAAGTACCTACCAGTAATGCACTGGGTAATTGCTGGCCTTGTGCCAAAAGTAGAAACAATTATTATTTGGCAGTGCTACCGGGGCCACTGCCAGTTCAAGATAAACTCTCCAGACAAGGAAGTTCTGTCAGATGGACCTGTCCAAAATGTGCGCAGAATGACAAAACCGTTCTGCACACCCTCATTAAGTGTCTGTGAATTACTGACTTGTCAAGTTATGTTGAACAGCAGTTATTGCACATAGAGTGAATCTGGCTTTGGCAAAGGTTTACTTTTCTTGATACAGTAAACCGTTTCCAAATTTAAAGGGTTTTTTTTTTAATGAAATTTCATTGTTTTATAGGTTTACTGTCTGAGGAGCCCAGGCTGTCATAACTGATAGACCTCGGTGAAATATGTATAATTGTTTCTACTTTAGGCACAAGGCCAGCAATTACCCAGTGCATTACTGGTACTTTATTTTATCGACCCCGTAAGGATGAAAGGCAAAGTCAACCTCGGCGGGATTTGAACTCAGATCGTAAAAGGACGTAACTATGCTGGAAAGCATGGCGTCCGACCCACCACCGATACTGCCAATCCATATATATATATATATAGTGTAGGCGCCACGAAAAAGCCCCCAGCACTCACTGTAAATGAGGTTGGTGTTAGGAAGGGCATCCAGCTGTAGTAGAAATCAAGCCAAATCAGTTCCTGTATGAGCAAGGCATGGTCAGCCGACCAGACACTGCCCACAACAGGACAACCCGTCTAACCCATGCTAGCGTGGAAGAACGGACGTAAAACGGTGATGATGATGATGATGATGATGATGATGATGATGAAAGGGTGGTGGGACAGAGTCCTCAAACGCTCCTTCCAACAGATCCTGTCAGAAGCAACTGTCTCTAACTGAACCGGCTGGATCCCCAAACAAGACCAGCCAATCTCATTGATGTTATCCAGCCATTTTGCTCGAGGTCTACCACACTGGGTCTCCTAAAATCTGTCCAGTGATTCTTTCCTGAGACATTCTAACTATATGTCCATAGTATCGGAGCTGTGATCTCTCAATTCAGGGATGTAGCAGTTCAATCTGGAGTGACTCACTGATTTCCAAGCTATGCACTCTATCGAGTAATGTCACTCCAAAGACCCTTCGGAGGAACCCCATTTTGGTCACTTGTATTTGCGATTGTATTATTTCGGTCATTACCCAAAATTCACGACCATAAGTAAGGGCTGGCACGGATACCGATTTGAAGATAACAAGTTTGGTTTTTACATCTACCTCCTTTCTTCTGATTACCAAATGCTGAAGTTCCTGCAATTCTTACACTTAAGGCCTTCTGCCTTCCATCACTCATGGATACAGCCCTGAGATGCATGAACTTCTCCACCTGCTTCAGTGGAACTCCATTCACATGTAGTGCACTGTGCAGGCTTCCTTGAGAGGACGAGTGTCTCAGTTTTGACAGCACTGATTTTCATTCCAGCCATGCAGCACTCAAGCTGCAAGAAAATAGTACTCAATACCGAAGTAGGAGTTTTAATATTCATTTTATTAAGGCTAAATAGTAAGTCTCGTTACTCTGGCGTTTCGCTTGTTTATCACAGTCATCTTGTCTACTTCTGTATTGAGTACTATTTTCTCGCAGCTGTCAACCACATACCAATATATATATATATATCATCATCATCATCATCGTTTAACGTCCATGTTCCACGCTTGCATGGGTTTGGACGGGAGTTTTCCCACTTGAGGCAAGAGTGGTTGTCTTGCTCGCATAGGACTGTCTGGCAGGTTTTCTACAGCTGGATGCCATTCCTAACACCAACCACATTAGGAAGGGCATCCAGCTGTATATATATATATAATTGTTTCTACTTTTGGCACAAGGCCAGCAATTATCCCAGTGCATTACTGGTACTTTATTTTATCGACCCCGCAAGGATAAAAGGCAAAGTTAACGTCGGCGGGATTTGAACTCAGAATGGCAAGGGCCGTAACTCTATGCATCAAAGCATGACGTCCGACCCTCTACCGATACTACCTTCACTCAGATTCCTTATACTAAATTTATTACCAAGACAAAAGTAAGAGATACTTGCCCAAGGTGGTTATGCAGTGGGACCAAATACAGAATCAGGTAATTATAAAGCAAACACCTTAACGACATAACTGTCTCTCCACCCATTTCATTAATTTGCATTTTTTAGTACAAATAGCAGAAAATTCTCTTTGCCAAAATTTATAAAAGACTTTTTTGAATGAGATTAATTAGAAAAATTGTGGCTTCTTCTAGCTGATGATGCCAATCACTACTGACTTTTAATTGGATAGCTGACAGATTAATATTTCAAAAAGAGAGGGGGGGAGAAAGGAGGTTGGAGGAGAGAGAGAGTGTGTAAGAAAATATGAAAGAAAGATAGAAGTGGTGGTGGTAAAAATTGTTGAAAGTAAAATGTTTACTTAGATTTAAGACTTGCAGACAAGAAAGCCATATCTGAGTATAGTTCATAGACATTTTTAAGGATATTTAAAATAAAATTTTGGAAATAAATGTTCTTTTTTACTTGCTATTACTTGTTATTTATTTGGCAGCTAGCTGAGATAAATGTCATAATGCGACAAAAACTAGAATGAGATGGAAGTTATTTTTCAATTTTCTTCTCCCCTGAATCATAAAGTGTGTGTGAAAGTGTGTGAGGGTGTGAAATGATGATGAGGAGGAGGGTTGGGGGGGGGGGGTGTAGCTGTGTGATAGGAGTGGGAAACAGGGGACATGGTATGGGAAAGAAGGAATTATTTAAAAAAAAATGTTTGTGGTGTATGATAGGCATTAAACTAGTTTGTTTGAAGCAGTATGATTGTGGCACCTATGGAAACAACAACTTATGAAACACAAATCAGCAGTTATAATTGTTTTTTTAATTTAGGCACAAAGCCAGCCATTTGAGGGGAGGAAAAAGTCACCATCCTTCAGAGTAAAGTCAAGGGAGGGTGAAGAAGAGGCAAAGAAAATCCTGGTCCAACAACAACATCAAAGACTGACCAGTCCAGTCTTTGATGTTGTTGTTGGACCAGGATTTTCTTTGCCTCTTCTTCACCCTCCCTTGACTTTACTCTGAAGGATGGTTTTAGTCATAACACTGAGACCTTTCTACAATGGGGAACAGAGACCAGAAGTGATGGCTAACTACAACTGGCTGTAACAGTGGCACATCTAGATGGTACCATAACAACTGGCTGTACTAGTGGCACATTAAGAGTGGCATCCCAACGTCTAGCTGCTCCAGTGGCACATCTAGAGTGACATCCCAACGTCTGGCTGCACCAGTTGCACATCTAGAGTGGCAACCCAATGTCTGGCTGCACCAGTTGCACATTAAGAGTGGCATCCCAACATCTGGCTGCACCAGTTGCACATCTAGAGTGGCATCCCAATGTCTGGCTGCACCAGTTGCACATCTAGAGTGGCATCCCAACGTCTGGCTGCACCAGTTGCACATCTAGAGTGACATCCCAACGTCTGGATACACCAGTTACACATCTAGAGTGACATCCCAACGTCTGGCTGCACCAGTTGCACATCTAGAGTGACATCCCAACATCTGGCTGCACCAGTTGCACATCTAGAGTGACACCCCAATGACTGGCTGCACCAGTTACACATCTAGTGTGACACCGCAATGACTGGCTGCACCAGTTACACATCTAGTGTGACACCGCAATGACTGGCTGCACCAGTTGCACATCTAGAGTGACACCCCAATGACTGGCTGCACCAGTTGCACATCTAGAGTGACGCCCCAATGAGTGGCTGCACCAGTTACACATCTAGTGTGACACCGCAATGACTGGCTGCACCAGTTGTACATCTAGAGTGGACTCCCAACGTCTGGCTGCACCAGTTGCACATCTAGAGTGGCACCCCAGCAACTGCTGTTCACATTCAGAACCTAGCTACTGCCATGAGCGACAAACCCACATGGAGATTTATCATTGAGTTTATTTCGGTCAAGGTCACCGCAATAATGAAGTATGAAAGTAAAAAGGGCTATAATTTAGAATAAATGGTAAACTATTGAACTGATGCCTTCACCAGGGCTGGATTTATTGGGGTACCCAAGATAAGATATTCATGGCTGGAATGCTTTGATCAAAGTCTGGATGCTTCATCAGAATTAAGAGATAAATAACAACAGTTACAATCAATAAACAGAATGAATCATCTGGTGGTGTAGAATTTAGTAATTTGCTCTTGGTAGCCAAACTACTAAGCACACAAAATAGCCTATATGAGAATCAATTAATTTTTATACATAAATATGATTCTAGTTTTACTTTAAAATTGCTTTATGACAAGGCTAGAAATATGATATTCCTACATAAAATTAATTACAAATTCTAAGGTGTTTACGTAATGTTCTCATTAATGCTACTAACTGTAGCAATCTGCCTCAAGTACCTTCATTGGATGGGAAAAACATGAAAAGTATAAAATTCATTTTGACAAACAGAAACATCAGTATATATTATAAAAACATCCTGAAAACATACATATGGTCTGTTCTTCTATACGGCTGTGACTGCTGGACAATCTCTCTATATATATAAAACTGAGGATGCCTGTCTGTGTTTGAATCCCTAAAACTAGAGAAGCACCCAACCGACTGTTTTCAAACTTTACACATGTAATACTTATGTTTCAGGGAGTGTTCTGAGCAAAAGAAATTTCAAATTTTCAATGCCCTAGGGACCGCATTAAGTGATTTAGCTATCTCTATAATTCTTAGTCTTTCTCTTTTTAGATACATACATATAACGTCGCGCCCTTATAATATCTGTCTGTATGTCTGGCTGTCTGCATTACGTCACTTCCTACAATTCGATGCGCCCTTATAATATCTGTCTGTATGTCTGGCTGTCTGCATTACGTCACTTCCTACAATTCGATGCACCCTTATAATATCTGTCTGTATGTCTGGCTGTCTGCATTACGTCACTTCCTACAATTCGATGCGCCCTTATAAGATCTGTCTGTATGTCTGGCTGTCTGCATTACATCACTTCCTACAATTCGATGCGCCCTTATAAGATCTGTCTGTATGTCTGGCTGTCTGCATTACGTCACTTCCTACAATTCGTCGCGCCCTTATAATATCTGTCTGTATGTCTGGCTGTCTCCGGTTATTCTGCCACCCTTGCTCAAGACAAATCTCACACTCATTCCCCAAACAGTTGGTAAGCGCACAAACAACTTCTTCCTCACGTTTTAAGCCACAGTGTTGCTTACTTACTTACGTACCACCAGACCCTTACTTCTTTGCCAGCAGTGGTTGTGGCAATACTAAGCTTAGCTAAGGCGGTTATATATTTCACAATAGCTTATCCCGTGCAACGCTGGGTACCACTGCTAGTAAGCAATAAAATGGTAAGGAAACTGGACACCACTGGAATGTGGTTCATCTGGAGAATATTGAAAATATCTTGGACGGAAAAGAAAACCAGCACCAGATAATGATGATTATGAAAAAAACACATACTATATATGGGAGGCACATGGCTTAGTGGTTAGAGCATTGACCTTGCAATCGAAAGGTTGTGAGTTCAATTCTCAGACCGGGTGATGTGTTGTTTCCTTCAGCAAGACACTTTATTTCACATTGCTCCAGTTTACTCAGCTGTAGAAATGAGATGATAGGGACTGGGGTCCCTATCATTCCACTGCAAAGTGGCTGTGGAGGTGCCACGACAAAAAAGCACCCAGTACTCACTGTAAATGAGGTTGGTGTTAGGAAGGGCATCCAGCTGTAGAAATCAAGCCAGAATCAGTCCCGTCCCACCCTTGCAAGCAGGGAAAAGCGGACGTAAAAATGATGATGATGATGATGATGATGATGATGATATAGTTTAGATTATAGAGTTATAGCTCTTTATGTTCTGAGTTCAAATCCCGCTGAGGTTAACATTGCCTTTCATCCTTACAGAGTCGATAAAATAAAGTACCAGTAACGTACTGGGGGTCAATTTAATCGACTTTCCCTCCCGCCAAATTACTCGCCTTGTGCCTATACTAGAAATCATTATTATTACACACAAAGCCAGCAAAATATCCCAGTGTATTACTGGTACTTTATTTTATCGACCTCGTAAGGATGAAAGGCTAAGTCAAATCCCGTCGAGGTTAACTTTGCCTTTCATCCTTACGGGGTTGGTTGATAAAATAAAGTACCAGTAATGTCGATTTAATCAATCCCCCCCCCCCCCCCCAAAAAAAAATTGATGCCCTTGTGTTTAAATCAGACGCCATTATGAGGTGGAGTGGCAGAATCGGTAGAGTGTCGGACAATAGGCTTTACTGCATATAGTTACAACCTTTTATATTCTGAGTTCAAGTCCAACAAAATTTAGCTTTGTCTTTCATCCTTACAGGGTTGATAAAAAGTACCAGTAATGCACTGGGGCCATTCAATCAACTTTCCCCTTCCTTTCAAATTGCTGGCATTGTAAGTAGAAACAGGTAGTAGTAGTAGTAGTAGTAGTAGCAGCAGTAACAGTAGTAGTAGTAGTAGAAGTAGTTGCAGCAGCAACAGTAGTAGTAGTAGTAGCAGTAGTAGTAGCAGCAGCAGTAGTAGTAGCAGTAGCAGCAGCAGTAGTAGTAGTAACAGTAGTAGTAGTAGTAGAAGTAGTAGCAGCAGCAGTAGTAGTAGTAGCAGTAGTAGCAGTAGTAGTAGTAGTAGCAGTAGTAGTAGTAGCAGCAGCAACAGCAGCAGTAGTAGTAGTAGCAGCAGCAACAGCAGCAGTAGTAGTAGTAGTAGTAGTAGTAGCAGCAACAGTAGTAGTCATAGTAGTAGTAGTAGTAGCAGCAACAGTAGTAGTAGTAGTAGTAGCAGCAGCAGCAGCAGCAGCAGCAGTAGTAGTAGCAGCAGCAGCAACAGCAGTAGTAGTAGTAGCAGCAACAGTAGTAGTCATAGTAGTAGTAGTAGTAGCAGCAACAGTAGTAGTCATAGTAGTAGTAGTAGTAGCAGCAACAGTAGTAGTCATAGTAGTAGTAGTAGTAGTAGCAGCAACAGTAGCAGTCATAGTAGTAGTAGTAGTAGCAGCAACAGTAGTAGTCATAGTAGTAGTAGTAGCAGCAACAGTAGTAGTCAGAGTAGTAGTAGTAGTAGCAGTAACAGTAGTAGTAGTAGTAGTAGTAGTAGCAGTAACAGTAGTAGTAGTAGTAGTGTTGGAACAATAGCATAATTGATTGGAGATGAAATAAAAACTGTTACATTGTATAGTGGTGCTGTTGCTATGGCAACATATTGTTTTAATGGGTTGCCAGAAGTTGCTAAATCATTAAGGGTGGACTCCACCCCAACTTGTCCTCCTCATCCTTTATCTTTCTAGGTCCACCTCTCCAGTCCACCCTCATACCCACTTCAACCCACCACCGCCATCTAACCCCTATTGTCTTGTCTCCACCACCACCCTAACCCTCTGTCCTACCTACTCCACCACCCTTTACCTGACTACACCTAACATGTCTACCACCCCACCACCCCCACTATCCTGTCTAACCACCCGCACCACTGCCATCTAACCTATCCACCCCACCGCCCCCACTATCCTGTCTACCACCCCCACCATCCTGTCTACCACCCCACCACCACTATCCTGTCTACCCCCCCACTATCCTGCCGACCACCCCCACCACTGCCATCTAACCTATCCACCCCACCGCCCCCACTATCCTGTCTAATCACCCGCACCACTGCCATCTAACCAATCCACCCCACCGCCCCCACCATCCTGTCTACCACCCCACCACCACTATCCTGTCTACCACCCCCACCACCACCACTATCCTGTCTACCACCCCCACCACTGCCATCTAACCAATCCACCCCACCGCCCCCACCATCCTGTCTACCACCCCCACCATCCTGTCTACCACCCCACCACCACCACTATCCTGTCTACCACCCCCACCACTGCCATCTAACCAATCCACCCCACCGCCCCCACTATCCTGTCTACCACCCCCACCATCTTGTCTACCACCCCACCACCACCACTGCCATCTAACCTATCCACCCCACCACCACCCATGTCCAACCTTATCTCTCCCCTCACGATGTAGCCCAAGGAAGTCTTTCATTGATTACAATAAAACACACTCACTGTTTGGTTTGGTTGGTTTTCACTTCTGTATCTTTTATATCTCTATAGTTAATTGATCCTGCAATCAATGTTTATTATTGATTGACCAGTGGTTAAAAATGCAGATATAAATATATATATATATATATATATATATATATATATATATATATATATATATATATATATATATATATATATAGTCTATCAAAGTTCTTTCATCACACACCTGTGACATCATCAGTGGTACAATTATGTTTCCTCCTGTTGTATTGTAATGTCTACTCCATTTTTATTTTTATTTTTATTTATTTATTTATTCTTGTTTCTGTTTGTGCATATGTTTGTGTGTGTGTTCGTGTCTGAGTCTGTGTGTTTTTGTATTCTATCTTTGTTCACTAGTGTGTGTTTATGTGTGTTTGTTGTTATTGTACTTGTGTATATATTTATTTATTTATTTATATTTACCTTAGGTCAGTAGTGTGTGTTTAAGTATGGTTATTGTTATTATTCCATTTGTTTTTTCTGTTCAACTTTGGTTTTCTTAGTTCTATTTCAGTTGCTTCTCTGATTTGTCTACCTGTTGAGCTATTTCTATGTTTAGATATTATTTTAATTTCTATGTTGTCTATATTACCATCATGTCTTTGTCTGCCATGTTCATATAGTACCAAACCGTCTTTTTGTCCTTTTAGTTCCCCCCAGTGTTGGTCTATTCTTTCTCCTATGCTACGAGCTGTCTAACCTATGTATGTCGTTGTCATGTTTCTGCAAGTACCCTCTGTACATCTTATGCTATAGACTACATTTCTATTTTTACAATTTATTTGTGAATTTATTCTACATATAACACATTTTTTTATTAGTACAGTGAGTTTTCCTAAAGGGGTATGTTTTGCTGATCAGGGATTTTACGGTAGTTCCTGGCTTTTCTACCACTTTATATATATATATATATATATATATATATATCTATATATATATATATATATTAATGAATCATCAGCCATTAGTGTCCACATTCCCTGATAGCAAGGGTTGGAGTATATATATGTATATATATATATACATATATATGTGTGTGTGCGTGTGTGTATATGTGCGTATATATACACACACACACACATATATATATATATATAGGTATATAAAATAAAT
>OZ024757.1:20685738-20725738 GCA_964016885.1 Eledone cirrhosa
GTAAACAGTTAATGATTCACTTCATTCTTACCTGGAATCACACACAAAGCATATTGGTGATCAGTTACTAAGAGGTAGTCCAATTTTCATTGGTGAAAGTAGGTCACATGGTTGAATGTGTTGCAGGGTGAAGTTGACTGAAACACTATAGTGTACAAGGAGACTATCAAATCCAGACAAGAAGTGCAACTACTCTGTGATGATGGACATATTTTGTGATGGGCATGAAGCTTTCATGTGTCTAGAAGCTGTATTCATGAAGCTTTCATGTGTCTAGAAGTCATTCATGAAGCTTTCATGTGTCTAGAAGCTGTATTCATGAAGCTTTCATGTGTCTAGAAGCTGTATTCATGAAGCTTTCATTTGTCTAGAAGCTGTATTCATGAAGCTTTCATGTGTCTAGAAGTCATTCATGAAGCTTTCATGTGTCTAGAAGCTGTATTCATGAATCTTTCATGTGTCTAGAAGCTGTATTCATGAAGCTTTCATGTGTCTAGAAGCTGTATTCATGAAGCTTTCATGTGTCTAGAAGTCATTCATGAAGCTTTCATGTGTCTAGAAGCTGTATTCATGAGGCTTTCATGTGTCTAGAAGCTGTATTCATGAAGCTTTCATGTGTCTAGAAGCTGTATTCATGAAGCTTTCATGTGTCTAGAAGCTGTATTCATGAAGCTTTCATGTGTCTAGAAGCTGTATTCATGAAGCTTTCATGTGTCTAGAAGTCATTCATGAAGCTTTCATGTGTCTAGAAGTCATTCATGAAGCTTTCACGTCTCTAGAAGCTGTATTCATGAAGCTTTCATGTGTCTAGAAGTCATTCATGAAGCTTTCATGTGTCTAGAAGCTGTATTCATGAGGCTTTCATGTGTCTAGAAGCTGTATTCATGAAGCTTTCATGTGTCTAGAAGCTATTCATGAAGCTTTCATGTGTCTAGAAGCTGTATTCATGAAGCTTTCATGTGTCTAGAAGCTGTATTCATGAAGCTTTCATGTGTCGAGAAGTCATTCATGAAGCTTTCATGTGTCTAGAAGCTGTATTCATGAAGCTTTCATGTGTCTAGAAGCTATTCATGAAGCTTTCATGTGTCTAGAAGCTATTCAGATGACACTTTTTTCGATGACGATATCTGGATAACACATCTGATCTTCAGTTAAGAGATATTGTGGAACTTTTCTGTTAGGAAAAGCCTTTGCTTTTGTGATCTGTTAAAGAATGGAGTGCCTTTATTGACAATGTTAATTATTAGATGATCCCTGAGAATCTAGATGAATTAAGAGAGGGGTGTGGACATTTCTATATTCCATGACCTAAATGAACGAAGATGCTGTTAGTATCAACTCTTGAAAGTATTCACAGTGAGTCACATATCGTTTCAGAGTGTTATGGGTGCATGATAGACACCTGCTTTGGAAAGACAATCCCCTAAATGGGAAGGTAGAAGGATTTTGACAGTTACAAATTTAATTATAGTGCCTTGATCTAGAAATAACACAGTCCAGGCAGGAATAAGGAGTGGGGAGGAGAAGTCGATGAACAACATCGCAGAACTCATTCACTTACTGACTGGGGTGGACCTCGTCAAATCGGACCAAGGAAACAATGTTTCCATTTCCATTGTGCTTTCTATTGCTGATACTATCTACTGGTCACAACTCCTGGCAGAAAGAGCAACGTAAAATAAAATCTCTTGCTTAAGGACTTAATGCATTGCCCAGTCGAGGAATTGAAATTGTAACCTCACAATTGTTAATCAATTACTAACTACTAAGCCACAAAGAATAGCTGATCTTAACATTTTCATTTCCATATTTCGAATGAAATATACTAGTTTCAGTTAGAGTAATTTAATAAAATGTCAAAGTTTTTCACTAGTGAGCTATTTAGGACATTTTTTTCTTTTATTTTCTGGTGAAGCCGATCCCTCTCCAGGTCTAAATATAGCTGATTTCTTCCAGGGAATGATAAAGAGGGATAGAATGGAAATGAGGAACAGACACAGTGGAAGAATTGGTCCCCAGTACTAGATTGGTACTTGTTTTTATCGACCTGGAATGGATGAAAGGCAAAGTTGACCCCAGCGGGATTTGAACTGAGAGAGCAGAAAGCCGAAATGAATACTGCAAAGCATCAGAAGACTATGTTGGTATGGTCACGTGATGCGCATGAAAGACGACAGCTGTATAAAAAAGTGCAGGCCGATAAAAATAGACGGAAGTCACAGAGTAGGCAGACCCAGAAAAACCTGGGACGACTTGATAAATTCCGACCTCACACACTTACACCTCTCCAAGACAATGTCACTGGACCGAGATCTTTGGCACTACACAGTAATACAGAAGACCCGCCTTGCCTAAGTACAAAGCGAAACCTACAGTCAGTAGGCACCTCTAACAAAAATACACCCCCGTCCCACCACATCCACACCACCCCTTTCGATGTAAAGTTATGTTGGTACCACAACATCCAGTCCGAAATAAATGAGGTCGTGTAGGTGTCACGAAAAAAAACACACAGTCCGCGCTGTAATGTGGCCGTGTAGGTAACACGGTAAAAACCTCCCAGTCCACACTGTAAACGTGGTTGGTGTTAGGAAGGGTATCCAGCCATAGAAAACCCGCCAGACAGTCCTATACGAGCAAGACAACCAATCTTGCCTCAAGTGGGAAAATTCCCGTCCAAACGCATGCAAGCGTGGAAGATGGACGTTAAACGATGATGATGATGATGATGATGATGATGATGATTATTCTATCTGATGTTCTAATGACTCTGCCAATTTGCCACCTATATTTAGAATATAACTTAAATATTTCTAAAATAAAATTAGGATCGAATATTAGGATAAACATTTGAAAATTAGCAGTTTTCAAATATAAATCCAGGACAGTTAGGCTTCAAAAGGGTCAACCCTTTTTGTACCATATTTCCAATGAAAGATACTACCTATAATTTTCAGATAAATTTCTTTAAATAATCAAGAATTTGGAGAGATTTAGTAAAATAACTTTCTCAGTATTAATCTGGTGTTTGAAGAATAATTTAACAAAGTTCTAACATAAAACTATGATGGAAGGTTTTTAGATATAATATAAATCCTTAAAAATAAATAGCATTTTATCATAGAATTAGAGGCAATTTCAGATGGTTTGGTATCAAACGGATTAAATTGCTGTTGACATCACTCTCACATCCATTTTTCCATGCTGGCATGGGATGGATAGGTCAATTATACCTACTTTCATTGCATGCTAGAATAGATTAGACATATTTTCCTGAAGAATCTAGATGTTTCTCCTACAAATGGTTAGCTCACCCTTTAATCTTATAAAGAAAGCATACTAACTACTTCTCCCCCAAACCCTTACAAAATCCGCAAATAATTCAATTTGAAATGAAGAAGGATCTTTTGAATAAAGAAGACGAAGAAGAACCTGCTACCAGTTTAGATGTATTTCTCTGGAAAAATCTAAACATTTTAACTAGGAAGACTTGTTGGTGATGTGGTCTGTGGAGGTGTTGTTGATGTGGTATGGCATGTCACACGTTTGAAATGGAGGCAATTTCCTCAACTAGTAACGAACCACTTGACATGATGAAGGAAGAGCATACTACTTAGGCTTTCTGCCAACATAGCTAAAGATGCTCGAGTTATGTCCCTTACAGTGCAGTTCTTCAGTTGGAAAATCATTGGCATTTATAAATTTGCTTTAACCCTTTTGGTCATTCTGTATTTTTATTTAAGATTTTTCTATATTTATACGCTTCTCTAAATTAGTTTTTTTTAGCAATCTTCTTATTGAGATGTAAAATAAATAGCTGACAAATTTTACCGTATATATATATATATGTATCATCATCATCACCGTTTTACGTCCGTTCTTCCACGCTAGCATGGGTTAGACGGGTTGTCCTGTTGTGAGCAGTGTCCGGTCAGCTGACCTTGTCTTGCTCATACTGGCATGATTTCTACGGCTGGATGCCCTTCCTAACACCAATCTCATTTACATATATATATATATATACAGTAACATTGATGCAATATTCAATTCAAGAATTCAACGTACATTTATCCTTGTAGGAATGAATGATGGAGTATTTTTAGAATAAGGAAATATACATATAATAATTATTATATGTTATATACATATATATATATATATATATTTGCACCTCTCTAAGACAATGTCACTCGACCGAGATCTTTGGCGCTACACAGTAATACAGAAGACCCGCCTTGCCTATATACAAAGCGAAACCTACAGTCAGTGGGCACCTCTTAACCAAATATACACCCCAATCCACTACCCTACCCTATCCTCCAACTCCCACCAACCTTTCTCTGTAAAGTTGGTACCACAACATCCAGTCCAAATAAATGAGATAATGAGATCGAGATCGTGTAGGTGTCACGACAAAAAAACACACAGTCCACGCTGTAATGTGGCCGTGTAGGTAACACGGTAAAAAGTTCCCAGTTCCACACTGTAAATGTGGTTGGTGTTAGGAAGGGCATCCAGCTGTAGAAAACACGCCAGACAGTCCACGCTGTAATGTGGCCGTGTAGGCAACACGGTAAAAAGTTCCCAGTTCCACACTGTAAATGTGGTTGGTGTTAGGAAGGGCATCTAGCTGTAGAAAACACGCCAGACAGTCCACGCTGTAATGTGGCCGTGTAGGCAACACGGTAAAAAGTTCCCAGTTCCACACTGTAAATGTGGTTGGTGTTAGGAAGGGCATCCAGCCGTAGAAAACCTGCCAGATAGTCCTGTATGAGCGAGACACGGTCATCCGACCAACTTTGCCTCAAGTGGGACAACCCCCGTCTAACCCATGCTAGCGTGGAAGATAGACGTTAAACGAAGATGATGATGATGATGATATACACACACAGTCAGATTCCTATATGTATGTATACATACATACATATAGCTATGTATTTATCTATCTATATGTACATATTCAAGACCATAGTATATTTGATGGCTTAAAAGTTCCGAATTTTGATAGAAGCTGAAATTCTATTTCAAAATTTGCAACTAATAATTAGTGATGGATAGAAATATAAATTGTTGAAGAATGTGGAATATCACATGTTGATAAATAAAAGGAAAGCTTTGACAAAAATATATTCGAAATATGTGTGTGTGTGTGAGTGTGAGTGAGTGTGTGTGTATGCACAATATTATATGACAGAATGTATGTATGTGTGTGTGTGTATATATATATATATATATATATACACGCACACACACCAATATACACATATATATGAATACATACAAACACACACACATAAACACACACCTATATACATATACAAACACATATGTATGTATGTATATATATATATATATATATGTTTGTGTATATATATAAAACAAAATAACAAGAATTGGTGAATATTGTACACAAACAAATAATTTTAAGTTAGTGGAAAAAAAACTAAAGAGAGGATTTACAGATTTTGTAGAGGAAAAAAAAAAGAAAATAGGATAAAGATTGAAATTTGTGGTTGTTTTAAAGACGATTCTAGGAGATCATAGAATTAATATGAAAAAAATAGAGTAGAAGTATCTCTTTTAACTGGAGAGCTCTCTATATTGTTATACTATTGTCATTGAAAACTATATATTTGTATATATGAGGGCACATGTGTGTGTCTGTGTATTGTGTGTGTGCTTGTGTCTGTGTATTGTGTGTGTGCTTGTATGTGTATTGTGTATGTGCATGTTTATTGTGTATGTGTGTGAGTATATGTACAGGTGTTTGTGTATGTGTACATGTGCACATATGTGTATATGTGCACATGTGTGAGTATATGTGCATACCTGTGTGTGTATAAGTGCATGGAAAGAGAAATATCTATCTACCTACCTTTGTGGCAAATAAAGAAATCTCTCTCTCTATCCATTTATCTTCCTATTTATCTATCTATTTGTCATGATCAAACTGCCACCCTCCTTCAAAAACAAAGGTGAGGCGGTTTTCCTATGTGTTATGGCTATTGTGAAAGAGGTTATATGGTGGACGAGGTTAAAAGGGCTGAGGTCAGACACCTTTCTCTCCGGCCAACAACTGATTCTTTTTTTCAAATATCATTTTGCAAGAATCAGGATGGAGAGAGAGGTGCTGTAACCCAGCAAATTTTATAAAAGGTGGGTGAATGTGGCAAAGATGGCCCGAGTGGTTGGGCCTTCTCTCTATATAAGCCTGTAGGTTGAGGAAAAAGAGAAAGAGAGGAAGGGAGTACTCACTCTTGGTGCTCCTGGAGATGAGGGTTGTACATTTTTTCGGGGTGTGTACAACCCCTGTGTAACGCCCCCCCCCCCTATTGGGGATTTCAATTGTTATTTGTTATTTTATTAATAGTTTTATTTTCATATACCTGTATGTAAACTCCCCATTTGTATTTGTCCCCTTCTTTTGTGCCCTTGTGGCTAATAAAGAAATTTATCTATCTATCTACATACCTACTTATCTATCTTCCTATTTATCTATCTATCTACATAGATGTGTAATATGTTGGATGTGTAATAGTAATATACACGAATGGCAAAGCATAAATGAACTAAGTGAGAAATTAGGAATAAGAGAGATCAGATGTTGTTTACTTGAGAGAAGACTACGTTGGTATGGTCACGTGATGCGCATAAAAGTGCAGGGCGATCAAAATTGATGGAAGTTACGGAGTAGGCAGACCCAGAAAAACCTGGGATGATTTGATAAATTCCAACCTTATACCTCTCTAAGACAATGGTACTCGACCAAGATCTTTGGCGCTACGCAGTAATACAGAACACATGCCTTGCCTATGTACAAAGCAAAACCTACTGTCAGTAGGCACCTCTTAACCAAATATACACCCCCATCCCACTACCCCTACCCCCACCCCCATCAACACCATCACTAGCCTCATCATCATCATCACTACCGCCACCATCACCACCACTATCATCATCACCACTACCATCATCACCATCACTACCACCACCACCACCACCATCACTACCACCACCATCATCACCACCACTATCATCATCATCACTACCACCAGCACCATCTTCATCATCACGACCACCACCATCACCATCATCATCACTATCACCACCACCATCACCATCATCATCACCACCACCTCCATCATCATCACCACCACTATCATCATCACGACCACCACCACTATCATCATCATCACCACCACCATCATCATCACTACCACCACTATCATCACCACCACCACCATTTATCATCTATTTTCCATATCTACATGGGTTAGATAGATTGTCAAATTCAATGGCTAGATGTGCTTCTTTCATGTTGTTTTTAGTTTGGTTCATATGGCTGGATGTCCTTCCTAACTGCCACCCCCTTCACTGGCTGGATGTCCTCCTTAACTGCCACCCCCTTCACTGGCTGGAAGTCCTCCTTAACTGCCACCCCCTTCACTGGCTGGATGTCCCCCTTAACTGCCACCCCCTTCACTGGCTGGATGTCCCCCTTAACTGCCACCCCCTTCACTGGCTGGATGTCCTTCCTAACTGCCACCCCCTTCACTGGCTGGATGTCCCCCTTAACTGCCAGCCCCTTCACTGGCTGGATGTCCCCCTTAACTGCCACCCCCTTCACTGGCTGGATGTCCTTCCTAACTGCCACCCCCTTCACTGGCTGGATGTCCTCCCTAACTGCCACCCCCTTCACTGGCTGGATGTCCCCCTTAACTGCCACCCCCTTCACTGGCTGGATGTCCCCCTTAACTGCCACCCCCTTCACTGGCTGGATGTCCCCCTTAACTGCCACCCCCTTCACTGGCTAGATGTCCCCCTTAACTGCCACCCCCTTCCTGGCTGGATGTCCTTCCTAACTGCCACCCCCTTCACTGGCTGGATGTCCTCCTTAACTGCCACCCCCTTCACTGGCTGGATGTCCCCCTTAACTGCCACCCCCTTCACTGGCTGGATGTCCTCCCTAACTTCCACCCCCTTCACTGGCTGGATGTCCTCCCTAACTGCCACCCCCTTCACTGGCTGGAAGTCCTCATTAACTGCCACCCCCTTCACTGGCTGGAAGTCCTCATTAACTGCCACCCCCTTCACTGGCTGGATGTCCCCCTTAACTGCCACCCCCTTCACTGGCTGGATGTCCCCCTTAACTGCCACCCCCTTCACTGGCTGGATGTCCCCCTTAACTGCCACCCCCTTCACTGGCTGGATGTCCTCCTTAACTGCCACCCCCTTCACTGGCTGGATGTCCCCCTTAACTGCCACCCCCTTCACTGGCTGGATGTCCTCCTTAACTGCCACCCCCTTCACTGGCTGGATGTCCTCCTTAACTGCCACCCCCTTCACTGGCTGGATGTCCTTCCTAACTGCCACCCCCTTCACTGGCTGGATGATGTCCTTAACTGCCACCCCCTTCACTGGCTGGATGTCCTCCTTAACTGCCACCCCCTTCACTGGCTGGATGTCCTTCCCTAACTGCTACCCCCTTCACTGGCTGGATGTCCTCCCTAACTTCCACCCCCTTCACTGGCTGGATGTCCTTCCTAACTGCCACCCCCTTCACTGGCTGGATGTCCTCCCTAACTGCCACCCCCTTCACTGGCTGGATGTCCTCCCTAACTGCCACCCCCTTCACTGGCTGGAAGTCCCCATTAACTGCCACCCCCTTCACTGGCTGGATGTCCTCCCTAACTGCCACCCCCTTCACTGGCTGGATGTCCTCCTTAACTGCCACCCCCTTCACTGGCTGGATGTCCTCCCTAACTGCCACCCCCTTCACTGGCTGGAAGTCCCCATTAACTGCCACCCCCTTCACTGGCTGGAAGTCCTCATTAACTGCCACCCCCTTCACTGGCTGAAAGTCCTCATTAACTGCCACCCCCTTCACTGGCTGGAAGTCCTCATTAACTGCCACCCCCTTCACTGGCTGGAAGTCCTCATTAACTGCCACCCCCTTCACTGGCTGGATGTCCTCCCTAACTGCCACCCCCTTCACTGGCTGGAAGTCCTCATTAACTGCCACCCCCTTCACTGGCTGGAAGTCCTCATTAACTGCCACCCCCTTCACTGGCTGGATGTCCTCCTTAACTGCCACCCCCTTCACTGGCTGGATGTCCTCCTTAACTGCCACCCCCTTCACTGGCTGGATGTCCTCCCTAACTGCCACCCCCTTCACTGGCTGGATGTCCTCCTTAACTGCCACCCCCTTCACTGGCTGGATGTCCTCCCTAACTGCCACCCCCTTCACTGGCTGGATGTCCTCCTTAACTGCCACCCCCTTCACTGGCTGGATGTCCTCCCTAACTGCCACCCCCTTCACTGGCTGGATGTCCTTCCTAACTGCCACCCCCTTCACTGGCTGGATGTCCTCCTTAACTGTCACCCCCTTCACTGGCTGGATGTCCTCCTTAACTGCCACCCCCTTCACTGGCTGGATGTCCTCCTTAACTGCCACCCCCTTCACTGGCTGGAAGTCCTTCCTAACTGCCACCCCCTTCACTGGCTGGATGTCCTTCCTTAACTGCCACCCCCTTCACTGGCTGGATGTCCTCCTTAACTTCCACCCCCTTCACTGGCTGGATGTCCTTTTGTGGCATAAGAACAACCACTTACAGGATGGACTGGGTGCCTTTTATTGTGATACCAATACAGCCATCTTACAAGGTGGACTGGATGTTTTTGAATTGGAACCAGTACTACCACCAAATAGAGTGGCCTGAGTGGCATCAGCATTACTACTTAAAGGGTCAACTGGGTGCCTTTTGTTGTGGCACCAGTACTATCACCTTTCAAGGTTGACTGGGTGTTTTTTGTAATGGCACCAGCAGCAACACCTTACAGAATGGACTGGGTGTTTCTTGTCATGGCAACAGCACAACCACCTTACAGAATGGACAGGGTGTTTCTTGTCATGGCACCAGCAGCACCACCTTACAGAATGGACTGGGTGTTTCTTGTCATGGCCCCAGCACAACTACTTTAGAGAATGGACAGGGTGTTTCTTGTCATGGCCCCAGCACAACTACCTTACAGAATGGACTGGGTGTTTCTTGTCATGGCACCAGCAGCACCACCTTACAGAATGGACTGGGTGTTTCTTGTCATGGCCCCAGCACAACTACCTTACAGAATGGACTGGGTGTTTCTTGTCATGGCACCAGCACAACCACCTTACAGAATGGACAGGGTGTTTCTTGTCATGGCCCCAGCACAACTACCTTACAGAATGGACTGGGTGTTTCTTGTCATGGCACCAGCACAACCACCTTACAGAATGGACTGGTTGTTTCTTGTCATGGCCCCAGCACAACTACCTTACAGAATGGACTGGGTGTTTCTTGTCATGGCCCCAGCACAACTACCTTACAGAATGGACTGGGTGTTTCTTGTCATGGCACCAGCACAACTACCTTACAGAATGGACTGGGTGTTTCTTGTCATGGCCCCAGCACAACCACCTTACAGAATGGACTGGGTGTTTCTTGTCATGGCCCCAGCACAACCACCTTACAGAATGGATTGGGTGTTTCTTGTCATGGCCCCAGCACAACCACCTTACAGAATGGACTGGGTGTTTCTTGTCATGGCACCAGCACAACTACCTTACAGAATGGACTGGGTGTTTCTTGTCATGGCCCCAGCACAACCACCTTACAGAATGGACTGGGTGTTTCTTGTCATGGCCCCAGCACAACTACCTTACAGAATGGACAGGGTGTTTCTTGTCATGGCACCAGCACAACCACCTTACAGAATGGACTGGGTGTTTCTTGTCATGGCCCCAGCACAACCACCTTACAGAATGGACTGGGTGTTTCTTGTCATGGCCCCAGCACAACTACCTTACAGAATGGACTGGGTGTTTCTTGTCATGGCCCCAGCACAACTACCTTACAGAATGGACTGGGTGTTTCTTGTCATGGCACCAGCAGCACCACCACCTTACAGAATGGACTGGGTGTTTCTTGTCATGGCACCAGCACAACCACCTTACAGAATGGACTGGGTGTTTCTTGTCATGACACCAGCACAACTACCTTACAGAATGGACTGGGTGTTTCTTGTCATGACACCAGCACAACTACCTTACAGAATGGACTGGGTGTTTCTTGTCATGGCCCCAGCACAACCACCTTACAGAATGGACTGGGTGTTTCTTGTCATGGCACCAGCACAACTACCTTACAGAATGGACTGGGTGTTTCTTGTCATGGCACCAGCACAACTACCTTACAGAATGGACTGGGTGTTTCTTGTCATGGCACCAGCAGCACCACCACCTTACAGAATGGACTGGGTGTTTCTTGTCATGGCCCCAGCACAACCACCTTACAGAATGGACTGGGTGTTTCTTGTCATGACACCAGCACAACTACCTTACAGAATGGACTGGGTGTTTCTTGTCATGGCCCCAGCACAACTACCTTACAGAATGGACTGGGTGTTTCTTGTCATGGCACCAGCAGCACCACCACCTTACAGAATGGACTGGGTGTTTCTTGTCATGGCCCCAGCACAACTACCTTACAGAATGGACTGGGTGTTTCTTGTCATGGCACCAGCAGCACCACCACCTTACAGAATGGACTGGGTGTTTCTTGTCATGGCCCCAGCACAACTACCTTACAGAATGGACTGGGTGTTTCTTGTCATGGCACCAGCAGCACCACCACCTTACAGAATGGACTGGGTGTTTCTTGTCATGGCCCCAGCACAACCACCTTACAGAATGGACTGGGTGTTTCTTGTCATGACACCAGCACAACTACCTTACAGAATGGACTGGGTGTTTCTTGTCATGGCCCCAGCACAACTACCTTACAGAATGGACTGGGTGTTTCTTGTCATGGCACCAGCAGCACCACCACCTTACAGAATGGACTGGGTGTTTCTTGTCATGGCACCAGCAGCACCACCACCTTACAGAATGGACTGGGTGTTTCTTGTCATGGCACCACCAGCACCAGCACCACCACTACCTAATAGAGTGGGCTGGGTGGCTTTTTGTCATTGCAATAACACTACCACTTAGAGGGTGGACTGGGTCTTTTTTCTCATGGTATCAGCACTACCGCCTAACATGTTTTAAATAAAATAAATTCAAATAGAAAAAATAAATCTGGTTTTAATATTAATCCTTGAAAACTTTAATCTTATTTAATTATCACATTTTTGTTTCAAGATTTATGAAAACTTTTCAAAATATTTCTTACGAGACTTCATAGCTCAGAAGAGATTATTTCTGCTCCAATTAAGTTCACAAGAATTTGTTGTAACTTCTTTAGTAGTTTCAAATATTGTCTTAATCTGTTGTTAACAACACCACCACATATACACACACACACACTGGTACAACATTGCATATAAGGCTGCTCACACATTCAGACACACACATGTACACACACACACACACATGTACACACACACATATGCATACACACTCATGTACATACACACACTGGTACAACATTGCATATAAGGCTGCTCACACATTCACACACACACACACACACATGTACACACACACATATGCATACACACTCATGTACACACACTGATACAACATTACATATAAGACTTCTCTCTATCACACACACACAGGATAAAATGCTTCCAGTACATGCTGTAAAGTGGTAGGCATTAGGAAGTATCTGTGAATTGGGTTAGGGAAAGTGGAAGTGGATTATATTGACCCCAGTACTTGACTGGTATTTTATTTTATCAGCTTTGGTAGGATTATAAGCAAAGTTGACTTTAGTGGGATTTGGACTTAGAATGTAAAGAGCCAGAAGAAACACTGCTAAGCATTTAAAAATAATATTATAATAATGAAATTATTGTGTAAAGTGCTCAGGTGCACTGCAACTCATCAAAGGTGCATGTATAGTACATAGAACAATGTACAAATGCCAGGAAAATAAACAGTGTACGAGTCATGAAATACATGTGTGTGTGTGTGTGTATGGAGGAGGGACATCAGGTGTAGTGTTTATCTATATACTACTATATACATCAGGTGTAGTGTTTATCTATATACTACTAAAATTCTGTTATTGTGTGCTTGTCTGTAATTTAATACATCCTGCCCTATCACTATCTTAATAATGACAAAGTTACTAAATTTCTTTAAATTCTTGAATATTTCCAAAATTATTTGAAAATCATAAGAAGAGTCTTTCATTAGAAATATGGTAACAAAAGAGTTTATTATAATTTTTGCGACCACAGTTGAACATTCCTGACAAAGTCTACCCACAATTCACAATTTTCCATTGTCACTGGCAACTGTTTCTTACTGAGATTTGTATTGTCTGAGAGTTGATCAATGAAGATTCTAGCAGATCTTCCCCTACTCTGTGAATTGGTTCCCACATTTCCTGCTTCCTTCTCCAGCCATGTCCTCCTGCACATCATAACCACCTTTGAGTAATTGTAGTTGTTATCTTGGCCAAGTTTTCATGTGAACTTTCATTTGTAATATAATGACAACAATTTATGTTTTGTACCATCTAGTTTCTTCTAAAATGCTTGTTCAGGGTCTATTAGTGTTTATATTTAGTTAAAAACCTTCTATCATAATTTTATATAAGAATTTAAGTTATACTTCAAACACCAGCTTAATGTTTTCTGATTTAGGCACAAGGCCAACAATTTTGGAGGTTAGTGGTAAGTCAATTAAATCAACCCTAGTGCATTAATTTTATCGACCCATCATCATCATCATCATCATTTTACGTCCGCTTTTCCCTGCTTGCAAGGGTGGGACGGGAACTGATTCTGGCTTGATTTCTACAGCTGGATGCCCTTCCTAACACCAACCTCATTTACAGTGAGTGCTGGGTGCTTTTTTTGCCGTGGCACCTCCACAACCACTTTGCAGTGGAATGATATAGACCCCAGTCCTATCATCTCATTTCTACAGCTGAGTAAACTGGAGCAATGTGAAATAAAGTGTCTTGCTCAAGGAAACAACACATCACCCGGTCTGAGAATTGAACTCACAACCTTTCAATTGCAAGGCCAATGCTCTAACCACTAAGCCATGTGCCTAAATTATATATTAATTTATAATATATATTATTATATATTAATAAATAATAATTATTATTTATTATTAATAGTTATATAACAATGTCTCCTGATTCTTGATTATTTTCAAAATTATTTGAAAATTATAGGAAGTGATTTTCTATTAGAAATATGGTAACGAAAGAGTTAAAGAGAATTTTTCTCTTTTGCTTATTTATTTTATTCCCCATTTTTGCTCTTGCGATTTTATTTTTGCAATGCTTATAAACTATTCAAAAAAGGAATAATTTTAGCCAAACTATTTTGTTAAAACAAATGTTAACACAAGTCAAAGCAACCATATCAATTACGTTGTGAAATACAGTGATTATGTCTGAAACAACAAAGTCAACCGGAAAAAATCTCAACAGCCATCTTAAATTAAACCTAAGACTTTTCTCATTTTTATTTTTATTTTTACTTCTGGTTGTTTTTTTTTTCCTTTTCAAACATCAGTGGATTATATTTATCAAAAGCTGTTTATTTCGAACATGTTAATAAAATTTCAAATGATGTCACCAAATCTTTTGAAATTAATTTTATTCTACTTATTTTTATTTCAGTCATTATAATGTCCCTAACATCATCACCAACAACAACCACAAAACACGATACGACAGATATTTTTAATGTTTGTTGTTTCCTCAAGCTGCAGAGGTGAGGAAGAGATGAGAAGAAGAAAAGGAAAGACAGACACAGGGAAGGAAAGAAAGACAAGAAAGATAGAAAGACAGAAAAAGGAAAGAGAGAAAGAAAGCAGGGAAAGAAAGACAGACAGAATGATAAAAAGGAAGGAAGGTTGTATTTTTTATGGTCTGTTTCAATTCATGGTTAAATTGTTTGTTCCGGCAGCATTAGTTTAAAAAGTATTTATTTGATTGTTTGCCAGTGTTTCATTTCACCATTGTAATAAATTATTTGTGATTTCACTGCAGTATCTGTCTCATTTCTCTAAGATATCTTCTGCAATCCCTTAACGAGATAATTATATTTCAAGATAAATTAGAATTCAAAGCAAAATAAAAATAAAAATAAAAATAAAAATAAATAAAAATAAAAAAAATAGTAAAAAAAAAAATGGCTTGCTGTAAGGCTTGATAGAAAAGGTTGCACGGCTGAACGAAGCCTATACATGGCGGCTATTTCTTTCTAATTCTGTATGTGTACAAGTGTATGTTCATGCATGCAGATGTGTCTGCATTATTCTCAAGAACATTTGTCTGGAAACTAATATATATATATATTTGATCAAATATTTAAGTAAATGTTTATATTACAAATATATATATATATATCCAGTCATATCATGTTTATATATATATTATGTTGGAAATAAAATCATCAGAAGAGTTAAGGAAACTAAAAGATACCAGTCAGTAAAAGATACCATTTAGTTGTGTTAGGGAGGAGTAACCAGAGTTTAAAAAGGTACTCAGTACATTGGTAGAGGATAAGCATCTTTATTATATATAGTAATGACTTCTACAGGACCAGAACTGTTTCATTTGTATGAAATCATCTTTTTGGTGGATACTAAAATAAAGTCATTACGGACAGTCTTTTTAGTGGATAATAAAAGGAGCTCAGCTGCCGGGGTCCTGAATCCTTCATATTACCCCCTCTATTACTCCAAGTATTGAGTATTCTGGTGAGTAATGGTCTAACTGGTTTTTACTGCATCCATTCTGACACACACACACACACACACACACACACATATATATATATATATATATGAAATATTGCTATCATTATTATATATATTATTCTAAGTTTATGGTAACAAATTAACAGGCTTTTCTACAAATTAGTATGAAATTAATTATTTAAGTCTTCATGCTTCCCGAAATACGCCAAAACTACACCTGATGTACCCCTTCCATGCACATGCACACATGTGTGTATCATGACTCGTGCACTGTTCATTTTACTGATGTTTGTGCATTGCCCTATGTACTGTACATGCTCTTTTTTGATGAGTTGTGGTGCACCTGGGCACTGTACACAATATTTCATTATTGTTATTGTTATTATATCATGACTCGTACACTGTTCATTTTCCTGACATTTGTACATTATTCTATGTACTATACATGCACCTTTGATGAGTTGTAGTGCACCTGAGCACTGTACACAATAATTTCATTATTATTATACAGAAATATAATAATAATACACATTTTAATTAGATTAATGGCATTTGTTATGTAGAATCCATGACTAAAGGCAACTAATTAATATATTTTGCAAGGTCAAATAGTTCTTTAATTGCAGAGATTAAGGAAGATTACGAAGTTGAATTGAGCCTGAGAATATAATGACTGCTTCTAAATTAAACAAAACATCAAATCTCAATCTGGAAATTCTAAGTTAACTCTTTTGTTATCAACTGGGCCAAAACTGACTCAGGTACTATGAATCAAAACCACCTATTTTAAATGGTTCCTATCTAAATTAAACTCTTACAACATAATAAATATCATATAAGAATTATGTTATATTATAAGTACAAAGCGAAACCTACAGTCAGTAGGCACCTCTTAATCAAAT
The DNA here is from genome assembly GCA_964016885.1 of Eledone cirrhosa. NCBI lineage: Eukaryota > Metazoa > Mollusca > Cephalopoda > Octopoda > Eledonidae > Eledone > Eledone cirrhosa. Next base: position 20,702,356 of record OZ024757.1, read on the forward strand.
ATAAACCCCCATCCCACTACCCCAACTCCCCATCAACACCACCCCTTTCTCTGTAAAGTTATGTTGGTACCACAACAGCCAGTCCTAAATGAATGAGGTCATGTAGGTGTCACGACAAAAAAAACACACAGTCCACGGTGTAATGTGGCCGTGTAGGTAACACGGTAAAAACCTCCCAGTCCCACACTGTAAATGTGGTTGGTGTTAGAAAAACCTGCCAGACAGTCCCATACGAGTGAGATGACCAATCTTGCTTTTTTTGCCGTGGCACCTCCACAACCACTTCGCAGTGGAATGATATAGACCCCAGTCCTATCATCTCATTTCTACAGCTGAGTAAACTGGAGCAATGTGAAATAAAGTGTCTTGCTCAAGGAAACAACACATCACCCGGTCTGAGAATTGAACTCACAACCTTTCGATTGCAAAGCCAATGCTCTAACCACTAAGACATATATATATATATGAATTCATATGTATCACATTCGCAACAACGCAGCATTCCATTTTTCATTCCTATATATATATATATATATATATATATATACATACACACACACACAGACACACACATATAAAGGCTTGAGGAGTGAGAGACATGGGAGAGGAAATGAAATGAAATTTACAGAAGTATGTTTCTATGTAAGAAAGCATCCATGCATGTGTATGGCAATATTAATTTTTGTTTTTTTCTTCTTTATAGTAGTACGAACCAGACACAAGACTAATATGTTGGGGAAAAGACAAAGCAACTTGAATATTTCACTAGAATTTCTTTTTCTCCTTCCTCAGAATAACAAACTTACAACAACATCTAATTAAAAAAATCTAATATCCTGACCATATCTACAACTTTATAATATATATATATATATATATATATATATATATATATGTGTGTGTGTGTGTACATATATGTATAAGTATGTATGTATATATATTCTATTATTGAAAACACACAAAAACATGTGCACTTGTGCGTGTTGGTGCACCAATAAAAACAGCAAGTGGTGGGATAGAAAGAAGAATTGTTAAATTACTGGTCAGGTCACAATACCTTTATGGTAGTTATGTCGCTGATTTCAAATTTTGTACAAATCGATTTAGACCTTTCATTTTTTCGAGAGATCACAGCTCCAATATTATGGGCATGTGGTTAGAATGTCTCAGGAAGGAATTGCTGCACAGATTTGTAGCTTGGAGATCAGGGAGTCACTCCAGGTAGAGCTGCTACTTCTCCGAATTGAGAGATCACAGCTCCAATACTACGAGCATACATTTAGAATGTCTCAGGAAGGAATTGCTGGACAGATTTGTAGCTTGGAGATCAGGGAGTCACTCCAGGTAGAGCTGCTACTTCTCCGAATTGAGAGATCACAGCTCCAATACTACGAGCATACATTTAGAATGTCTCAAAACCAACCAGCAGGAGACCCAGACGTAGAACCTGAGCAAGATGGTTGGATAATATCCATGAACTTGGCTGGTTTCGCTTGAGGATCCTAGCAGATTAGTTGGAGATGTTTGCTTCTGACAGGACCCACTGGAAGGAATGTTTGAGGACTCTACTCCCTCAACCCTTTCAGGAGGAGGAGGAGGAGGAGGAAGAATAATAAGAAGAAGAATGCATCCTAGATTTATGAAACAAATCTGCCCATTTTAAAAATCTTCATACTTGATATTAGGATGAAAAGCAAAGTTGACCATGACAGATTTGAACTCAGAATGCAAAGAGCCGGATTGTTCGACCAATTCTGCCAATCCACCACCCTTGTTTGTTTTTAATATGGGTTTCTGATTTAAGCACAAAGCCAAAAAATTTTTTTGGGGAGAGGAGGGGGGGGGGTCAATTAAACTGACCCCAGTGTATTACTGGTACTTTATTTTATCGAGCCCCGTAATGATGAAATGCAAAGCTAACCTCGGGAGGATTTGAAGTCAGATCGTAAAGGGCCGTAACTCTATGCTGTAGAGCATGGCGTACGACGCTCTACCGATACTGCCAAAAAACCTTTCAACAGAATTTTATTTAAGAAATGTTTATATATATCAGTTTACTATTAAGAAGATTTTTTTATCATTTTCAAAATAAATTGAAGCAAGCGGGTAAAGTTATTTACAAGAAATACAGTAAGAAAAGGCATAATTCTCCAGAGCTTCATAAGTACAATCTGTGGGGCTGAGCCCATAATGTTGTCAGTTGGGCCTTCATCATCACTCATATCCAGTAGTATAAATCTGTGACAAATCTGAAGGCACATGGCTTAGTGGTTAGAGCATTGGGCTTGCAATCGAAAGGTTGTGAGTTCAACTCTCGGACCGAGTGATGTGTTGTTTCCTTGAGCAAGACACATTATTTCACATTGCTCCAGTTTACTCAGCTGTAGAAATGAGATGATAGGGACTGGGGTCCCTATCATTCCACTGCAAAGTGGAAGTGTAGGCGCCACGGAAAAAAAGCACCCAGCCCACACTGTAAATGAGGTTGGTGTTAGGAAGGGCATCCAGCCGTAGAAATCAAGCCAGAATCAGTTCCCGTATGAGCAAGACAAAGTCAGCCGACAAGACACTGCCCACAACAGGACAACCCGTCTAACCCATGCTAGCGTGGAAGAACGGACGTAAAACGGTGATGATGATGAACTCAAATCATTGGGTCTACCTAGTGCTCACCCACAGACACATCTACACTGGAAGGGGAGGAAGAGACCCATGCTGTTCAGGAGGCAGACCCTCTTGTTAACCTCCTTCTGCTTATGTGACACCACACCCACTCCTACACGTACACTTCCAGGAAGGTCACCCTAACCCTTCAATCCTAGCAGGCTGTGTTCTAATATAGCAGAAACAGACCAATCACCAAAATCAGTAAAACAATTAATCAAAATAATATACCACACATGTCTGAATGTATGTGTGTATATATATATATATATATATATATTATATATATATATATATATATCATCATCGATTAATGTCTATTTTTCATGCAAACATGGGTTAGACGGGTTTGTGCCATTTGATGCAAGTTGAGTTGAGTGACCGTGTCTCGCTTGTATAGGATTGATATATATATATATATATATATATATAAAACGAAGGAGGTGTGGTAAGGAACCAGATGGACCATAACACACCAGAGTACTCAATACTTAGGTCCAGAAATAGCTGTCGAAACAGCTTGAGCTCTGCCGTCGGGGTTAAACATTTTCCTATATATATAGATATATATATCAGCAAAGAGATATTTAATTTGTTGGTAATTCAACAAATATATTTATAACAGATTTGAAGCACTCGACATGTTTTCTGGAGTATAATATCAATGATATTAATAAATGGAAACTATATTTATAAAACCATAATTATTTTATTATATATATTTCAAGGGTTCCAAAACTTTGGTACACTTGAATAGAAGCTTTGCTGCAATATTTTTACTAAATAATATAGTCTAATAATATATATATATAGCCTAAGAAAATATCTATATGCGTGTGTAATTTATACAAGCATATATTTATTTTTTTTATTTTCAATTGAGTTCTTAAACACGTCGGATTGATAATGTTTTCAAAAAAACTAATTAACCCGCGTGTATATTATTTTTTTCCTCATTTCGTGGGTTGTCTCCCCTTCCCGCTTCGTGTCGCTATGATACTTCCTCAGTCAAAAACTGCTGGAATTTCAAATTTGGCGGTCATTCGAGGTGAGAGAGAGCTACTGTACGGACATGATTTTTGACAGCGGTAAGAAATTTGTTTTCTTATATCAATGTTTAATGGGCTTCCACTGACGATTTATAAGTGCCCACCTAAATATATTCTTACATGAATATATATCAGGCTTCTACATAAACTGGAAACATTCTCCCAAACTTGTAGAAAACTTATAATGAAACAATTGTTTGGAAAGAGAGATATACTTTAACTTTAATTATATCTCATAAAATAATACAACTGGTTTTCCCACATTATACATATTGTTAGCACCCCAAACACTTAAATTGGGTTTATATTTTAATATAACCTAATGTTTGTTGAGTGAGATGGTTACCAGTCAGAGTTTAGCTTTAAACTATCTCTGTTATTGTATTAATTATATATATATAACGAAGGAGTTGTGGTAAGATACCAGATGGACCATAACGCACCAGAATACTCAATACTTAGGGTAGTAGAGTGGCTAATCCAGAAATAGCCGTGGAAACGGCTTGAGCTCTGCCTTTGGGGGTCATACTTACTCCTATATATATATATATAATTATATGTACGGTATGTACACAGTTCTTCTATGTTTGATTTTACACCGAATTGCATATGGTTAATTATGTACTTGGTCGATTTATGTATGCTGTCGAAATGTTGGATAAATAACCTGCTGTGGATACCGCGAAGAAGCCACTCTCGTTTATTTGTCGGAGATTTCTTCATAGGAGCTTTTATCCTTATGGCTTAGTATAATTGATTTTTTATATGGTTGATTGTGCTGTTTGGCAGAGGAAATGGAGTATATATTTTGTTTATCTAATAATTCTGTAGACATGATTTATAATAATATAATTATATATATATATATTTATTTAATTAGAAAGTAAACAACACAATTAAATAGCTCTGTATTTTACACAGAGCACTCTTTTTTCCTTTGCTTGTTCTTCGGAAATACTTAACACACACACATTTAGTTGTATATATATATATATATATATATATCTGTCTGTAACTAACCATAATATACCATGCGTGCTTGTATATTTATTTAATAGCAATACTTAAAGTAACTAAATATTTTTCTAAAAGATATTCTCAGGGATATCTGAATATTTTAGCTGAGAAAGATAATAATTGTTTCTACTTTAGGCACAAGGCCAGCAATTATCCCAGTGTATTACTGGTACTTTATTTTATCGACCCCGTAAGGATGAAAGGCAAAGCTAACCTCAGCGGGATTTGAACTCAGAATGTAAAGGGCCATAACTATATGCCACGAAGCATATTGTCCAATGCTCTACCAATACTGCCAATCCACTGCTCTTGGATAATAATAATTGTTTCTACTTTTGGCACAAGGCCAGCAATTATCCCAGTGCATTACTGGTACTTTATTTTATCGACCCCGTAAGGATGAAAGGCAAAGTTAACCTCGGCGGGATTTGAACTCAGACCCATAAAAGGGCCGTAACTCTTTGCTGCAAAGCATGGCGTCCGGCCCTCTACCGATACTGCCAATCCACCACTCTTGGATAATAATAATAATAATAATAATAATAATAATAATAATAATAATAATAATTGTTTCTACGTTTGGCACAAGGCCAGCAATTACCCCAGTACATTATTACTGGTACTTTATTTTATCGACCCCGTAAGGCTGAAAGGCAAAGCTAACAATAATATTAACAAGAAGAAGAAGAGGAAGTAGAGGGAATATGTTACCTGTATTGCAGGAGAGCTGGTTGTTGTTTTGTTGATTCAGATGAGAGCGAACCTTCTCATTGGTACCACAAGCTGAAGTACTGCTTCCCTGAGATTTATTTCTAGAATTGTTGAGGTTAGTGGTTGTGTTAGCATTGCCGTTGAAATGACTGGTATCTTTAGTGGTGGGGTTGCTAATGGTGGGACACTTATTTCCTTGTTTGAATGAAGCAGGAAGTCTGAAATGAAATGTAGAAAACAAAAATGTGATGGTTAGATATTGGTAAAACTGAATTACTGAACATAGTAGTAGTAAGGGTGGTGGTAGTGGTGGTCGTTGTGGTGGCTGTGGTAGTGGTAGTGGTGGTGGTGGTAATAGTAGTAGTGGTGGTAGTAGTAGTAGTAGTAGAGGTAGTAGGACTGTTGGTAGTAGTGGTGGTGGTGGTGTTAGTAGTAGTAGTGGTGGTAGTAGTAGTAGTAGTGGTGGTGGTGTTAGTAGTAGTAGTAGTGGTGGTAATAGTAGTAGTAGTCATAGTTGGAAGTAGGAGTAGTAGTGGTAGTGTTGGTAGTAGTAGTAGTAGTGGTGGTGGTGGTAATAGTAGAAACCACATTAACAAGACATTCTTGAAAAGTACAAAATATCACTACAATACATCTCATTACAAATTAATGTCTTTATTGTAATACTGCAAGTTTTCACAACAATCTGTCTACCAGTAAAGATACTATAAACATTTGAATTAACAGACAGGTTTTTCAACATTTTCCTCTAAAATCATTACAGGATGTTAAGAATTAATAAAGTATTTACTACAGGAAATTTCCTAAAGATTAAAAACATTTAGTTTTAAATATATTCTCCAAACAATGACATCAGCAACACTATAAACATCAAAACAAACTGACATCAGCAAATAAAAATAACAACGGTGATGGCTTTTACAACATACATTATTCTGATGAATTGAGCCAGTTTGTTTTGGAGGAATCGATTAGACAAACTAAAGCAGTTTATACAAAGAGAGTCCATTAAATTTATTATGTAAATTACAGAGAATGACTAATACAGTTTCTATAGAATGGAGAATGCTGTTTAACCAAGGCTCTATTTACAATATATAGCTCTATAAAATGGAATGATGTGGTTTTATCAAGGAACTATTTACAGTATTTAGTTACTATACATTAGAGAATGTTGAGGTTTAACTAAGGCACTATTTACAACATATCTCTCTATACAATGGAATGTTGGGGGTCACACTAAGGCACTACTGACAACATGCAGGTTCTATACATTAGAGGCTGCTGTGGTTTTACTAAGGCACTATTTACAATATATAGTTCCTATACAGTGGAATGTTGGGGGTTTTTTACAAAGGCATTATTCACCATATAGTTTCTATAATAGTCTTTGACAAACTGCAGCCTGCGGGCCATATGCAGCCTATTTGACCTTTTGGACGACATGTCTAACAAAAAAGTATCTTGAATTATTAATAGTGTGGCCTGCTCTATGACAAACTATATCGCATGCTCAAAAAGTGTTACCCATGCCTGTACTATACAATGTGGTATTACCAAGGGACTATTTACAGTGTACGAGAGCTCTGAATACCGGTGACGGACATAGAACTTTGAAGAGCATGTCTAAAAGCAGGACTGGACTTTCCCCTGCTGAGGCCCTAAGCTATATGAAATTTAAAGCCCTTCTCTAAAACAATTTTAAATAAGTATACATGATTATTATTTATTAATGATTATAAAATAAAATTATATATATAATAGGTATAAACCTGCACATTATGACAGTAAGTCCAACATCCTAACCACACGCCTCCACAGAGCATAAAGATCGATCGAATCCATCAACAAGATCCCAGGCACCTAATTCGCTTACCAGGTGGGGTGGAACTCGTCAAATCGGACCATGGAAACTATGTTTCCATTGCTGATAAAGATACAGAACAAATACTGCAATAATTCTGATTTAGGCACAAGGCCAGCAATTTTACCAACCTCTAAAGGGTGAAAGGCAAAGTTGACCTCAGAGCTTAAAGAGCCAGAACAAATACAGCAAGGCATTTTGTCGAACCTTCTAAGGATTCTACAAAATCCCTGTTCTGCTGACAATCACATTCTTATCAATATCTCTGATAAAATTGTTTGTCTTTGTTTTTCTTTCCCATCTATTCAGCACAAAATATCAGCCATATTGTTTCCAATCACTACAAGCCAATACAGAAACCAGATTGATGGTTAGTTTATGGATCCTTAATTGCAGATAATATCCCTTTAATATCCCGAGGGATTCCCAGTACAGACCTTACCCATATCCTTAATGTAATTAACCTTTAACATCCAATTTCCTCAAACCCTCTTGCTCAGTTAAAACAGTGATGATGTCTTCATAATTAGGAGTTCACAAAAAAATGGTTATTAAAAGGATAGAATAATTAGGGAGCAAATAAAAAAAAAGAAATTGCTCTAAAAATCACCACGACACCACTACGATCACCACCACTGGCACCACCACCACTACTATGGTTGCTTTATTTGCTAGAAATAGCAGCCAATAAAACATGGGATGGTCATACTCTTTACTATAATAGATCTGTTCAATCAGGGCAAGCCTAGGGCTAAAAAACAAAAATGTCATGAATAAACAAAGGATCTTCTATGTGGTTAATAAACGTACTAGAAATAGGAGACAGAACCTCATATCACTCGCTACTGCATAAACAAAAAAGGAACACACTGAAACAATTTAGTCCTAAATACATGTGATGTAATGAAGTAGTGTTGGTGCCACGACAAAGAACACCTAGTCCACTCTGTAAAGTGGTAGTGTTAGTGTCACGACAAAGAACACCCAGTGCACTCTGTAAAGTGGTAATGTTAGTTAGTGCCACGACAAAGAACACCTAGTTGACTCTGTAAAGTGGTAGTGTTGGTGCCATGACAAAGAACACCTAGTCCACTCGGTAAAGTGTTGGTGCCACGTTAAAATAAACTCAAATGGTGCTATAATAAAGTACATTTAGTCAACTGTGTAGGCTAGCAGAGCTGGTGTTACCACAAAAAGCACCCAGTCCACTCTGTAAGGTGCTAGTGCCAGATTCACAATAAAATGAATCCAGTCCATCCTGTAAGGTGGAAGTGCTGCTGCTATTAAAAACAACCACAATAGCACTTACTAAAGTTTGATAACTAGAAAACATCAAGACGTCTGAAAGATTTAAACCCATTCGTGACTATATCTAATGAAATACATTCTCTTTTGCTACCCAGAATGTTATAATATAAAACTAAACTTTTCCTTTAAACAACAACACAAGCGATAAAGCTGTCAGCTTTGTTTTTTTAAATGTGCTTCATCAATTAATATTCAGAAATTTTAGTCACATTTATTTTTTGTCTAAGTCGTTATTGAATGTCAGTGCTAAGAATTAATTAGTTCCAATGTAATTAACCAGAAAGATTAGCTGTTCTATAGTAATATTTCTGTGTGAATGGTTGGAAAAACAGTTATGGTCACTTTGAAAATGGCAGTGTTCAGTGTTGTCTTCAAACATTGGAACTGAATGGAGGAAATAATTATATACAATAACCTGTAAAGGATAAATAACAGCAATTCAGCTAACAAATATTGTCTCTAATTGTTATATTAAAAGTTTAAAGTCTGTCTTGAGTTTCGGGGCTCATCGGGCTGATACTTATCTTTGTTTTTTGTGGTGTTAAGCTATTGATAGTACAAGACTCCCTGCTAGACATACGGTTAAATCCCCAGCTATTGCTGGTACGCATTTTCAGCTAAGTATACTGGAGCAACTTGAAATGAAGTGTTTTGTTTAAGAAAACAACACACAACTCAGTCCAGGAATCAAACCCACAATATTATGATTGTACTCCCTTACCACTAGGCCATGCCCCTCCACTTATATATATATATGTGATGCACATGGAGGATGACCGCTGGGTGAAGAAGTGCCAAAAGGCCCAGTGGAGGGAAGACGCAGCAGAGGTAGACCACGGAAAACATGGGCGGAGGTGGTGAGAGCAGACCTCAGATCGCTGAATCTCAAGGTGGAGTTGACGAAGGACGGTGACAAGTGGAGAGATGCTGTGCTAAATAGGACCCGTCCAGCCCTTGCAAGCAGAGAAAAGCAGACGTAAAATGATTATGATGATGATGATGATGATGATATATATATTGGTAAATATGTGAAATTCTTGGTACAGAACAGTTAGGTATATTTGAAAAAGGAAAAGAATGACTTCACTTGTAGTTCAAGACAAGTTAATTTTATAATATACTTGAAGTGAACGTGACCTCTTGGGTCATGTGACCTGTTGGGTCATGTTCACTTTAAAATATTTTTAAAAAATCATGTTCACTTAAAAATAATTTTTAAATAATTAAAATATACACACACACATGTATATAAATAAATGCGTGTGTGTATATGGAAGGTACCAGAAAAAACCCATATCTCGGGAACCCGTGCTACGATTTATGTGAAACTTATTTTATTCCATTTGTATTCCCATTTCAGGGTCAACTTCCTTTCAAAGTATTTTCCCATTATGCCCCCTTTTGGCTGTATTACATTACAGACAAGCAAGCAGGCAATCAGAAAGTTTTAGTAATATATCTAACCCATGCTAGCATGGAAGAACGGACGTAAAACGGTGATGATGAGATAGATAATTTTATAATTTAGTTCTGTAGATCTAGTAAGTTCTTAGTTAACCCTTTAATGTTCAAACTGGCCAAAACCGGACAGAATTCTTTACCTTTTTCTGTTGAAACTGGCTGTAACTGGTTGCTCAAACTGATGTTAAGGTATTGTTCTCAAAATAAATACTTTCAAAATCTCATAGATTCGATATTATGCGAGATAATTATGTGAGATAAAGCCTTTACTATGAAATATATAATAGTATATATAGAGTAATGTGAATGTTATGTGAGATAATATGTGAGGTAAAAGCTTTACCATGAAAATATAATAGTATATATAGACTAATGTAAATGTTATGTGAGATATTATGTGAGGTAAAGTCTTTACCATGAAAATATAATAGTATATATAGAGTAATGTGAATGTTATGTGAGATATTATGTGAGGTAAAGCCTTTACCATGAAAATATAATAGTATATATAGTCATGTGAATGTTATGTGAAATATCATGAGGTAAAGCTTTTACCATGAAAATATAATAGTATATATAGAGTAATGTAAATGTTATGTGAGATATTATGTGAGGTAAAGTCTTTACCATGAAAATATAATAGTAAATATAGAGTAATGTGAATGCTAAAGGGTTAACTTTGGTGGGGAGATTTTTTTAAGATTCCTGGTTAACTTTCCTGGAGATTATCAAACTGATTTCAGGTTGTGTTGTGATGTGTGGGTGGCTCTCTATATATAAGAGATTTGGGTGTGTCTGGGGGTGGGGTTAATTAGTGTGGGAGTGAAGGAGTGTTGAAGATTTAAAGGAATTAAAGCATATATATATATATATACACATAAGAGGTGAAAGAAAATAGTTGTTTCTACTTTTGGCACAAGGCCAGCAATTATCCCAGTGTATTACTGGTACTTTATTTTATCGACCCCGTAAGGATGAAAGGCAAAGTTAACCTCGGCGGGATTTGAACTCAGACCATAAAGGGTCGTAACTCTTTGCTGCAAAGCATGCCATCCGGCCCTGTACCGATACTGCCAATCCACTGCCACCGGTGAAATAAAATAGTGAATGGTAAAAGCAAGATAATTGATTGAGAGTGGATTTGGGAGGTGTTTAACCCTTTAGCATTCACATTACTCTATATATACTATTATATTTTCATGGTAAAGGCTTTACCTCACATAATATCTCACATAACATTCACATTACTCTATATATACTATTATATTTTCATGGTAAATGCTTTACCTCACATAATATCTCACATAACATTCACATTACTCTATATATACTATTATATTTTCATGGTAAATGCTTTACCTCACATAATATCTCACATAACATTCACATTACTCTATATATACTATTATATTTTCATGGTAAAGGCTTTACCTCACATAATATCTCACATAACATTCACATTACTCTCTATATATTATTATATTTTCATGGTAAAGGCTTTACCTCACATAATATCTCACATAACATTCACATTACTCTATATATACTATTATATTTTCATGGTAAAGGCTTTACCTCACATAATATCTCACATAACATTTACATTACTCTATATATACTATTATATTTTCATGGTAAAGGCTTTACCTCACATAATTATCTCACATAACATTCACATTACTCTATATATACTATTATATTTTCATGGTAAAGGCTTTACCTCACATAATATCTCACATAACATTCACATTACTCTATATATACTATTATATTTTCATGGTAAATGCTTTACCTCACATAATATCTCACATAACATTCACATTACTCTATATATACTATTATATTTTCATGGTAAATGCTTTACCTCACATAATATCTTACATAACATTCACATTACTCTATATATACTATTATATTTTCATGGTAAAGGCTTTACCTCACATAATATCTCACATAACATTCACATTACTCTCTATATACTATTATATTTTCATGGTAAAGGCTTTACCTCACATAATATCTCACATAACATTCACATTACTCTATATATACTATTATATTTTCATGGTAAAGGCTTTACCTCACATAATATCTCACATAACATTCACATTACTCTATATATACTATTGTATTTTCATGGTAAATGCTTTACCTCACATAATATCTCACATAACATTCACATTACTCTATATATACTATTATATTTTCATGGTAAAGGCTTTACCTCACATAATACCTCACATAACATTCACATTACTCTATATATACTATTATATTTTCATGGTAAAGGCTTTACCTCACATAACATTCACATTACTCTATATATACTATTGTATTTTCATGGTAAATGCTTTACCTCACATAATATCTCACATAACATTCACATTACTCTATATATACTATTATATTTTCATGGTAAAGGCTTTACCTCACATAATACCTCACATAACATTCACATTACTCTATATATACTATTATATTTTCATGGTAAAGGCTTTACCTCACATAATATCTCTCGTAATATTGAATCTATGAGATTTTGAAAGTATTTATTTTGAGAACAATACCTCAACATCAGTTTGAGTGACCAGTTACAGCCAGTTTCAACAGAAAGAGGTAGAGAATTCTGGCCGGTTTGTACACTAAAGGGTGAAGGAGTGTTTTAGAAAGGGTTTGTGAAAGTGCTCTTCTATTGGTTCCATTTCTAAAACACGTCTTAAACAGATTCAGACAAGATTAAGTTTTACCTTTCATCCTTACAGGGTCACTAAAATAATGTACCAGTAATGCAAAATGAATAAAAAATGTGGGCGATGACAATGGACAAAACACAGACCCCCCCCCCCCCCCTCTCATCAGTTGACTGCTCGAGATACATTGTTTCAGTGCTCTGTTTCAACTTGTATTATATATATAAATATTTTATTCTACTATTAACTCTGTCTGTCTCTGATCATCTAATCATTTCTTCGTTATTGAGAAAACAAAACCAGGAAATACTTAAATAGCTTAATTTAAGCATGAGATTGTTATTAGTTGGCCAAAGTAGATATTGGAGCGGATAGAATTATAGAGTATTTTCTATTTTCTAAGCAATTTCCAGATGATTTCAATGTTTGATGTATGTAAAAACAGAAAAATCCCAGGAACTGATATGGTTTCTGATTCAGTCAGAAGGCCAGTAATTTTGTTGGGGAGAGGAAAGTTGATTACATCTACTCCAGTGCATTACTGGTACTTTACTTTATTGACCCCTGTAATATATTTCTAGTATAGCGAATCGAATTGATCTACACGATCCAACCTCATTCTTTTACCTCGTGGGGAGGAACATGTCAAATTGGACCAAGGAAACCAATGTTTCCATTGGTCTTTCCATTGCTGATACTATCTGCTGGTCACAACATCAGACCAAGGAAACAATGTTTCCATTGGTCTTTCCATTGCTGATACTATCTGCTGGTCACATCATCAGACCAAAGAAACAATGTTTCCATTGGTCTTTCCATTGCTGGTACTATCTGCTGGTCACAACATCAGACCAAGGAAACAATGTTTCCATTGGTCTTTCCATTGCTGGTACTATCTGCTGGTCACAACATCAGACCAAGGAAACAATGTTTCCATTGGTCTTTCCATTGCTGGTACTATCTGCTGGTCACAACATCAGACCAAGGAAACAATGTTTCCATTGGTCTTTCCATTGCTGGTACTATCTGCTGGTCACATCATCAGACCAAAGAAACAATGTTTCCATTGGTCTTTCCATTGCTGGTACTATCTGCTGGTCACAACATCAGACCAAGGAAACAATGTTTCCATTGGTCTTTCCATTGCTGGTACTATCTGCTGGTCACAACATCAGACCAAGGAAACAATGTTTCCATTGGTCTTTCCATTGCTGGTACTATCTGCTGGTCACAACATCAGACCAAGGAAACAATGTTTCCATTGGTCTTTCCATTGCTGGTACTATCTGCTGGTCACAACATCAGACTAAAGAAACAATGTTTCCATTGGTCTTTCCATTGCTGGTACTATCTGCTGGTCACAACATCAGACCAAGGAAACAATGTTTCCATTGGTCTTTCCATTGCTGGTACTATCTGCTGGTCACAACATCAGACTAAAGAAACAATGTTTCCATTGGTCTTTCCATAGCTGGTACTATCTGCTGGTCACATCATCAGACCAAAGAAACAATGTTTCCATTGGTCTTTCCATTGCTGGTACTATCTGCTGGTCACAACATCAGACCAAGGAAACAATGTTTCCATTGGTCTTTCCATTGCTGGTATTATCTGCTGGTCACAACATCAGACCAAGGAAATAATGTTTCCATTGGTCTTTCCATTGCTGGTATTATCTGCTGGTCACAACATCAGACCAAGGAAACAATGTTTCCATTGGTCTTTCCATAGCTGGTACTATCTGCTGGTCACAACATCAGACCAAGGAAACAATGTTTCCATTGGTCTTTCCATTGCTGGTACTATCTGCTGGTCACATCATCAGACCAAGGAAACAATGTTTCCATTGGTCTTTCCATTGCTGATACTATCTGCTGGTCACAACATCAGACCAAGGAAACAATGTTTCCATTGGTCTTTCCATTGCTGGTACTATCTGCTGGTCACATCATCAGACCAAGGAAACAATGTTTCCATTGGTCTTTCCATTGCTGGTACTATCTGCTGGTCACAACATTAGACCAAGGAAACAATGTTTCCATTGGTCTTTCCATTGCTGGTACTATCTGCTGGTCACAACATTAGACCAAGGAAACAATGTTTCCATTGGTCTTTCCATTGCTGATACTATCTGCTGGTCACAACATTAGACCAAGGAAACAATGTTTCCATTGGTCTTTCCATTGCTGGTACTATCTGCTGGTCACAACATCAGACCAAGGAAACAATGTTTCCATTGGTCTTTCCATTGCTGATACTATCTGCTGGTCACAACATCAGACCAAGGAAACAATGTTTCCATTGGTCTTTCCATTGCTGATACTATCTGCTGGTCACAACATCAGACCAAGGAAACAATGTTTCCATTGGTCTTTCCATTGCTGGTACTATCTGCTGGTCACATCATCAGACCAAGGAAACAATGTTTCCATTGGTCTTTCCATTGCTGATACTATCTGCTGGTCACAACATCAGACCAAGGAAACAATGTTTCCATTGGTCTTTCCATTGCTGGTACTATCTGCTGGTCACATCATCAGACCAAGGAAACAATGTTTCCATTGGTCTTTCCATTGCTGGTACTATCTGCTGGTCACAACATTAGACCAAGGAAACAATGTTTCCATTGGTCTTTCCATTGCTGGTACTATCTGCTGGTCACAACATTAGACCAAGGAAACAATGTTTCCATTGGTCTTTCCATTGCTGATACTATCTGCTGGTCACAACATCAGACCAAGGAAACAATGTTTCCATTGGTCTTTCCATTGCTGGTACTATCTGCTGGTCACATCATCAGACCAAGGAAACAATGTTTCCATTGGTCTTTCCATTGCTGATACTATCTGCTGGTCACAACATCAGACCAAGGAAACAATGTTTCCATTGGTCTTTCCATTGCTGGTACTATCTGCTGGTCACAACATCAGACCAAGGAAACAATGTTTCCATTGGTCTTTCCATTGCTGGTATTATCTGCTGGTCACAACATCAGACCAAGGAAACAATGTTTACATTGGTCTTTCCATAGCCGGTATTATCTGCTGGTCACAACATCAGACCAAGGAAACAATGTTTCCATTGGTCTTTCCATTGCTGGTACTATCTGCTGGTCACAACATCAGACCAAGGAAATAATGTTTCCATTGGTCTTTCCATTGCTGGTACTATCTGCTGGTCACAACATCAGACCAAGGAAACAATGTTTACATTGGTCTTTCCATAGCTGGTATTATCTGCTGGTCACAACATCAGACCAAGGAAACAATGTTTCCATTGGTCTTTCCATTGCTGGTACTATCTGCTGGTCACAACATCAGACCAAGGAAACAATGTTTACATTGGTCTTTCCATTGCTGGTACTATCTGCTGGTCACAACATCAGACCAAGGAAATAATGTTTCCATTGGTCTTTCCATTGCTGGTACTATCTGCTGGTCACAACATCAGACCAAGGAAATAATGTTTCCATTGGTCTTTCCATTGCTGGTACTATCTGCTGGTCACAACATTAGACCAAGGAAACAATGTTTCCATTGGTCTTTCCATTGCTGATACTATCTGCTGGTCACAACATCAGACCAAAGAAACAATGTTTCCATTGGTCTTTCCATTGCTGGTATTATCTGCTGGTCACAACATCAGACTAAAGAAACAATGTTTCCATTGGTCTTTCCATTGCTGGTACTATCTGCTGGTCACAACATCAGACCAAGGAAATAATGTTTCCATTGGTCTTTCCATTGCTGGTATTATCTGCTGGTCACAACATCAGACCAAGGAAACAATGTTTCCATTGGTCTTTCCATTGCTGGTACTATCTGCTGGTCACAACATTAGACCAAGGAAACAATGTTTCCATTGGTCTTTCCATTGCTGGTATTATCTGCTGGTCACAACATCAGACCAAAGAAACAATGTTTCCATTGGTCTTTCCATTGCTGGTATTATCTGCTGGTCACAACATCAGACTAAAGAAACAATGTTTCCATTGGTCTTTCCATTGCTGGTACTATCTGCTGGTCACAACATCAGACCAAGGAAATAATGTTTCCATTGGTCTTTCCATTGCTGGTATTATCTGCTGGTCACAACATCAGACCAAGGAAACAATGTTTCCATTGGTCTTTCCATTGCTGGTACTATCTGCTGGTCACAACATTAGACCAAGGAAACAATGTTTCCATTGGTCTTTCCATTGCTGGTATTATCTGCTGGTCACAACATCAGACTAAAGAAACAATGTTTCCATTGGTCTTTCCATTGCTGGTACTATCTGCTGGTCACAACATCAGACCAAGGAAACAATGTTTCCATTGGTCTTTCCATTGCTGGTACTATCTGCTGGTCACAACATTAGACCAAGGAAACAATGTTTCCATTGGTCTTTCCATTGCTGGTATTATCTGCTGGTCACATCATCAGACTAAAGAAACAATGTTTCCATTGGTCTTTCCATAGCTGATACTATCTGCTGGTCACAACATTAGACCAAAAAAACAATGTTTCCATTGGTCTTTCCATTGCTGGTACTATCTGCTGGTCACAACATCAGACCAAGGAAATAATGTTTCCATTGGTCTTTCCATTGCTGGTACTATCTGCTGGTCACAACATCAGACCAAGGAAACAATGTTTCCATTGGTCTTTCCATTGCTGGTACTATCTGCTGGTCACAACATCAGACCAAGGAAACAATGTTTCCATTGGTCTTTCCATAGCTGGTACTATCTGCTGGTCACAACATCAGACCAAGGAAACAATGTTTCCATTGGTCTTTCCATTGCTGGTACTATCTGCTGGTCACAACATTAGACCAAGGAAACAATGTTTCCATTGGTCTTTCCATTGCTGGTACTATCTGCTGGTCACAACATCAGACCAAGGAAACAATGTTTCCATTGGTCTTTCCATTGCTGGTATTATCTGCTGGTCACATCATCAGACCAAGGAAACAATGTTTCCATTGGTCTTTCCATTGCTGGTACTATCTGCTGGTCACAACATCAGACCAAGGAAACAATGTTTCCATTGGTCTTTCCATTGCTGGTACTATCTGCTGGTCACATCATCAGACCAAGGAAACAATGTTTCCATTGGTCTTTCCATTGCTGGTACTATCTGCTGGTCACATCATCAGACCAAGGAAACAATGTTTCCATTGGTCTTTCCATTGCTGGTACTATCTGCTGGTCACAACATCAGACCAAGGAAACAATGTTTCCATTGGTCTTTCCATTGCTGATACTATCTGCTGGTCACATCATCAGACCAAGGAAACAATGTTTCCATTGGTCTTTCCATTGCTGGTACTATCTGCTGGTCACAACATTAGACCAAGGAAACAATGTTTCCATTGGTCTTTCCATTGCTGGTACTATCTGCTGGTCACAACATTAGACCAAGGAAACAATGTTTCCATTGGTCTTTCCATTGCTGATACTATCTGCTGGTCACATCATCAGACCAAGGAAACAATGTTTCCATTGGTCTTTCCATGGCTGGTATTATCTGCTGGTCACAACATTAGACCAAGGAAACAATGTTTCCATTGGTCTTTCCATTGCTGGTATTATCTGCTGATCACAACATCAGACCAAGGAAACAATGTTTCCATTGGTCTTTCCATTGCTGGTACTATCTGCTGATCACAACATCAGACCAAGGAAACAATGTTTCCATTGGTCTTTCCATTGCTGGTACTATCTGCTGATCACAACATCAGACCAAGGAAACAATGTTTCCATTGGTCTTTCCATTGCTGGTACTATCTGCTGGTCACAACATCAGACCAAGGAAACAATGTTTCCATTGGTCTTTCCATTGCTGGTATTATCTGCTGGTCACAACATTAGACCAAAAAAACAATGTTTCCATTGGTCTTTCCATTGCTGGTATTATCTGCTGGTCACAACATCAGACTAAAGAAACAATGTTTCCACTGGTCTTTCCATTGCTGGTACTATCTGCTGGTCACAACATCAGACCAAGGAAACAATGTTTCCATTGGTCTTTCCATTGCTGGTATTATCTGCTGGTCACAACATTAGACCAAAAAAACAATGTTTCCATTGGTCTTTCCATTGCTGGTACTATCTGCTGGTCACATCATCAGACCAAGGAAACAATGTTTCCATTGGTCTTTCCATTGCTGATACTATCTGCTGGTCACAACATCAGACTAAAGAAACAATGTTTCCATTGGTCTTTCCATTGCTGGTACTATCTGCTGGTCACAACATCAGACCAAGGAAACAATGTTTCCATTGGTCTTTCCATTGCTGGTACTATCTGCTGGTCACAACATTAGACCAAGGAAACAATGTTTCCATTGGTCTTTCCATTGCTGGTACTATCTGCTGGTCACAACATCAGACCAAGGAAACAATGTTTCCATTGGTCTTTCCATTGCTGGTACTATCTGCTGGTCACAACATCAGACCAAGGAAACAATGTTTCCATTGGTCTTTCCATAGCTGGTACTATCTGCTGATCACATCATCAGACCAAGGAAACAATGTTTCCATTGGTCTTTCCATTGCTGGTACTATCTGCTGATCACATCATCAGACCAAGGAAACAATGTTTCCATTGGTCTTTCCATTGCTGATACTATCTGCTGGTCACAACATCAGACCAAGGAAACAATGTTTCCATTCGTCTTTCCATTGCTGATACTATCTGCTGGTCACAACATTAGACTAAAGAAACAATGTTTCCATTGGTCTTTCCATTGCTGGTACTATCTGCTGGTCACAACATCAGACCAAGGAAACAATGTTTCCATTGGTCTTTCCATTGCTGGTACTATCTGCTGGTCACAACATCAGACCAAGGAAACAATGTTTCCATTGGTCTTTCCATTGCTGGTACTATCTGCTGATCACATCATCAGACCAAGGAAACAATGTTTCCATTGGTCTTTCCATTGCTGGTACTATCTGCTGGTCACAACATCAGACCAAGGAAACAATGTTTCCATTGGTCTTTCCATTGCTGGTACTATCTGCTGATCACATCATCAGACCAAGGAAACAATGTTTCCATTGGTCTTTCCATTGCTGGTACTATCTGCTGGTCACAACATCAGACCAAGGAAACAATGTTTCCATTGGTCTTTCCATTGCTGGTACTATCTGCTGGTCACAACATCAGACCAAGGAAACAATGTTTCCATTGGTCTTTCCATAGCTGGTACTATCTGCTGATCACATCATCAGACCAAGGAAACAATGTTTCCATTGGTCTTTCCATTGCTGGTACTATCTGCTGATCACATCATCAGACCAAGGAAACAATGTTTCCATTGGTCTTTCCATTGCTGATACTATCTGCTGGTCACAACATCAGACCAAGGAAACAATGTTTCCATTCGTCTTTCCATTGCTGATACTATCTGCTGGTCACAACATTAGACTAAAGAAACAATGTTTCCATTGGTCTTTCCATTGCTGGTACTATCTGCTGGTCACAACATCAGACCAAGGAAACAATGTTTCCATTGGTCTTTCCATTGCTGGTACTATCTGCTGGTCACAACATTAGACCAAGGAAACAATGTTTCCATTGGTCTTTCCATTGCTGGTACTATCTGCTGGTCACAACATCAGACCAAGGAAACAATGTTTCCATTGGTCTTTCCATTGCTGGTACTATCTGCTGGTCACAACATTAGACCAAGGAAACAATGTTTCCATTGGTCTTTCCATTGCTGGTACTATCTGCTGGTCACAACATCAGACCAAGGAAACAATGTTTCCATTGGTCTTTCCATTGCTGGTACTATCTGCTGGTCACAACATTAGACCAAGGAAACAATGTTTCCATTGGTCTTTCCATTGCTGGTACTATCTGCTGGTCACAACATCAGACCAAGGAAACAATGTTTACATTGGTCTTTCCATTGCTGATACTATCTGCTGGTCACAACATCAGACTAAAGAAACAATGTTTCCATTGGTCTTTCCATTGCTGGTATTATCTGCTGGTCACAACATCAGACCAAGGAAACAATGTTTCCATTGGTCTTTCCATTGCTGGTATTATCTGCTGGTCACAACATTAGACCAAGGAAACAATGTTTCCATTGGTCTTTCCATTGCTGGTACTATCTGCTGGTCACAACATCAGACCATGGAAACAATGTTTCCATTGGTCTTTCCATTGCTGGTACTATCTGCTGGTCACAACATCAGACCATGGAAACAATGTTTCCATTGGTCTTTCCATTGCTGGTATTATCTGCTGGTCACAACATTAGACCAAGGAAACAATGTTTCCATTGGTCTTTCCATTGCTGGTACTATCTGCTGGTCACAACATCAGACCATGGAAACAATGTTTCCATTGGTCTTTCCATTGCTGGTACTATCTGCTGGTCACAACATCAGACCATGGAAACAATGTTTCCATTGGTCTTTCCATTGCTGGTATTATCTGCTGGTCACAACATTAGACCAAGGAAACAATGTTTCCATTGGTCTTTCCATTGCTGGTACTATCTGCTGGTCACAACATCAGACCAAGGAAACAATGTTTCCATTGGTCTTTCCATTGCTGATACTATCTGCTGGTCACAACATCAAACCAAGGAAACAATGTTTCCATTGGTCTTTCCATAGCTGGTACTATCTGCTGGTCACAACATCAGACCAAGGAAACAATGTTTCCATTGGTCTTTCCATTGCTGATACTATCTGCTGGTCACAACATCAAACCAAGGAAACAATGTTTCCATTGGTCTTTCCATAGCTGGTACTATCTGCTGGTCACAACATCAGACCAAGGAAACAATGTTTCCACTGGTCTTTCCATTGCTGGTACTATCTGCTGGTCAC
Source organism: Eledone cirrhosa (assembly GCA_964016885.1). Classification (NCBI taxonomy): domain Eukaryota; kingdom Metazoa; phylum Mollusca; class Cephalopoda; order Octopoda; family Eledonidae; genus Eledone; species Eledone cirrhosa. Next base: position 20,723,957 of record OZ024757.1, read on the forward strand.
AACATCAGACCAAGGAAACAATGTTTCCATTGGTCTTTCCATTGCTGGTACTATCTGCTGGTCACAACATCAGACCAAGGAAACAATGTTTCCACTGGTCTTTCCATTGCTGATACTATCTGCTGGTCACAACATCAGACCAAGGAAACAATGTTTCCATTGGTCTTTCCATTGCTGGTACTATCTGCTGGTCACAACATTAGACCAAAGAAACAATGTTTCCACTGGTCTTTCCATTGCTGGTATTATCTACCGGTTGAAACTCCTGGCAGAAGATTAACATGAAATAAAGTCTCTTGCTCAAGGACATAACACATTACTCATTCCAGGAATCAAATACATAACCTCATGTTTGTGAATCCAATTCTTTACCCACTAAGCCATGCAGCTTCACATTTCTAGAATATATTTCCCATAAATGTTCAGCAAGGAAGGAACGGAATATATTTAGTCCAAAAGAAACCAATGTAGTATTACTGACTTCTAGAGGGTTTGATATAAATATGAGTGTGTGTGTATATATGTATGTATAAATGTGTGCGTGTGTATATGTGTATGTATAAATGTGTGCATGTGTGTGTGTGTGTGTGTGTGTGTATATGTGCATGTATAAATATATGTGTATATATGTGATGTATAAATGTGTGTATATTCATTTCATTTCATTTCATTTTACGTCCGCTTTTTCCCTGCTTGCAAGGGTGGGACGGGAACTGATGCTGGCTTGATTTCTACAGCTGGATGCCCTTCCTAACACCAACCTCATTTACAGTGAGTGCTGGGTGCTTTTTTGCTGTGGCACCTCCACAACCACTTTACAGTGGAATGATAAGGACCTCAGTCCCTATCATCTCATTTCTACAGCTGAGTAAACTGGAGCAATGTGAAATAAAGTGTCTTGCTCAAGGAAACAACACATCACCCGGTCTGAGAATTGAACTCACAACCTTTCGATTGCAAGGCCAATGCTCTAACCACTAAGCCATGTGCCTCCATATATGTATGTATAAATGTGTGTGTGTGTGTATATATGTGAATGTATAAATATATGTGAGTATATGTGATGTATAAATGTGTGTATATGTATGTATAAATGTGTGTGTGAGTATATGATGTATAAATGTGTGTGTATGTATAAATGTGTATATATGTGTGTATATGTGCATGTATAAATGTGAGTATATGATGTATAAATGTGTGTACAAGTGTATGTATAAATGTGTGTGTGTATATATGTATGTATAAATGTGTGAGTATATGATGTATAAATGTGTGTGTGTATGTGTATGTATAAATGTGTGTGTGTATATATATTTGCATGTATAAATATATGTGTATATGTGCATGTATAAATGTGTGTGTGAGTATATGTGTATGAATAAATGTATATGTATATGTATAAATATGTGTGTATATGTATATATGTATGAATGTGTATATATGAATGCATAAATATATGTGTATATGAGCATATATGTATGTGTGTGTATATATATAAGTGTATGTGTATGTATATATAAGAGTGTATGTGCGTGTATATAGAGATGTGTGTATGTGTGTGTGTATATATATATATATGTGTATGTGTGTGTATATATATATAAGAGTATGTGTGCATATATGTATGTATGTGCGTGTATATATAAGTGTGTATGTGCGTTTATATATAAGTGTGTATATATATATATAGATATGTATGTGTGTGTATATATATATATATAGAGATATGTATGTGCGTGTATATATATCTAGATATGTATGTGTGTATATATATATAGATAT
>OZ024757.1:20730738-20745738 GCA_964016885.1 Eledone cirrhosa
TCATATATATATATATATATTTTGAATACCTGATGATGTCACCGGATTCATACTGAACCCAGTCATTGAAATGATCATAGTATAATAAACCTTTTAAGGAATTATACCAGTCCAGCCTCCTGGACACACAGAGACCAGAAATAGCCGTCGAAATGGCTTCAGCTCTGCCGTCGGGGTCTTGAACATTTCCCTAGATATATATATCAATATATCATCATAATCATTGCTTAACATCCATTTTCCATGCTCGCATGGGTTAGATGGTTTGGTATGTTATGAAAAAAGTCAGTTTAGGAGATCACGTCTTGCTCATATAGATCTGTTTTTTGCCTTGGTCTCTACATCCCTTCCTAACATTGACCCTGTTACTGTGTGGATTGGCACCTATATATATATATAAACCCAAGAAGCTAGATTTAATATCTTCCTAGCGGGTCCGGGTATGCATTTTACATTCATTTAATTTATTGAATTATTGATATTTTTTATCTGAGTGTCCCCGAATCTTCCGTAATCGTAAATTTTCGATCGTGCGGTTGATTATAGACTTGTTCTATGTGTGACGGTATTTTAACGATAGTTATAGCTCTGATTTATCTAAATCAGCGAGCACTCTGCCGCTCATATCGAATTTTGTTTATCGTGAACTCGTACGCCGATTTTTCGATACTCGATCATTCTAATATATATATATATATATATATATATATATAAGCAAAGGGATATTTAATTTGTTGGTAATTCAACAAATATATTTATAACAGATTCGAAGCACTCGACAGGTTTTCTGGAGTATAATATCAATGGTATTAATAAATGGAAACTATATTTATTCTATTATATATATTTCAAGGGTAGCAAAACTTTGGTACGCTCTCATCAGATAAAATACAAAGTTTGTTTTATAAATAGTGACATATCCAGGAATGAGATCTTAACTGTTCAAGTTTTACCTGGATAGTTGAATTGTTGATAGTTGAATTTCTTGAATTAAATATCCCTTTCTTATAAATATATATATATGGAGGTGCATGGCTTAGTGGTTAGAGCATTGGCCTTGCAATCGAAAGGTTGTGAGTTCAATTCTCAGACCGGGTGATGTGTTGTTTCCTTGAGCAAGACACTTTATTTCACATTGCTCCAGTTTACTCAGCTGTAGAAATGAGATGATAGGGACTGGGGTCCATATCATTCCACTGCAAAGTGGTCGTGGAGGTGACACGGCAAAAAAAGCACCCAGCACTCACTGTAAATGAGGTTGGTGTTAGGAAGGGCATCCAGCTGTAGAAATCAAGCCAGAATCAGTTCCCGTCCCACCCTTGCTAGCAGGGAAAAGCGGACGTAAAATGAAATGATGAAATGATGATGATGATATATATGATAAAGGTGGCACATTTATCATAAATCTTCTCAAATCCGGGTTGAGCTAGGGTTAAACAACAAGCTGACAGTGAGAGGGGATCATAGGTCTGTTGGATCACGGTTAAACAATAACTGGTATATTTGTCAAGAGATTCTGTATCAAGTTCACATACATACAGACACACACATGTTCACATGCTCACATACAGATACACACATGCTCATACATACATACAGACAGGCACACATATGTTCACATATACACACATGCTCACATATACATAGACACACACGTGCTCACATATACATAGATACACACACACATGTTCACACATATGCACACATACACACATGAAAACATACTCACACACATATATATATGACTTGACACAGTTTTCATGTGAACCAGTTATTTTAATCTTTAGATAATTGATCAGAAATGAAAAAGCTCAGAGTAGCTAATCATTTTTGAAGTGAGGGTACTGATGCCACAATAAAACACCCAGTACACTCTGCAATACGATATTGCTAGTGCCACAATAAAACACTCTGCAATGCGGTAGTACTGATGCCATATTAAAACGCCCAGTACACTCTGTAATGTGGTAGTGCTGATGCTACAATAAAACACACACAATACACTTGATTTTAAAAAAAAATTATTTATAAATCATAGGCAGTATCTTTCATTAGAAACATGGTCAGGAAAAGGTTAACGTGTTTATATTTATCTAAAAAACCTTCCATCATAATTTTCTATAAGAAACTTTGTTATGTTCGTAATAGTTGTTTCTACTTTTGGCACAAGGCCAGCAATTACCCCAGTGCATTACTGGTACTTTATTTTATCAACACCGTAAGGATGAAAGGCAAAGTTAACCTCGGTGGGATTTGAACTCAGAATGTAAAGGGCTGTAAAGGACTGTAACTATGCTGAAAACCATGGTGTCTGACCCTCTATCCTTCAAATTCTTAGTTATTTTAGCCCAAACAGGCCAAAAGTGGCTTTGGTTCTATGAAATAAAGTTACCCATTTTAAAAGTTTCCAATTTAAAATAAAATCTTTCAACATAATTTTATATAAGAATCATATGTTAAGTTACTATCTTAGTAATGAAATAATTAATAAATTTAGTGAATCCTTCAAAATTCTTCATTATTTACTGAGTGTATTTAATTAGAAATGCAGTGATGAAAGGGTTAAAAAATATTTGCAAATCATAGGCAATATCTTTCATTAGAATTTTGGTAACAAAAAAAGTTGAGGAAGACGTAGTTTACTTACTTCCACATGTAGACGTGCGTCTTGTAAAGAAGTTTTCTTAAATGACAAAAAGCATTCACACAGAAACAGAAAGGAAATAAAGCCACCAGATACATACAGTGCACTAAAACCTACTAAAAACATAATAAGTGTGTACTTATCAACTAAGTTCTGTGAACTGAGTTTGATAGTCTAACCCCCTGCTAGAAGTGAAAGTGGATGTTTAAATGGCAGTGTTGATGATGGTGATGATGGTGATGACGGTGATGATGACGACGACAATGGTGATAACAATGGCGATGAAGATTAACTTCTTCAATGTTGTAAGAGGCAGGAATACTGAAAAGAACCTTTCATCAAGTGTATGTTGTTCTAAAGTAAGGTAAAATCAGCAATGAGGTTTCAATTTCTACTGAATGTCACTTCATTATTTTAAAGTACCAGTAATGCACTGGGTAATTGCCAGCCTTGTGCCAAAAGTAGAAATAATTATTTTACTTATGCCATATGGGATTATAGGTAAACCATTTCTACTGAATGTCACTTCATTATTTTAAAGTACCAGTAATGCACTGGGGTAATTTGCCGGCCTCGTGCCAAAAGTAGAAACAATTATTTTACTTATGCCATATGGGATTATAGATAAACCATTTCTACTGAATGTCACTTCATTATTTTAAAGTACCAGTAATGCACTGGGGTAATTGCCGGCCTTGTGCCAAAAGTAGAAACAATTATTTTACTTATGCCATATGGGATTATAGGTAAACCATTTCTACTGAATGTCACTTCATTATTTTAAAGTACCAGTAATGCACTGGGGTAATTGCTGGCCTTGTGCCAACATTAGAAATAATTATTTTACTTATGCCATATGGGATTATAGATAAACCATTTCTACTGAATGTCACTTCATTGGCAGTGTCGGTAGAGTGTCGGCTGCCATGCTTTGACATATAGAGTTACGGCCCTTGCCATTCTGAGTTCAAATCCCGCCGAGGTTAACTTTGCCTTTCATCCTTACGGGGTCGATAAAATAATGTACCAGTAACACACTGGGATAATTGCTGGCCTTGTGCCAAAAGCAGAAACAATTATTTTACTTATGCCATATGGGATTATAGATAAACCATTTGCTTACCACATTTCCAATGAAAGACACTGAAACAGTCAAGAATTTGGAGAGATTTAGTAATATAACTAAATTTCTCATTTTTAAGCTGGTGTTTGGAGCATAACATAAAGGTTTTTAGATAAATATAAAGACGGTAAAACAAACAGATTTTTATTGTGAAACTAGGGGAGGCTCCAGGCAGTTGGATATCAAAAGGGTTAGAATTAGTAAATGTCTGTAGATTGTTACATAAAATTATTGTTTCTATTGTTGCCACAAGGCCAGCAATTACCCAGTACATTACCGGTATTTTATTTTATCGACCCCGTAAGGATGAAAGGCAAAGTTAACCTCGGCGGGATTTGAACTCAGATCATAAAGGGACGTAACTCTATGCTTCAAAGCATGGTGTCCGACTCTCTACCGATACTGCCAATCCACCATAAAATTGTTTTACCAGACAATGGATTATATGGATGGTAGGGTGTGGTTTGAGAGAGATTTGGCTGTTGTTTTCTTGCAGAGGACTCATAGCTTCTCATAGTTTAATCTGGGCCATCCTTTCATAGAAATATGTCACGCCTTACACTTCTTTACACCTTCATCTCCAGCATTGTGAGTGAGGCTGTGAGTGAGGCTGTGAGTGAGGGTGTGAGCGAGGGTGTGAGCGAGGGTGTGAGCGAGGGTGTGAGCGAGGCTGTGAGCGAGGGTGTGAGTGAGGCTGTGAGTAAGAGTGTGAGCGAGGGTGTGAGCGAGGCTGTGAGGCTGTGAGCGAGGGTGTGAGCGAGGGTGTGAGCGAGGGTGTGAGCGAGGGTGTGAGCGAGGGTGTGAGCGAGGCTGTGAGCGAGGGTGTGAGCGAGGCTGTGAGCGAGGGTGTGAGCGAGGGTGTGAGCGAGGCTGTGAGCTAGGGTGTGAGCGAGGCTGTGAGCTAGGGTGTGAGCGAGGCTGTGAGCTAGGGTGTGAGCGAGGGTGTGAGCGAGGCTGTGAGTGAGGGTGCCTGAAGATAAATGTATATACACTTAATGTCATTACTGTATAGAATCACATAAACACACACATATATACAGTACAGCAGTAAAACACACACACACACAAAGAAGACAATACACATACATAGGAGCATTAAAAGATACAAATACCAGAAATAAAACACAGACAAACAACAGTAGTAAAATGTACACACACACACACACACGCATACACAAAAGTAAAACTAAAACCCACATACACACACAGAGAAGTGAAACACATACACACACAACAACCACTAAACAAACAAATACAGTATCTATCCTATCACCTTGGAGACAATAGCTGCCATCTCCAGCCCCACCAACTGTCACTGGTCACCTCACCTCCACAACCATCTCCAGCCCCACCACCTCTCACTGGTCACCTCACCTTCACAACCATCTCCAGCCCCACCACCTCTCACTGGTCACCTCACAGCCACCTCCATCCAGCCCCACCACCTCTCACTGGTCACCTCACCTCCACAGCCACCTCCATCCATCCCCACCACCTCTCACTGGTCACCTCACCTTCACTGCCATCTCCAGCCCCACCACCTCTCACTGGTCACCTCACCTCCACACCCACCTCCATCCAGCCCCACCACCTCTTACTGGTCACCTCATCTCCACAGCCACAGCCATCTCCATCCAGCCCACCATCTCTTACTCCCTCACTTCAGCCCACCATCTCTTACTCCCTCACTTCAGCCCACCATCTCTCACTCCCTCACTGGCCACCCCACCTCCACTGGTCAGTGGCTAAAGAACTAATTTCCACATCATGACCAGCTGAAATGAAACAACTTCCTACAATAATGACTTGCTTTAATGATTCTACTTGGGGAAATAAAACAGAACTACAGACCCTTGAGTGTTGCCAATAAAATGTGTCAATTCTTCTTAGACAGGTCAGGCTATTATTGAAGAAATCTCTGATAAACAGCTTCTTTTATGACACTCAAAGCTCTAAGAATCTTGTTAGAGAATGCATAAAATTAAGGACACATTTTTGTAACAGGTATGTTTTTATGTTAGGCTGCAAATTGCCAAATAGAATGCTTTGTGGTATTAGTTTCTGCTCTCTGCGACTAACCCAGGTTCTGCTGCACGTTGGGCTGAGGAGGCCAAGCTCCTCAAATACCGGTCGCTCTCCGACAGGTTTGCGGTTGTACCCCTGGCAGTGGAGACTTCTGGTGTCCTCGGGGGCCCCAGGGCTACCTCCCTACTAACCCCCGACAGGCGCTGGGGCTGGCCAGCCGCAGGTGTGATACCCCGCGAGCTGGAGTGGCTTTTCCAGCGCGTCTCCCTTGCCGTCCTCCGGGACAACGCCTTCTCCATCCTGTCTGCCGGGGCTGTGGGGGGACCCCAATCGCGTAACATTCCATATTTAAGTATGTGCGCTATCATATACTATTATCAGTGAATAGATTAACAGTTTCTGCTCTCTGAATTCAGGTTTGCTTTTCATCGAGTCCAGGTCGGTAAACAAAGTACCAGTCTAGTACTGGGGTTGGTTCTTCCTTTATATCTTTCTCACTCAATTCTCTCATTTTTTATCCTTCTCTGGAAGAAACCTATGGTATTCAGACATGGAGATGGGCTCAGCCTGGTTTAAAACTGCCCTCGAAACACCACAGTGTTCCTATGACACCCTCAGGAGTTCATACATACATTCCATTTGTTGTTGAACCCCAGGTCATCTCTGTTCAAGCAGATCTATGACCAAACATTTATCATCTGTGAATATCCTATCTTAATTCTTATCTTCACACACTGACTATGATGGTGATGATGATGATGATCATCATCATCAACAACATCATTATTATTTTTACATACCAATTTTCCATGCTAGTATAGATTGGACTGGATGTTTTGAGACAATGTTTTACAGCCAGATACCCCTTTTCACACCAAAACTTTTAGTTACCTCTAATGACACACAGGTATATGAAAGGAACCAAATAAATATATTTAAAACAAAAAAAAAGACTCTAGTTGCATTTTCGATTTCATCTTTTTTCCTTACACACACAGACATATACATATATACTCAGCTGTAGAAATGAGATGATAGGGACTGGGGTCCCTATCATTCCACTGCAAAGTGGTCGTGGAGGTGTCACGGCAAAAAAGCCCCCAGCACTCACTGTAAATGAGGTTGGTGTTAGGAAGGGCATGTAGAAATCAAGCCAGAATCAGTTCCCGTCCCACCCTTGCAAGCAGGGAAAAGTGGACGTAAAATGAAATGATGATGATATATATATATATATAAAACAAATCATACGCAAAACGCCAGCACCAACAGTTTTGCAAGAGATGTCAACATGAATGGACCTGTTATTTTTATCTAAAGACATTTTTTCCAATTCCATCCCGCCCGTCCCCTCAATCTATCTTATTTCTCATTCTTTCTTCTGATGAAGGACTAGCGTCTGAAACGTCAAGACCCTCTTCCTGCTATATCAAGCATTAACCTAATATATACCTTCCATATACTGTACCGATTGTGTTGTTATTTCTGTTTACCTTTTACATACATATATACGTATATGTGTATGTGTGTATATATATATATATATATATATATATATATATATATATTTATTTATTGTTATATTTGGGGAGGGTCATATTTGCGTAATATTGCCAGAATTAATAACAGAACACACTCACTGTTTGGTTGGTTTTCGCTTCTCGCTGTCTTTTATATATATATATCTGCGATCTAACTTACTCGGTCCTCAATGTTGCCATTGACTGACCGGCGGTCAAAAATAATACAGATACAATATAGACAAACACATATATATATAGTTTACATAAATCTTACATATATTTATTTAGTTATGTAATAAACAACATAAGATAATTATTTCATTTACCAGTGGTTTCTTGAAAGCAGATGCTAATCTGTTTTCAGTCGTCAGAATGAATAAAAAATATGGTGTTTTTATTAAATATGGATATACATAATATATATATATATATATATATATATATATATATATATATATATATATATTATTTTGCCTATTAGTCAGTTAGTACACCTCCGTCTAATATTTTAGCAAAACTACAACAGGTTATTAGCAGGCAGACAGTCTGATAGGGTGGCTGAACAGCTTATCACTTATTTGGTTATTTATGTATGTACACACACACACATATATATATATATATATATATAATCATCTCATATATATATATATATATATGCATATACATTTGCATATATATGCATATGTTTATGCACACACACACACATATATATATATATACACACATATATACATATATACACACACACATATATACACACATATATATATATACACACACATATACATGTGCACACACACACATATATATATACGTACACACACACACATATACATGTGCACACACATTCATATATTTTGAATATTGATAAGGATACTATTGCTACAGATTTAAGAGTAATCTGATTTGTAATTGTGTGTATGAGAGGGAGAAGCAGATAGAGAAAGAGTGAGAGAGTGTGGGGGGGAGGGGGGGGGGGGTATAGGCAATATCTATAATTATATACGGTAGCTAATATATCTAATATATCTATATATAATGTAATATGTTTGTTATCTGGAATATTCTAATAAATCTAATTAATAAGCTATAGCTAATAGCTCTAGCTTACTAATTCTCACATTTAAAGTCAGATTAATAATATATAAAATATCTATCTAGCAGTCAGCAGTATATATATATATATATATATATATATATATATATATATATAGGAACGAGTAGGACCCCGACGGCTGAGCTCAAGCCGTTTCGACGGCTAATTCTGGACTGAATTAGCGTCCAGAATTAGCCGTCGAAATGGCTTGAGCTCAGCCGTCGGGGTCCTACTCGTTCCTATTACCCACTCTACTACCCTAAGTATTGAGTACTTTGGTGCATTATGCGCCACCTGATTCCTTACCACATTTCCTTTGTTATATATATATATATATATATATATATATATATATATATATATATATATATATATATATATATATATATATATATATATATATATATATATATATATATATATATGGAGGCACATGGCTTAGTGGTTAGAGCATTGGCCTTGCAATTGAAAGGTTGTGAGTTCAATGTTCAATTCTCAGACTGGGTGATGTGTTGTTTCCTTGAGCAAGACACTTTATTTCACATTGCTCCAGTTTACTCAGCTGTAGAAATGAGATGATAGGGACTGGCGTCCATATCATTCCACTGCAAAGTGGTTGTGGAGGTGCCACGGCAAAAAAGCACCCAGCACTCACTGTAAATGAGGTTGGTGTTAGGAAGGGCATCCAGCTGTAGAAATCAAGTCAGAATCAGTTCCCGTCCCACCCTTGCAAGCAGGGAAAAGTGGACATAAAATGAAATGATGATGAATGAATATAAGTAAAAGGGATGTTTAATATCAATGAAATATTATCCAAGAAAAACTTGAACCGTTAAGATCTCCTTCCTGGATATGTCACTATTTATAAAACAAACTTTGTATTTTATCTGATGAGAGCGTATCAAAGTTTTGCTACCCTTGAAATATATATAATAGAATAAATATGGTTTTATATATATAGTTTCCATTTATTAATATCATTGATATAAATATATATATATATATATATATATATATATATATATATTTATTAAAATAACAGATTAAAGTTTAACAAAGAAGATCCCGTTAAGGGTGAAAGCAGCGATTCTTTGCTTAAACTTTAATCTGTTATTTTAATAAATATTTGCTCTACGGTTCATATATATTTGATATATATTTATCCTTATCGAGCCCTCTTTGGATTTTAGTCTTCAAATTTATTATTATTACTATTAATATATATATATATATATAAATGTGTGTGAATGACCAAGTATAGACGAGTTGAGAAAGAAACCGGGTATAAGAAGGATAAGTTGTGGTGTGCAGGAGAGAGGGCTGAGATGGTATGGACATGTGATGACCGGTGGGTAGAGAAGTGCCAAGAAATCCCAGTAGAAGGAAGACGCAGTAGAAGTAGACCACGAAAAACATGGGCGGAGGTGGTGAGAGCATGTGTGCAGGAGAGAGGGCTGAGATGGTATGGACATGAGGATGACCGGTGGGTAGAGAAGTGCCAAGAAATCCCAGTAGAAGGAAGACGCAGTAGAGGTAGACCACGAAAAACATGGGCGGAGGTGGTGAGAACAGACCTCAGATCGCTGAAACTCACCGAGGAGATGACGAAGGACGGTGACAAGTGGAGAGATGCTGTGCTGAATAGGACCCATCCAACATTGCAAGCAGGGAAAAGTGGACGTAAAATGATGATATATATATCATCATCATCATCATCATCATCATCGTTTAACGTCCATTTTCCACGGTAGCATGGGTCTGGATATATATATATCCGATATTTGCATTGCTTTCTTGTGCTACAATAAAACTCACCTCCTACATAGATATATATAAAGAGAGAGAGAGAGAGAGAGAGAAACCCCCTTCAGTCTGATTGACCATGGGATTTCCAGCTGGAGGCTCAAATCCAGGCAAGGCTGTTTGCAGAAGACTACCAGTCACCCATGCATACCAGTCTCCCCTCTCCACGCCACCGATGTTGTCCAAGGGAAAGGCAATGGTCGATACAGCTTGGCATGAGTGATGTCGCAACTCATTTCTACAGCTGAGTATACTGGAGCAACGTGTCTTGCTCAAGGACACAATGCATCACTGGGTCCGGGAATCAAACTCACAACTGCAATCACAATGCTCTTACTACTAAACCATACACCATCTTTATATAGAGAGAGACTGGGTGTTACCAGTTTAGACTAGTAAGACCATGTTCAGCTAAGTACCTGATACTTGGGAAAGTAGAGTGTATGTATTGTAAATGGTTACAGCACTATTTATATATATATATAAATACAAATAAATAACAAATAAATTATCGAGAATCGGAACTTCGGCCCACGAAATAACGAAAAACAATCTTCGAAATGTGCGGCAAAGTGCTCAATGGTTCGGATAAACCAGAGCTATAACTAACGTTTAATACCAAACATACTGAAACGATGCTTAAACAATCATTCGCACAGCCAAAAATACGACCAAGAGAATTCGAGTCAAACAAATAAAAATATATATGAATGAAAAATGAAAAATGAAAAATGAAAAATAAAAAATGAAAAATGAAAAATGAAAAATGAAAAATGAAAAATGAAAAATGAAAAATGAAAAATGAAAAATGAAAAATGAAAAATGAAAAATGAAAAATGAAAAATGAAAAATGAAAAATGAAAAATGAAAAATAAAAAAATATATATATAAATAGTATTATATATATATATCGACAAAATAAACTCTACTCTCAAAGATGGCATGTTACAATTAACATACCGGGAGTACGAATTTGTTCCCTTGTTTTGGAGGACTGAGTTGTGGGAGGGAGGGTTTAACATACAGTCTTCTCTTTCCTCCTCCATTGTAAAGATCTCCCCAGGGGTTCCATTATTGATTTTTATTGAAATCCAATTAGCCAGTCCTGTTTCTGAATATTAGCTTAATATGTGTGTAAAGCTTCATCAGGATTGGATCACTGGTGTAGGCATCAACTGGTTACACACAGACAAAAAGAAACTTCCATTTATATAGTATATATAGTATATATATACTATATAAATGTGTGTAATCAGTTGGTGCCTACACCAGTGATCCAATCCTGATGAAACTTTACACACATATTAAGCTAATATTCAGAAACATACAGGAAGTCCTCAACCAATTCTAGCGGCTTCCCGCCTACATTAGTGATCCCCTCTGGCTTCTCAACATTCTCTACCAGATATTTTGTTTTAGTCTCATTCATTCTCAGCCCCACACTCATCGACACAGTCTCAACCTCCTGCATCAAAATCCTCTTTGGGAGCAAAGATTTGGAATACGGAAGATGATGTGGTTGAGAGGAAGAGCAAAGCCTGGGCGGCGTGCCACAGCTTGAGATCGGTGTGGAAGTCGGACCTTCGTAAAGACCTGAAAATCCACCTCTTCATTGCTGTAGTGGAGTCTGTGCTGCTGTACGGGTCTGAGACTTGGACACTGACCAAGAAACTCACTCAGATGGTGGATGGGTGCTACACGAGAATGCTGAGGATGGCTCTGAACATTAATCAGTATACACTGAGGAAGAAAAACTCAGAGCTGTATGGGAGCCTCTCGAACGTCAGCTCAAAAGTGACACAGAGGAGACTGAGGTTAGCTGGACATGCTCACCGACACCCAGAGTTGACATTGCACTCAGTGCTCCACTGGAAGAGGAAGACCAAGGTTAACCTATGTTGATGCCTTAAGGACAGACACTGGTCTGTTGGAGACGCAGGACATGGCAGCGATAATGAGGGACAGAGACCGCTGGAGAGAACTCGTCCATGGATCTCGGGAATTTTACCCGCCCTAGATAGATATATATATATATATATATAGGCGCTGTGTGGTTACTAATGAATATTGTTTAGAAACGTAAGAGAAACCCAAATATAAGGACAATTTTCACTCTTCGGCTGTCTGCTGTGGGTCGCTGATGTTTCACGCTAGCATGGGTTAGATGGGAATTGTCCCACTTGAAGCAAGATTGATTGGGTGACCGTGTCCCGCTCGTACACGACTGTATCTGGCAGGTTTTCTACGGCTGGATGCCCTTTCTAACACCAACCATATTTGCAGTATGGACTGAGAGCCTTTTTACCGTGTCTCCTACACGACCACTTTACAGCGTGGACTGGGTGCTTTTTGCCGTGACACCTACACAACCTCTTTTGTGTGGACTGGATGTTTTGTGGTACCAATATAACTTTACAGAGAAAGGGTGGTGTTGGCGGGAGTGGTGGGATGGAGTAGGGGTAGTGGGTTGGGGTGTATATTTGGTCAAGAGGTGCCTAGTGACTGTAGGTTAACTTTGTATGCAAGGGAAGGCGGGTCTTCTGTATTACTGCATAGCGCCAAAGGTCTCGATCCATGTATATATGTATATGTATATATGTATGTATGTATGTACAGAGTGTGAACGATATTTGTTCGCAATTTTCAACTGCTAATTTTATGCCAATTTTTTTTACTTCCGTTGTCACTCTTGTCTTCATAAAAACAGTGACTATATTTCCATTATTTATTTTCAGAATAATTGATTATGAATAATTTTGAAAACTCCAAATGTGTGGAAGAGACACAGAGTTCTTCTTGGAATCCGCGCCGGGAGGACAAATAAGGACCAGAAGATCAACTCCCAGAACAACAGGTGGCTCGCTGTCTAATCCAAAGACGTGCACAGAGTCAAGCAGACAAAGTTTCCAGCGACAACATTGGTCTTAGGTGTCGTCAGCAGTCAAGGTGACGTCATGCCACCTCACTTCTTCCCCGAGGGCCTCAAGCTGAACACTGATGGCTACATCCGCGTTCTGAGCGAGGTAGTAAAGCCCTGGATCGACCAGGTAGCTGCAGGTAGGCCGTACGTGTGGCAGCAAGACTCAGCGCCCTGCCATACCAGCCAAAAGACCCAAGCCTGGCTGTCAGAACTTCGTCGACCACATTTTACATGACATCTGGCCTCCCAGCTCGCCTGACTGCAACCCCCTCAACTTCTTTGTGTGGGGTGCAGTGGAACGAGACACCAACAGATCTAGCTGTAATACGAAAGACGATCTGAAGGCCAGGATCACAAGTGCCTTTAGGGGCCTAAGTCGGGAGACAGTGACGAAGGCCTGTAGCCGGTTCCGAGGCCGCCTTGAGGCCGTCATCAAAGCCAATAGCAGGTTTATCGAGTGAGATCGAAAGAACAAGTCATGAAGACAAACTGACCCAAGTTTGATAAATATATCTTAAAAAATAAAACTACTGTGTTATTTTTTCCTAGACAGTAATCTTGCGAACAAATATCGTCCGCACCCTGTATAAATGTATAGCCAACAACGATTGTTTAATGATTTGCTGACATAGAAATGGGTGATGTTTGCTTGTTATGAAAATTACTTGTGATAGGCCAACATCTAGAACTGTCTTCAGTCAATATATTTCTCTGACATTCTCACCTCTCATAATTATTATCAATATTTTCATATTTTCCTCAGTATTTTAAATTCGATTCTTTTCAGTTTTTTTACCCTATAGACATTTTGTTATATTCTGAGATGAAGGATTGATAGTTTTGAATTCATCAACATCAACACCACCGCCGCTGTCACCGCCATCATCATCATCATCATCATCCTCACCACCACCTGATATGACTTGTCTCACAACGGGACGACTTGTCTAAACCATGCTAGTGTGAAATACATGCAGTTGAGTTTATGAAGAGCAGACAGTAGAATGGTTGTGTTTCTTTGGCTAATGATATACAGTTGACCACAAAAGGGTTCTCCACATGTACAAAAGTATGACTATATGATGTCTGTGTGCAAAGTACGATGCTGCATGGTAGTGAAACATGAGCTGTGATTGCAGAGAACTTACGTAGGCTGGAGAGAAAGGAAGCAGCCATGCTTTGTTGGGTGTGCAATGTAAATGTGAGAGAAAGGCAGAGCTTGAATGAACTGAGGGAGAAACTGGGTTTAAGTGGAATCTGATGTGGTGAGCAGGACAGGAGATTGAATTGGTAAGGACATGTGACGCACATGGATGGTGATTGATGGGTGAAAAAGTGTCAGGAAATCCCAATGGAAGGAAGCTGTAGTAAAGGTAGGCCAAGTAAGACCTGTAGGTGACACTAGGGGGTCACTACCGTCCCAAAGGGACATCGGGGTCACCACTTTAGATGAATGGTATTATCATCATTTCATTTTACGTCCGCTTTTTTTCCCTGCTTGCAAGGGTGGGACGGGAACTGGTTCTGGCTTGATTTCTACAGCTGGATGCCCTTCCTAACACCAACCTCATTTACAGTGAGTGCTGGGTGCTTTTTGCCGTGGCACCTCCACGACCACTTTGCAGTGGAATGATATGGACCCCAGTCCCTATCATCTCATTTCTACAGCTGAGTAAACTGGAGCAATGTGAAATAAAGTGTCTTGCTCAAGGAAACAACACATCACCCGGTCTGAGAATTGAACGCACAATCTTTCGATTGCAAGGCCAATGCTCTAACCACTTAGCCATATGCCTCCATATATATATATATATTTTATTACTACTGTTTTAGAAATAACATGAAAGGTTGATTTAATTTGTTTGT
>OZ024757.1:20750738-20753238 GCA_964016885.1 Eledone cirrhosa
AAAACAATTCAGATAATTAATCGATCATCAGATTTTTTGTTGTTTTCTCAAACATGTGTGAATATATATGTGTATGTGTATATATATATATATATATATATACACACACATATATTAAAAAGGGGTGGGTGGGGAGATAAAAGTCAATTTTAACTTATAATGCCCCAACCATGGTGTCTGACCCTCTACCAAAACTGCCAATCCACTGCCCCAACCATGGTGTCTGACCCTCTACCAAAACTGCCAATCCACTGCCCCAACCGTGGTGTCTGACCCTCAACCAATACTGCCAATCCACTGCCCCAACCATGGTGTCTGACCCTCTACCAAAACTGCCAATCCACTGCCCCAACCATGGTGTCTGACCCTCTACCAATACTGCCAATCCACTGCCCCAACCATGGTGTATGACCCTCTCCCAATACTGCCAATCCACTGCCCCAACCATGATGTATGACCCTCTACCAATACTGCCAATCCACTGCCCCAACCATGGTGTCTGACCCTCTACCAAAACTGCCAATCCACTGCCCCAACCATGGTGTCTGACCCTCTACCAATACTGCCAATCAACTGCCCCAACCATGGTGTCTGACCCTCAACCAATACTGCCAATCCACTGCCCCAACCATGGTGTCTGATCTTCTACCAATACTGCCAATCCACTGCCCCAACCATGGTGTCTGACCCTCTACCAATACTGCCAATCCACTGCCCCAACCATGGTGTCTGACCCTCTACCAATACTGCCAATCAACTGCCCCAACCATGGTGTCTGACCCTCTACCAATACTGCCAATCCACTGCCCCAACCATGGTGTATGAGCTTCTACAAATACTGCCAATCCACTGCCCCAACCATGGTGTCTGACCCTCTACCAATACTGCCAATCCACTGCCCCAACCGTGGTGTCTGACCCTCAACCAATACTGCCAATCCACTGCCCCAACCATGGTGTCTGACCCTCAACCAATACTGCCAATCCACTGCCCCAACCATGGTGTCTGATCTTCTACCAATACTGCCAAACCACTGCCCCAACCATGGTGTCTGACCCTCTACCAATACTGCCAATCCACTGCCCCAACCATGGTGTCTGACCCTCTACCAATACTGCCAATCCACTGCCCCAACCATGGTGTCTGACCCTCTACCAATACCGCCAATCCACTGCCCCAACCATGGTGTCTGACCCTCTACCAAAACTGCCAATCCACTGCCCCAACCATGGTGTCTGACCCTCAACCAATACAGTAATTCAGTGTTGTGCCACATTGCAAATATGGTGTTATATCAATAGCAGACGGGGTTGTCCCAGAATCGAATATTCTATTTTCTCTACACCCTATATTCCATTCTATGTTTGGATTCAATGTAATCCTGTTTTATAATTCTGGAGTGACACCTGATGAGATCGCCTATCAGATGATAGAGCTGGGCCATCGAAATATATTATATTGTGATTTCATGGAATTAAAATTCTAAAGTAAATTTTCCAGTCCGGCCTTCTGTTGTTATTTTAATACCTTACTCTGTTCCTGCTCCAACCACTGGATACTACATCTATGATGGAGTATTTACATAATGTTGAGTGCTTTAATTAATTTGTTACATCACCGTTTACCAACCAGAACCACCAATTCTTCACATTGGTAAACAGCCTAACATAAATTATATATATCGGGTGATGTGTTGTTTCCTTGAGCAAGACACTTTATTTCACATTGCTCCAGTTTACTCAGCTGTAGAAATGAGATGAGAGGGACTGCGGTCCATATCATTCCACTGCAAAGTGGTCGTGGAGGCGCCACGGCAAAAAAGCACCCAGCACTCACAGTAAATGAGGTTGGTGTTAGGAAGGGCATCCAGCTGTAGAAATCAAGCCAGAATCAGTTCCCGTCCCACCCTTTCAAGCAGGCAAAAACGGATGTAAAATGATGATGATATATATATATATATATATATATATATATATATATATATATATAAGCAAAGGGATATTTAATTTGTTGGTAATTCTACAAAATTTATAACAGATTCGAAGCACTCGACAAGTTTTCTGGAGTATAATATCAATGATATTAATAAATGGAAACTATATTTATAAAACCATATTTATTCTATTATCCAATAAAAAGTTGAACCCTTAAAGTCTTGTTCCTGGATATGTCAATATTTATAAAACAAACTTTGTATTTTAGCTTGTTAGACCTCTGCTGTCATTACCACAGCAAAGATCTGACGAGCTTTTGATTCCAGAGTTGGGCCAGATCAATACAGATCGAACTTTGAGCTGATCAATAGCAAAACGCACTTCACTATTGAATAAATGTAATGAATACATAACAAATCATCCTTTTTTTATTACTATATATATATGGAGGCACATGGCTTAGTGGTTAGTGCATTGGCCTTGCAATCGAAAGGTTGTGAGTTCAATTCTCAGACCGGGTGATGTGTTGTTTCCTTGAGCAAGACACTTTATTTCACATTGCTCCA
>OZ024757.1:20758238-20770738 GCA_964016885.1 Eledone cirrhosa
TACCTCAGTGTATTACTGGTACTTTATTTTATCGACCCCGTAAGGATGAAAGGCAAAGTCAACCTCGACGGGATTTGAACTTTCATAATAATAATAATAATAATTGTTTCTACTTTTGACACAAGGCCAGCAATTACCTCAGTGTATTACTGGTACTTTATTTTATCGACCCCGTAAGGATGAAAGGCAAAGTTAACCTCGACGGGGTTTGAACTCTCATAATAATAATAATTGTTTCTACTTTTGGCACAAGGCCAGCAAATACCCAGTACATTACTGGTACTTTATTTTATCGACCCTGTAAGGATGAAAGGCAAAGTTAACCTCGACGGGATTTGAACTCAAAATGGCAAGGGCCGTAATTTCTATGCGTCAAAGCATGGCGTCCGACCCTCTACCGATTCTGCCAATCCACCGCCCTAATAATTGTTTCTACTTTAGGCACAAACCAGCCATTTATGAGGAAGGTTGAAGTCGTGCAAATTGACCCTAGTACTTTTCTGGTACTAAATAAATAAATAAATAAATAAATAGAAATTTTAAAAAAAAACCATACACGACATAATATATTAGATGTTTGATGCCCTGCCCTCTTCATGTATTGATGGTCATTGCCGGACTGGACTTAATCATAAACGATAAACGGAGAGAGAGGAAGAGGGTGGAAGCTAAACACCAACAAATAATCTGCTCCATTATAACAGCTTGTTTGCGGAAGAGAAAAAGGGGGAAAGATTGAAAGCCAGTCAAGTGAGTCCCCATAGATATGTACACACCAACCAAACCCTCTTTTACACCAGCTCCGATCAACAGGAAGATAGTTGTGCTGGATGTTCTCCCCTTTCCACCACTATGTCACCCACCACTACCATAACAACCACCATCACCACCACCACCACCACCACCGATATCATCACAACCACCACCACCACCAATACCATCACAACCACCACCACCACCACCACCAATATCATCACAACAACCACCACCACCACAACCACCACCACCACAACCACCACTACCACCACCACCACTACCATCACAACCACCACCACCAATATCACAACCACCAATACCATCACTACCACCAGTACCATCACCACAACCACCACCACCAATATCATCACATCCACCACTACCACCACCACAATCATCACAACCACCACTACCAATACCATCATTACCACCACCACCAGTACCATCACTACTACCACAACCAATATCATCACAAACACCACCAATATCATCACAACTACCACCAATACCACCAATATCAACACCACCACCACTGCTATCACAACCACAACAATCAACACCACCACCACCACCACAACAACAACAATCAACACCACCACTGCTACCACCGCCACCACAACCATAACCATCACCACCAATATCACCACTGCTACCACAACCACAACAATGAGCAACACCACAACCACCACCACCACAACAATCAACACCACCACTGCTACCACCGCCACTACAACCAACACTACCACAGCCACCACCACCACCACAACAATCAACACCACCACTGCTACCACCACCACCACAACTATAACCACCAATATCAGCACTGCTACCACAACCACAACAATGAACACCACCACCACCACCACCACAACAACAATCAACACCGCTGCCACCGCCACCACCACAACAACCATCACCACTGCTACCACAACCACAACAATCAACACCACCACAGCCACCACCACCACCACCACCACAACTATAACCACCAATATCACCACTGCTACCACAACCACAACAATCAACACCACCACCACCACCACAACAATGAACACCACCACAACAACAATCAACACCACCGCCACCACCACCACCACAACAACCATCACCTCTATTTATTACTACAGCCGTTACAATTACGAGACTGCTGCAGCAGAAACAAGTGCCGACAAATTGCTTGGTTTAATAATAATAATAATAATAATTGTTTCTATTTTTGGCACAAGGCCAGCAATTACCCAGTGCATTACTGGTACTTTATTTTATTGACCCCATAAGGATGAAAGGCAAAGTTAACCTCGGCGGGATTTGAACTCTGAATGGCAAGGGCCATAACTCTATGCGTCAAAGCATGACGTCAGACCTTCTACCGATACTGCCAATCCATTGCTTTCTGATTTAGGCACAAGGCTAACAATTTGTAGGCAAAGGGAAAAGTCGATCATATCGATCCCAGTGCTTTACTGGTACTTTATTTTATCGATATCGGAACGATGAAAAGCAAAGCTGACCTCTAATAATTGTTTCTAATTAAATATTCGTCCTAATGTTGACACAAGGCCAGCTTATGAGGTAGGGGAAAGATGATAGCAACCCCAATACTTAACTGATATTTTGTCGCCCCCAGAAGGATGAAAGACAAAGCTGACCTCAGCTTTGCCTTTTATCCTTCTAGGGTCGAAAAAAATAAGATTCTAATATTTGGTACAATACCAGCAATTTAGGGTAGGGGGAAATTCGATTATAATCAACCCCAGTGCTTGACTGCTACCTTTTCGACCTCCAAAATGACGAAAGATAAAGTTGACCCCCGGCGAGATTTGAATAATTAAAAATTCTTTCCAACATTGGAACAAGGTCAACAATTTGAGGCCAGACAAGGAAAGTTGATTTAATCGACTCCAGTACTAGTACTTTATTTATCGACCTCGTCAGAGAATGACCAAGACGGCGGTAGAAGAATGATATTATAAAATAAAATTGCTAGTTTTAATAACAACAACAATAATAATAATAATAATAGTTATTATTAATTAATTAACCACAAAATAATTATTTCTTTACTTAATTAACCACGTAATAACAATAATTTCTTTTATTGGCAACGAGGACCGAATACATTGGTGACAGTAAATATAAGGACGAAAAACAACACAGAAAGGGGTGAGTTTACATTGAAAAAAGAGAAGATTTCAATAAAAAAAAATGATTCCTTTTAATTAGTCACAAAGGCCCAATACATTGGGGACAATACACGAACAGGAATGACAATAATTTCTTTAAATGGCCACCACAACGGCTGAAGATGTTAGAGACAGCATAAGGTGACGATATATATATATAATTTAAACTTCATACACATAACATGTATGCGCGACCTTGGGTTTCGGGGTCCAGTTATGGCCACCACTGCATAGTGGAGGGGCCGTTCTAAAACTGGCCTCATCGGGCGCTAGGATTAAATTATCTGGTTATACACAGACACACACACATGTATATATATATATATATATATATATATATATATATATATATGTGTGTGTGTGTGTGTGTGTGTGTGTGTGTGTGTGTGTGTGTGTGTGTGTGTGTGTGTGTGTGTGTGTGATTAATAATATAGATACATATATATGTTTGTGTATGTATATATAAACCCAGAGAATGGTGAGGGTATATCGAGGAAAATGGACAATGTGAATAAGAATATTATTTCTATTATAGGCACAAAGCCAGCAATTGGGGGGGGGGGGGGGGTGATTTAATCGACCCCCACCGCGTGACTGGTACTTTATTTTACCGACTCCGTAAAACAATAAGTGTTTCTACTTTTGGCACAAGGCCAGCAATTATTCCAGAGCATTACTGGTACTTTATTTAATCGACCCCGTAAGGATATGAAAGGCAAAAAGAACGAAGAAGAAGAAGAAAAACGACGAAAAAGACGTGGTTAAAGCGATGATGATGATGATGACATGAAATAATAAATTCTATGAAAGGAAGAAAATAGAAGGGAGTAAGTGGTGGAAAAACCTGACAATGTGCAGAATCTGCATTAGGAAACTAAACGGCATTTACTGGCTGCGAATACACAAACTACATCTGTGTGTGTGTGTGTCTGTGTGTGTGTGTGTGTGTGTGTCTGTGTGTGTGTATACATGTGTATATATTGATAGGGTTGTAGAATTATGGACAGATGAATGACAACAAACAATATAATACGAGTCGTATTTGTGTGTGTGTGTGTGCGTGCGTGCGCTGTAAAGTACTCGTTTTTCGCCTTGCTGGCTTGTGGTCGGCGAAACTCGAAGACCTGTCAACTTGGATGTACAGTATAATAACAGACACACAATTGCATGTTAGTGTAAATAGGTGTAGAATGCGTATGTAGTATACATTACATATATTATATTCCATTGCGTAAATAATAAATATTGTAGTAATGCATAACGGTTAATACATTTCAAATGAAAAACGAAAGTAAATTATTATATATACAATATATACGACACGCTTCTTACAATTAAACCATTCGACCACCGACAACACTTTGCCGCTTTCATTGTATATTTTGGTATATTATATTTATAATGTTTCTAGCAATAGTTAATTGATTATAAGTATGTACTTCTATTTAATCATATATATTTTTTATGTGATAATAAAATCATATAAGAATCCCTAAGAAACACTGTTGCCGGCTGGAATTATAAAATGGTTAGAACCATGCATACATATAAACATGGAACATATGAAAGATAAACGAGGAAACTGCATTGGAAAATACTACGGAACATCCCTAAAATACTCCGATACCCATCTTGTCAACACAAACACGAAACCCTTATATATATATAATATATATATATATATATAAGGGTTTTGTGTTTGTGTATATATATATATATATATTCATTTATATTAAGGCTGAAAGGTGAGTTTTGTTACTCTGGATTTCGCCTGTGAATGTTAAAACTGCTTCGGTATTGAGTACTCCTCTCAGCTGCCAACCACATACAGATGCATACATATATATATATATATATATCCCTTTGCTTATATATATATACCCCCTGTTAAGATACTCATCATATATATATATATATATATGTATGTATGTATAATATAGTGAAACAAATTAACTTGCCTTCCATTCCATAGACTTATGGAGATTATTGGAGTGTTTTGGTTTTGTTAAAATGTTTGCCGAGGAAATGAAAATGGTAAATAAAATATCCTTCTCCAGAAAACTGCATGATTCATCGGTTTAGTGGTTACACTGCTCTGCTCATATATTATATACAAATAATTATTATATATTTGGATATATATGTGTGCGTGTGCATGTATGTATGTATGTATGTATATATGTTGGAGTGTATATAATGTGTATTATATTATAAGAGTGAACGAAACAAAACGAGTAAACACACAGAGCAGTGTGGAAAATGAAAACCGAATAATTTGGTGAACAGCAAATATAATCAGACAGTCAGTCAGACAGAGTGGCTGACAGAGAGGGATAGGGGGAGGGGTGATTGATAGATGATGGAAGAGAGAGAGAGAGAGAGAGAGAGAGATGAGGGGTGATTGATAGGTGAGAGAAGAGAGAAGGGGTGATTGATAGATGATGGAAGAGAGGGGCGGGAGAGACAGAGAGTGAGAGAGTGAGAGAGAGACAGGATTAAGGGTGGAGGGGTGACTAGATTATGACAGAAGGGGTCAGAGGATATGAGAGAAGAAATAGATGATAAGAGAGAGAGGGGGGGGGAGAAGGAAAATAAATGATAGAAGAGAGAGTGAGAGAGAAAAGAGAGGCATAAATAAGTATATGATGAAAGGGGCAGAGAGAGATCGGAAGGATAAATAGATGATGGAAGAGAGGGAGCAAAAGGGAGACTGAGAATTAGAGGGTGAGAAATAAGTGATGAGAGAGAGGGGGAGGGGATGAGAGAGTGAATGCGGTTTAGAAGGTGATAAGATGATGAGAGAGAGGGGAAACAAAAGAGAGGGAGAGAATGAATGATAATAGAGAGGAGGAAAAGAAAAAAGGAAATAAATAAAGAAATAAGGAGAGAGGGAAGAGAAAAAGGAGAGGAAGGGGAAAGAGAAAGGACAGGACCACAGCAGTACTGCTTGGTTAGGAAACTATTGAGGCACAATAAATAGATGGAAAGACAGATGGAAGGAGAGAGAGATGGCAGGAGAGATGGCAGGAGAGAAAGATGGAGTGAGAAAGATGGAGAAAGAGATGGAGAGAAAGATGGAGTGAGAAAGATGGAGAAAGAGATGGAGAGATGGAGAGAGATATGGCAGGATGGAGAGAGAGAGATGGGGAGAGAGAGATGGAGAGAGAGATGACAGGAGAGAGAGAGAGATGGGGAGAGATAGAGCGAGAGGGAGATGGAGAGAGAGATGACAGGAGAGTGAGATGGAGATAGAGATGAAAGGAGAGAGAGATGGAGATAGAGATGAAAGGAGAGAGAGATGGAGATAGAGATGAAAGGAGAGAGAGATGGAGAGAGAGATGACAGGAGAGAGAGATGGAGAGAGAGATGGAGAGAAAGATGGAGAGAGATGACAGGAGAGATGGAGAGAGATGACAGGAGAGATGGAGAGAGATGACAGGAGAGATGGAGAGAGATGACAGGAGAGAGAGATGACAGGAGAGAGAGAGAGATGGGGAGAGAGATGGAGAGAGAGATGGAGAGAGAGAGAGATGGGGAGATGGATGGAGATGGAGAGAGAGATCCTATGTCTCTCTCTCTCTCTCTCTCAGTCTCCTTATCTCTCTCTCTCTCTCAGTTTCTCTCCCTCCCCCTCTCTCAGCCTCCCTATCTCTCTCTCTCTCAGTCTCCCTATCTTTCTTTCTCTCTCTCTCTCTGTCTCCCTATCTCTCTCTCTCTGCCTCACTATGTCTTTCTCTCTCTCAGTCTCCCTATCTCTATATCTCTCTCTCTCAGTTTCCCTATCTCTCTCTCTCTCTCAGTCTCCCTATCTCTCTCTGTTTCACTATGTCTTTCTCTCTCTCAGCCTCCCTATCTCTCTCTCTCTCTCAGTCTCCCTATCTCTCTCTGTCTCACTATCTCTCTCTCTCTCTCTCTCAGTCTCACTATGTCTTTCTCTCTCTCAGCCTCCCTATCTCTCTCTCACAGGCTACCTATGTCTCCCTCTCTCGCCCCCTCTCTCTCTCTCAGTCTACCTATGTCTCTCACCATCTCTCTCTCTCACACTCCATTAATTACTCCATTGTATTACAATCATTTCAGAGGGCAAAAATAGAATATATTGATCAGTAGACTAATCAATAGCAGTTATTCACCTCCAAACCATTAGCCTCGAAAAAACAACATAAAAAAAACATCCATTTTACCAACTACCTTTAGTAACATACATATCATCATATATATATATATATATAGGAAACAGTATGACCCCGACGGCAGAGCTCAAGCCGTTTCAACGGCTATTTCTGGACTAAATTAGAATTCTAATTTAGTCCAGAAATAGCCGTCAAAACGGCTTGAGCTTTGCCGTCGGGGTCATACTTTTTCCTATTACCCACAGTATTGAGTACTCTGGTGCGTTATGGTCCATCTGGTTCCTTACCACAATTCCTTCGTTATATATATATATATATATATATATATATATATATATATATATATATATATAAAAACAAATAACGAAACGAAATTAAATTTCGCTTCGTTTGTAACTCACTTTTGTATGACTGACGTTTAAACAATTAAGTTAAAAATGTACATCCACATATGTATACTGAAATATTAGTATGCATATGAATACACACACGTGTACATATGTAGATGTACCGAGTTTTTCACTGGACACTTTACTGTGAGTGTTCAGCTATTCTGTATGTAAACACACAGTAAACCGGTTTTTAGAGTCATACTGGTTTTCGAGGAAACACCTTTCCTCTATTCTCCAGAAAGCCAGACAGGAATATTGAACTAGTTTCGATGTTGTTACATCTCATCAGCAATATTTACCTATTCCGGCCTTTCTAGAGAATCGTAAAAGCACATATCGTTATATGCTTTTTCTATGAAAATTAGTAGTGGGCAGACTAATTTGCATAGAGCGTGAGTACGTACCAGTTCAGCGGAGACGATAAAAACAAATAACGAAACGAAATTAAATTTCGCTTCGTTTGTAACTCACTTTTGTATGACTGACGCTTCATATGCATACTAATATTTCAGTATACATATGTGGATGTACATTTTTAACTTAATTGTTTATATATATATATATATATATATATATATATATATATATATATACATATATATACTATCCAGAAAAAACTTGAACCGTTAAGGTATTTTTTCTTGGTTATGTCAAAATTTATAAAACAAACTTTGTATTTTATCTGATGAGAGCGTACCAAAGTTTTGGTACCCTTGAAATATATATAATAGAATAAATATGGTTTTATAAATATAGTTTCCATTTATTTAATATGATTGTATATATATGCGAGGGTAATCCCAAAAGTAAGGTCTCCAAAGCGATGGGAACGCAGAGAAACTGTTTGTACGGCTGTTGGCAACATTGTTGTGATTGGTGCTCCCTTCACTCCCAAACAAGCATGCGTGCGCTTCGCTGGGATGCTCAATCTTGGCTTGGCAGCCGTTGAGAATGGAGCTCCCGTTGAACACTACCGCAGCCATGTGCGAATTTCGCGCAGTTATTATATAGAGGGCAATCCCAAAAGTAAGGTCTCCTTCCGAGGAAAACATGCGTAAAGATCGGCGGATCACTCTGGGTGCTCTCTGCCTTTTGGTTCCTGAGGTTTCCCGAAGCACCATCCACAGGATTTTAACGGAAAAGTTGCAATATCGGAAGGAGACCTTACTTTGGGGGATTGCCCTCGTATATATATATATATATATATATAAAGATGGTCTGCGCATGTACAAAGATGCTATAGGGAAAAAGAAGTTGCCATTGGCTCATTGGCTGCTATGAGGAGCCCACCTTGTAAAATGGTATTGCATTAAGGAATCCACAAGTCTGATGAGCTATTGATGAGCTATTGATTCCTGAATTAGGTCAATTGATACTGATTGAGCTGATTGATCCTGAAATGCACATCACATGTGATTAAACATAACGATCCTATATTGATACCTCATTCTTACTCCTTATATGTATATATCATCATCATCATTTTACGTCCACTTTTCCCTGCTTGCAAGGGTGGGACAGGAACTGATTCTGGCTTGATTTCTACAGCTGGATGCCCTTCCTAACACCAACCTCATTTACAGTGAGTGCTGGGTGCTTTTTTCCGGGACACCTCCACGACCACTTTGCAGTGGAATGATAGGGACCCCAGTCCCTGTCATCTCATTTCTACAGCTGAGTAAACTGGAGCAATGTGAAATAAAGTGTCTTGCTCAAGGACACAACACATCACCCGGTCTGAGAATTGAACTCACAACCTTTCGATTGCAAGCCCAATGCTCTAACCACTAAGCCATGTGCCTCCATGTATATATATATTCACTTGCAAGTAAACAGTCTCATTACACTGTTTTTAGATGACCATTGTCTTCCTTTTGTTCTAGGGGTGACAGAGAGAAACAATTGACAATGAATGAGAGAAACCCTTTGCCAAGATTGTGTACCTCTTTTTGATTGTTTCTCTGTCACCAACTAGAACAAAAGGATGACAATGGTCATCTAAAAACATAGCATATTGTGGCTGTTTGCTTGCAGACGAATCAAATATTATTATTAGGCAGAGAGGTTTAGTGAATTGGCAGTATCGGTAGAGGGTCGGACGCCATGCTTTGACGCATAGAGTTACGGCCCTTGCCATTCTGAGTTCAAATCCCGCCGAGGTTAACTTTGCCTTTCATCCTTACGGGGTCGATAAAATAAAGTACCAGTAATACACTGGGAAATTGCTGGCCTTGTGCCAAAAGTAGAAACAATTATTAGGCAGCATCGGTAGAGGGTCGGACGCCATGCTTTGAAGCATAGAGTTACCTCCCTGTATGATCTGAGTTCAAATCCCGCCGAGGTTAACTTTGCCTTTCATCCTTACGGGGTCGATAAAATAAAGTACCAGTAATGCACTGGGTAATTGCTGGCCTTATGCCAAAAGTAGAAACAATTATTATTATTTGATATAGAACTCATGAATATATATACATACATATACATATATATAGTATATATATGATGGCTGCCTCCTCGTTATCGAGTATGGCCATTGCACGATATACCATTATTAATAATTATCAATTAATTCTATCGTGCAATGCCTGCGTGAAGATATCTTTTAAAGTGAGGTAAGACTGTGCACTGAGCCAATCCCACTCTCTGAGCGACAGTAGCTGCGACTCAAAAGGAAGAAAAGATCAACATGATTGGCAACTACTGAGTTGCGGGTTTTATGTCGGGGTTATCCCAGTTTCTAGTTTCCTGAGTTGCCTCCTCCTAGAAGAATGCCCTGACAAAGACTAGGGGTCCTTCACTCCCAGTGGTTTAACCACGCGGTACATGTGTATATACATATTTGCACACTTTTGGATGGCCGTTGACTCTTATCAGTTCTTCCGCCCTTTGTATATATATATATGTATATATATATATATATATAATAAATACAATATCGGAGAAAGCTTTTTAGCGATACTCCGGCCAAATTCCAACTCACTCAACAAACATTAGGAAATAAGTGATTATATTCCCAATTATGTGCTCGGGGTGCTAACTAAAAGTATTGCGTGGAAAGTTGGCTGTATTATTTCAAATGAGATGTATCTAATATAAATAGTAATAAATTTGAAGACTAAAATCCAAAGAGGGCTCGAGTTAGTTTCAGAAGATCCCGTTAAGGGTGAAAGCAGCGATTCCTTGCTTAAACTTTAATCTGTTATTTTAATAAATATATATATATATATATAAATGAAAATAGAGAAATTAATGTAAGGAAAATGCCAACAATACCATCAAGATAAAAAAATGTTTAATGTAAAATGAGGGAAAAGTAATACAATCTTAATTTAAAACAAATCAAGAAGAAAAACTTTATCCTCAGACTTTGTGTAAGTTTGGGAAAAAGCAGTACAATCTTAACTCAAAATAAAATCAAGAAGAAATACTTAACCGTCAATTTGGGGAAAACTACAAATGCACTATATAGTCTTAAAAGACTATTTCACGAAACTTTTCAGTGGGGTTAGTCACGGTTGGGGTCGATCTTCAGTAGTGCTCGACGCATTAACTAGATCTTAACTGCTAAAATGCCGGAGGGGAATTAAAAGCATATATATATATATATATATATATATATATATATATATGTATGTATAAAAGGTAAACAGAATTATCAACACAATTGGTACAGTATTTGGAAGGGATATATTAGGTTAACACTTGATATAGCAGGAAGAGGGTCTTAACGTTTTGGACGCTCGCTAGTCCTTCATCAGAAGAAAGAATGAGAAATAAGATAGATTGAGGGGACAGGCGGGGTGGAATTGGAAAAAATGTCTTTAGATAAAACTATATATATATATATATATATATATATATATCTACGTAGTAAGGATGTGTAGTAGAAATAATGGGAGGATGGTGATGAGGAGTTAAGTGTTCAGCATAAGGGTACTATGAAAAGATGTCATTCATTTATTATGGTGGGTAGAGTGTTGGATGGGTGGGTCGGGTGTAGAGTATGGTGGGTAGAGTGTAGGGGTAGGTGGGGTGGGGTAGAGTGTAGAGGTGGGTGGGGTAGAGTATGGTGGGCAGAGTGTAGCAGTGGGTGGGGCAGAGTGTAAGGTGGGTGGGATGGGGTAGAGTGTAGAAGTGGGTGGGGTGGGGGTAGGGTAGAGTATGGTGGGCAGAGTGTAGCAGTGGGTGGGGCAGAGTGTAAGGTGGATGGGGTGGGGTAGAGTGTAGAAGTGGGGTAGAGTGTAGAGGTGGGTGGGGTGGGGTCGAGTGTAGAAGTGGGTGGGTGGGGTAGAGTGTAGAAGTGGGTGGAGTGGGGTAGAGTGTAGAAGTGGGTGGAGTGGGGTAGAGTGTAGAAGTGGGTGGGGTGGGGTAGAGTGTAGAAGTGGGTGGGGTGGGGTAGAGTGTAGAGGTGGGTGGAGTGGGGTAGAGTGGAGAGGTGGGTGGGGTGGGGTAGAGTGGAGAGGTGGTTGGGGGTAGAGTGGCTGGGGTGAGGTAGATTTAAGAGGTTGAACTTTTTGAAATTACTCTGGAAATACATTAAATTATATAAAATAACAAAACATAAACAAATAAAATAAAATGAAATGAAATGAAAGAAATTATTGGTATTTGAAGTTAATTAGAATTTAAAATTTTGGACCAATAATTACTGATTAACGAACATGCAAAGTAAGACTAACGATACTTGAAGGGTGTCTATCAGAGACTTAAAGAGATGGACAAAATAACTATAGCAAAACATTGATTCCTCTACTTGTTTCAGTCATTAGACTGTGACCATACTGGGGCACTGAAAGGATCTCCAATGAGGAATTACTAGGTAGATACCAACAGGAGAATATGTCAGTAATCCTTCTGAGAAGTTGGAAGTGGATAAGACATGATCTGAGAAGGTAACAAGATAAGATGGCAAGAAGAGCCCTTCATTGGACAGGCAGGTGGAAATGACCTGACACAGGTGAGAGAGAGAGAGAGATGAAGATCTGACAACATTAATGGGGTACTATCCAGAAGCTGCCCAGCACAAGACAGGATTG
>OZ024757.1:20775738-20790738 GCA_964016885.1 Eledone cirrhosa
AAAATACGTTTTTGTTTAATGGAATTTAGAAATCACACACTCCGTCAGATTTTATCAATGTAGTAATTCCATGGAAAACAAGCTATTATTAAAATTGTGATTAAAAAAAGAGAGTTGATTATTGAGAATGTATGAAGCGTGGGAAGAAAATGAAATGAGGTTAGTATGCCCTGTTGGATGTGTAACGTTGGTGCGAATGAATGGTGAAACACAGTTAAGCTAAGAGCTAAATTGGGAATAAAAAGATTTGGATGCCATGTGCAAGAAAGAAGACTGCACTGGTATAGACATGTTATAAGTGTAGGAAATAACAGTTGAAGTACCAGGAATGGAAGCTACGGAAGAGTAAGTCTAAGGAACATATGAAACAAAATCATAAAAACTGATCTCATGCTGATAAAGCCTACATACAAAAAGGACAAAGGATCTCAGCAAGAAATGAGATATTAAGCTAAGAGAAGACATATACAACCCTTGCAACCATGGAAAACTGGACATAAAATGTATGATGATGACGCTGATATATATATATATACACATAACACACAGTTCACGCTGTAATGTGGCCGTGTAGGCAACACGGTAAAAACCTCCCAGCCCCACACTGTAAATGTGGTTGGTGTTAGGAAGGGCATCCAGCTGTAGAAAACCCGCCAGACAGTCCACGCTGTAATGTGGCCGTGTAGGCAACACAGTAAAAACCTCCCAGCCCCACACTGTAAATGTGGTTGGTGTTAGGAAGGGCATCCAGCTGTAGAAAACCCGCCAGACAGTCCTATGCGAGCAAGACAACCACTCTTGCCTCAAGTGGGAAAACCCCCGTCCAAACCCATGCAAGCGTGGAACATGGACGTTAAACGTTGATGATGATGATGATGATGATATATATATACATCATCATCACCGTTTTACGTCCGTTCTTCCACGCTAGCATGCGTTAGACGGGTTGTCCTGTTGTGGGCAGTGTCTGGTCGGCTGACCTTGTCTTGTTCCTACGGGAACTGATTCTGGCTTGATTTCTACAGCTGGATGCCCTTCCTAACACCAACCTCTTTTACAGTGAGTGCTGGGTGCTTTTTTGCTGTGGCACCTCCAGGACCACTTTGTAGTGGGAGGGTGTGGGGGCATATTGTATATATGCTTCAGATTCGGCTTGTACCCATGGGAGGCCGGGTACTCATCATCATCATAATCCTCGTTTAACGTCCACTATCCACGCTAGCATGGGTTAGACGGGAGTTGGCCCACTTGAGGCAAGGTTGGTCGGGAAACCATGTCTCGCTCATATAGGACTATCTGGCAGGTTTTCTACAGCTGGATGCCCTTCCTAACCCCAACCACATTTACAGTGTGGAACTGGGAACTTTTTACCGTGTTACCCACACGGCCACATTACAGCGTGGACTGTGTGTTTTTTTTCTCGTGCCACCTATACTCTGTATATATATATGTGTATATATATATATATTGTTGTTGTTGTCATTATTATTGTTGTTGTTATTATTATTGTTATTAATATATATGTGTGTGTAAGTATATGTATATATGTCTATATGTATATATATATATATGTATATATGTATATGTATATATATATAAATATATATATATATATATGGAGGCACATGGCTTAGTGGTTAGAGCATTGGCCTTGCAATCGAAAGGTTGTGAGTTCAATTCTCAGACCGGGTGATGTGTTGTTTCCTTGAGCAAGACACTTTATTTCACATTGCCCCAGTTTACTCAGCTGTAGAAATGAGATGATAGGGACTGGGGTCTCTATCATTCCACTGCAAAGTGGTCGTGTAGGTGCCACGGCAAAAACCACCCAGCACTCACTGTAAATGAGGTTGGTGTTAGGAAGGGCATCCAGCTGTAGAAATCAAGCCAGAATCAGTTCCCGTCCCACCCTTGCAAGCAGGGAAAAGTGGACGTAAAATGATGATGATGATGATATATATATATATATATATATATAGTTAGGGAAGCAGAAAATTGCTTTTTGTGATCCAGTTCGTGGTTAAGAAAGCCAGTTTCATGGATGGTTTCAACGTACGGTTAGGGGTAACTCCACAAGTTTGTAAGAATTCCGCTCAATCTTGGAGTATAAAGTATAATAGAGAAAACACAGGTAAGCATTAAGAGAAGGATTTTATCCAGGTATTTACGACTGTTTCATTGGTAAGTGTAACCTTATATTGCTATACTGTGAACAACAATTATAATTGAGTGGCTGCTATTTGCAGTATAGCAATATAAGGTTGCACTTACCAATGAAACGGTCGTAAATACCTCGATAGAATCCTTCTCTTAATGCTTACCTGTGTTTTCTCTTTTATACTATATATATATATTTTTTCTCTCTCGTGCAATGGCCATACTCAATAACGAGGGGGCAGCCATCATATATATATATTTTGAAACGATCGACTTTCGTCAAATCGGACCGAGGGAACAATGTTTCCGTTGGTCTTTCCAATTGCTAATACTATCTATCGGTCGCAACTCCAGGTAGAAGGAGCAACGTGAAATAAAGTGTCTTGCTCAAGGACATAACGCATCGCCTGGTCCAGGAATCGAACTCACAACCTTACGATTGCGAATCCAATTCTCTAACCACTCAGCCACACACATTCATATATATATATACACAAATATATATATATATATATATATATATATATATATATATATATATATATATATATATATATATATATATATGTGTGTGTGTGTGTATCCTTGTGATTTTGATGGAATACTACTCAATAGTAAAGTAGAGTTTAAATATTCTTTGTTAAGGCTAAGTAATGTGTCTTGTTACACACACACACACACACGCACACACATCAATGTACATATTGTATATTTAATAGTATATGAGATGTTTATGAAAAACATTCTGAAGGCCCTTTGCTATAGAGAAAGGCCTTCAAAAATGTTTTTATCGTTATTTTGGAGCACAAATACAAATTTTTAATTTATGTTGGGTGGGTGGATGGAGTGGGTGGTGGGGTGGGATGGGATTGGATGGTAGTGAGGAAGAAGCGAGAGAGGGGGAGGGGTGGTGGTGGCGGTGGTGGTGGTGGTGGCTTTTCCAATTAATCGTGGAAAATATGAATATATGAAAACAACAGAAGAGGGGGAGGTGAGGGGAGAGGAGAGAGAAGAGGAAATAAGAGAGAAGAGAGGAGAGGAGAGGAGAGGATAAGAGACAAGCGGAGATGAGGAAAGCAATGCAGTTCATTTAATTGTGTTAGAAACAGTAATGAAACTGTATAGTGTTGTTTGATAATGTGTCGGCCATGATGACAGTGCACAGTGTGAATGTGTTATTGTTGACACCTACAGACTAGAAGTCTCCAGAGACACCATATACATATTACATGTTTTACAAGCAACTCTCCTCAGTTCCCTTATATCTATTATGTATCTATATATATATATATATATATAATTGTTTCTACTTCTGGCACAAGGCCAACAATTATCCCAGTGCATTACCGGTATTAATATTTTATCGAACCCCTCCCCTCCCCCTCCGTAAGGATGAAAGGCAAAGTTAACCTCGGCGGGATTTGAACTCAGAATGGCAAGGGCCGTAACTCTATGCGTCAAAGCATGGCGTCCGACCCTCTACCGATACTGCCAATCCACCTCCCTCTATATGTATCTATATATAATTGTTTCTACTTTAGGCACAAGGCCAGCAATGACCCAGTGCATTACTGGTACTTTATTTTATCGACCCCGTAAGGATGAAAGGCAAAGTCAACCTCGGCGGGATTTGAACTCAGAATGGCAAGGGCCGTAACTCTATGTGTCAAAGCATGGCGTCCGACTCTCTACCGATACTGCCAATTCACCACCCTCTATATGTATCTATATATATAATGAATATAATAAACATATATGTATATATATCCATACGTGGTTGACAGCTGACAGAAAAGAGTACTCAATACTGAAGTACAGTGCAGTTCTTGTCTGATGGCCCTGTAATAAATTCCAGAGTAACAAGACTCAATATGTAGCCTTAATAAAATGAATATATATACATACACACATATATATATATATATATATATATATATATACATATATAAAATAATTAAGTCAAATATGTAAAATTTGGCTTCGTTTATTACAAATTATAGATATACTGCTATATATATTTCGGTGACAGCCATCATTGGCTGTGACCTCTTCAGGCAGTATGAATTTGTGTGGGAAAGACAGGTACACATGTTGTTGAAGTGTGTTTTACTCCGTCAATACATCGATATGTCCAGCTCCTGGTTGTGCTGTTATTCTTCTGAGGAACTGGAATCATATGATTCCACACCAATTCAGACCCCCGAAGAGGTCACAGCCAATTATGGCTGTCACCGAAATATATATAGCAGTATATCTATAATTTATAATAAACGAAGCCAAATTTTACATATTTGACTTAATTTTTTTCACATTACTCCCGAGTAAACAACCCAACCTGCATACTTCGTCCAGTGCTCCAATCTGCATACTGAGGTGTCGGTAAACAACCAACATATACTCAAAATATATACATATATATATATATATAATATATATATATATATATATATATACATACAGTAAACTGATCATGTAGGTGTCATGACAAAAAGCACCCAGTCCACATTGCAGAGTGGTCGTTTTGGGGCCACAATAAAAAGCACCCAGTTCACACTGTAAATGTGGTTGGCATTAACAAGGGCATCCAGCTATAGAAACCAAACCAGAAACAGTTGTGTCTGAGCAAGACTGTCATCTGATTTGTCTTGTCTCCCAATGAACAGTACACAAAAGGAAGAAAACATTGAGTAAGTGCCAAGGTTGGTGATGTAAAACTGTTGAACTACTGTGAAGATGCTATTTGAAGCTGTTTGTATTAGCACAGTGTAGACAATTCTAACCAAAGATATGGAGCTCTACAAAATCTGTGTGGATTGAGTGGTGGTGCTGGAGGTGTTGGTAGTGGTGGTGGTAGTGGTGTTGGTGGGGGTGTTAGTAGTGGTGTTGGTGGGGGTGTTAGTAGTGGTGTTGGTGGGGGTGTTAGTAGTGGTGTTGAAGGGGGTGTTTGTGGGGGTGTTGGTAGTGGTGGTGATAGTGGGATGTTGGTGTTGTTGTGTAGGGCTGTTGTGGGTGTTGATGGAAGGGTTGTTGGTGTTGTTGTTGATATTGTTGCTGGTTGTTGTGGTCATGGTGCTGGTGGTGTTGATAGTAGTGAAATTGCTCTTGGTGGAGTTGTTCATATTGGTGCTGGTATTGATGGCTATAATGGTATAGGTGCAGGTGATGGTGGTGATAATGGTGCAGGTGATGGTGGTCTCGGTGTTGATGGTAGTGTTGCTGGTGATGTTGTTGGTTATAGATTTAAGCCTTAATCTAGACTTCACTAGGAGATTGTCTTTGCCTAAGTTTAGCTTTTTAACAAATCTAGATTTTTGCCTACATCTAGTTTTCTAACAAATCTAGATTTTTGCCTACATCTAGTTTTCTAACAAATCTAGATTTTTGCCTACATCTAGTTTTCTAACAAATCTAGATTTTTGCTTTTATCAAGACTGGTAATGAATCTAGATTTGACCTATATCTAGCCTTTTAACAAATCCAGTTGTTCACTCAGCTCGATTCCAACAATGTCAAGTAAAGAATTTTACATTTTTTTCCCATATCTATATTCTACAGTTTCACCACTTGCATACTGGGGTTACAAAGAAGGACATATAGAAATACACTTGGAGCCAAAGATAAGGAAGAAAAGCCATGAAAGTTCTCAAACCAAATATGTCTGCCACTTAAACTAGAAGAGAAAGAAGAGGAGGAGTAAAGGAAAAACAAGGGAGAGAATAAAAACCAGGGGAGACAAGCAAACAAAACCTTGATATTTTTAATGTTATTTATATCTTTGAATGTAAAATGATTGGATTGAAGGGGCCAGAGGGGAGGGGAGAAGTGTGTGTGTGTATGGGTGCATTTGTATATACATGCATGTGTTAAGGTATGTATGTGTGTGTGTGTGTATGAGTATATATATGTGTGTATTTGTGTGTTTGCCTGTATATTGTATATGTATGCGTGTGAATGGATGCACATGCCCACATGTGTGTGTACTTGTAAGTCTGCATGCTTGTGCTTGAATAAATGTCTGAATGGTGACGATGGTGGTGGTGGTTGGGCTAGTGGTGGTGGTGGTTGGGGTAGTGGTGGTTGTGGCTGAGGTGGTGGTGGTTGGGGTAGTGCTGGTTGTGGCTGAGGTGGTGGTGGTTTAGGGGCAATGATGGCTGTGCTGATTGTTGTAGTGATAGTAATGGTATAATGTTTGTGGTGGTGGCTACTGGTGGCAATGGCAGTCTTGTAGTAGAGAGAGTTTGGGTGGTGGTAGTGCCTTTCATTCTCCAGTCAAAAGGGGTGGGGATTGGCAAAATTGGTAGAGCATCAGAGATACTTTGGAGCCATTTACTCTTTTACCTGTTCCAACTGACAGGTTGGGGGCCATGCTGGGGCACCGCCATTAGTTGCAACTTCTATGTTCTGAGTTCAAATTATGCTGAGGTTAATCATCTTTGCTTTTCATCATCCAGGGACTAAGAAAATAAAGTACCAGGCATACACTGAAGTTGATATAATCAATAACAACATTCTCTATGCCTAAATTGCTGGCCTTGAGCCTAATTTGTGCATTGGCAAAATTGGTAGAGCATAGGACAACATGGTTTGTGGCCAGAGTTCAAATCCTGCTGAAGTTAACTTTAACTTTTATCTTTCTGGGACTGAGAAAAGTACCAGTAAAATGCTGGTAAAATTGCTGGCCTTGTACCAAAATTTAGAAATAATTATTACATATTTTTTCACAATTCATCATCATCATCATCACCGTTTTATGCCCGTTCTTCCACGCTAGCATGGGTTAGACGGGTTGTCCTGTTGTGGGCAGTGTCTGGTCGGCTGACCATGCCTTGCTCATACGGGAACTGATTTGGCTTGATTTCTACAGCTGGATGCCCTTCCTAACACCAACCTCATTTACAGTGAGTGCTGGGTGCTTTTTCGTGGCGCCTACACGTCCACTTTACAGTGTGGGCTGGGTGCTTTTTTCCCGTGGCACCTCCACGACCTCCTTGCGGTGGGGGGTGTGGGGGCATATTGTCTAATAGATATTTCCTCCAATCCCGGGATATGACCGCCATAAAAGAGCAATTGCTGCCAGATAAAAACTGAGGTAAGCTTGAAATACAAATAAAGTCTCCTATTCTAAGTAACAAAAAAAAAAAAAAATAAATAAAAAATAAATAAATAAATAAATAAAAATAAAAATAAAAATAAAAAACAAACAAACAAAACAAAACAAACCCCAAAATACATTCAATTTATTTATTTTGCTTCTGTATTTATTTTATTTATTTTCATGTTTGTTTTTTATTTTTTTATTTTTTAGAATCTAAAAGTAAATTGTTCCTTCAATTTTGTTGTTATGGTGTACTTTAAACATTGCTGATAAAAATATTACTAAACTTCGATATATGTATACACACGCACACACACACACGCACACACACACACATATATAATTAAATATTACATTGAAATGTATATGGTCTATATAAATGGCTTGGTGTTTTTTTAATGAATACTGAACACAATTTTATGTGTATGGGAAGTGGATGGGGGGAGGGGGCTTGTGAGGAAATAGGTGTGTGTGTGAGAGAGTGTGAAAGAAAGAAAGAGAGAGAGAGTGTGAGTGGAAGAATGCGAGCGAGCGAGAGAGAGTGAAAGAGAGAGAAAGAGAGAGAGAGTGAAAGAATGAGAGCGAGAAAGAGAGAGAGTGAGTGAAAGAATGAGAGCGAGAAAGAGAGAGAGAGAGTGAAAGAAAGAGAGCGAGAAAGAGAGAGAGAGAGAGTGAAAAAGAAAGAGAGAGAGAGTGCTCACAGAGGAATGAATTTTGTAAGTCAATTTTTATTTTTCAAATGGAATAATTCCAATTCAATTATATCACTCAGGTGCATGGGAAATGTATGAACATCACAGCATCTCAGTTACATTCTCCTTCTAATCAGATATTTGCTATGAAATCAGAGTTGAATAGAAAATATTATAGAAATGTGTAAACAGTCAAAACTATTGATTTACAACAGTTCAATATGTCTGGTCTGAGTCTATTGGAAGAATAACTTGCTTAACATATTGGAGTAATAATAATTGCTTCTTATTTAGGCAGAAGACCATCAATGTTACGGGAGGGCGAAGCCGATGACATCGACCCCTCGTTCGTTACTGGTACTTTATTTTATCGACCCTGTAAGGTTAAAAGTCAAAGCTAACCTCGGCGGGATTTCAACTCAGACCGTAAAGGGCAGCAATCCAGGCCATAGCAAGATTCCTGGGTCTCCTTTTACAATCTTCCAACCTTGGGCTTGCAATC
Organism: Eledone cirrhosa; assembly: GCA_964016885.1. Classification (NCBI taxonomy): domain Eukaryota; kingdom Metazoa; phylum Mollusca; class Cephalopoda; order Octopoda; family Eledonidae; genus Eledone; species Eledone cirrhosa. Next base: position 20,784,185 of record OZ024757.1, read on the forward strand.
GAAAGGTTGTGAGTTCAATTCTTGGACCGGGTGATGTGTTGTTTCCTTGAACAAGACACTTTATTTCACATTGCTCCAGTTTACTCAGCTGTAGAAATGAGATGATAGGGAGTGGGGTCCATATCATTCCACTGCAAAGTGGTCGTGGAGGTGCCACGGCAAAAAAACACCCAGCCCACACTGTAAAGTGGACATGGAAGTGCCACGGCAAAAAAAGCACCCAGCCCACACTGTAAAGTGGACACTGGAAGTGCGACGGCAAAAAAACACCCAGCCCACACTGTAAAGTGGACACTGGAGGTGCCACGGCAAAAAAACACCCAGCCCACACTGTAAAGTGGACACTGGAAGTGCCACGGCAAAAAAAGCACCCAGCCCACACTGTAAAGTGGACACTGGAAGTGCGACGGCAAAAAAACACCCAGCCCACACTGTAAAGTGGACACTGGAGGTGCCACGGCAAAAAAACACCCAGCCCACACTGTAAAGTGGACATGGAAGTGCCACGGCAAAAAAAGCACCCAGCCCACACTGTAAAGTGGACACTGGAAGTGCGACGGCAAAAAAAGCACCCAGCCCACACTGTAAAGTGGACACTGGAAGTGCGACGGCAAAAAAACACCCAGCCCACACTGTAAAGTGGACACTGGAGGTGCCACGGCAAAAAAAGCACCCAGCCCACACTGTAAAGTGGACGTGGAGGTGCCACGGCAAAAAAAGCACCCAGCCCACACTGTAAAGTGGTCACTGGAGGTGCCACGGCAAAAAAACACCCAGCCCACACTGTAAAGTGGACATGGAAGTGCCACGGCAAAAAAAGCACCCAGCCCACACTGTAAATGAGGTTGGTGTTAGGAAGGGCATCCAGCTGTAGAAATAAAGCCAGAATCAGTTCCCGTATGAGCAAGACAAGGTCAGCCGACCGGACGCTGCTCACAACAGGACAACCCGTCTAACCCATGCTAGCGTGGAAGAACGGACGTAAAACGGTGATGATGATGATGATGATGATGATGATGATGATGATTAATTGAGCAGGTCCCCCTGCTTCTTCTCCTTCATCCCTTGTGCTCTGCAGGTAGTGTCTCCTCCAGCTACTCATAGAGCTGAGAAATCTGGCATGATTTAATTCCAGCACTTCTTATTAATAACTACATTGTTTCTTTCCAGGGACTATGTTGAGAAATAAACCTCATTTGGTCATTCCATGAGAGTATCTTGGTCATAAGCTGACTATGAAAGAGTGATGCTAGAGCTGTGAAATCTTGCATGCATTAATTTCAACTCTTCTTATTAATAACTGCATTGTTTCTCTCCAGGGACTATGTTGAGAAATAAACCTCATTTGGTCATTCCATGAGAGTATCTTGGTCATAAGCTGACTATAAAGGAGTGATGCTAGAGCTGTGAAATCTTGCATGCATTAATTTCAACTCTTCTTATTAATAACTGCATTGTTTCTCTCCAGGGACTATGTTGAGAAATAAACCTCATTTGGTCATTCCATGAGAGTATCTTGGTCATAAGCTGACTATAAAGGAGTGATGCTAGAGCTGTGAAATCTTGCATGCATTAATTTCAACTCTTCTTATTAATAACTGCATTGTTTCTCTCCAGGGACTATGTTGAGAAATAAACCTCATTTGGTCATTCCATGAGAGTATCTTGGTCATAAGCTGACTATAAAGGAGTGATGCTAGAGCTGTGAAATCTTGCATGCATTAATTTCAACTCTTCTTATTAATAACTGCATTGTTTCTTTCCAGGGACTATGTTGAGAAATAAACCTCATTTGGTCATTCCATGAGAGTATCTTGGTCATAAGCTGACTAAGAAAGAGTGATGCTAGAGCTGTGAAATCTTGCATGCATTAATTTCAACTCTTCTTATTAATAACTGCATTGTTTCTCTCCAGAGACTATGTTGAGAAATAAACCTCATTTGGTCATTCCATGAGAGTATCTTGGTCATAAGCTGACTATAAAGGAGTGATGCTAGAGCTGTGAAATCTTGCATGCATTAATTTCAACTCTTCTTATTAATAACTGCATTGTTTCTCTCCAGGGACTATGTTGAGAAATAAACCTCATTTGGTCATTCCATGAGAGTATCTTGGTCATAAGCTGACTATGAAAGAGTGATGCTAGAGCTGTGAAATCTTGCATGCATTAATTTCAACTCTTCTTATTAATAACTGCATTGTTTCTCTCCAGGGACTATGTTGAGAAATAAACCTCATTTGGTCATTCCATGAGAGTATCTTGGTCATAAGCTGACTATGAAAGAGTGATGCTAGAGCTGTGAAATCTTGCATGCATTAATTTCAACTCTTCTTATTAATAACTACATTGTTTCTTTCCAGGGACTATGTTGAGAAATAAACCTCATTTGGTTATTCCATGAGAGTATCTTGGTCATAAGCTGACTATAAAGGAGTGATGCTAGAGCTGTGAAATCTTGCATGCATTAATTTCAACTCTTCTTATTAATAACTGCATTGTTTCTCTCCAGGGACTATGTTGAGAAATAAACCTCATTTGGTCATTCCATGAGAGTATCTTGGTCATAAGCTGACTATAAAGGAGTGATGCTAGAGCTGTGAAATCTTGCATCCATTAATTTCAACTCTTCTTATTAATAACTGCATTGTTTCTTTCCAGGGACTATGTTGAGAAATAAACCTCATTTGGTCATTCCATGAGAGTATCTTGGTCATAAGCTGACTAAGAAAGAGTGATGCTAGAGCTGTGAAATCTTGCATGCATTAATTTCAACTCTTCTTATTAATAACTGCATTGTTTCTCTCCAGGGACTATGTTGAGAAATAAACCTCATTTGGTCATTCCATGAGAGTATCTTGGTCATAAGCTGACTATGAAGGAGTGATGTTAGAGCTGTGAAATCTTGCATGCATTAATTTCAACTCTTCTTATTAATAACTGCATTGTTTCTCTCCAGAGACTATGTTGAGAAATAAACCTCATTTGGTCATTCCATGAGAGTATCTTGGTCATAAGCTGACTATAAAGGAGTGATGCTAGAGCTGTGAAATCTTGCATGCATTAATTTCAACTCTTCTTATTAATAACTGCATTGTTTCTTTCCAGGGACTATGTTGAGAAATAAACCTCATTTGGTCATTCCATGAGAGTATCTTGGTCATATGCTGACTATAAAGGAGTGATGCTAGAGCTGTGAAATCTTGCATGCATTAATTTCAACTCTTCTTATTAATAACTGCATTGTTTCTTTCCAGGGACTATGTTGAGAAATAAACCTCATTTGGTCATTCCATGAGAGTATCTTGGTCATAAGCTGACTATAAAGGAGTGATGCTAGAGCTGTGAAATCTTGCATGCATTAATTTCAACTCTTCTTATTAATAACTGCATTGTTTCTTTCCAGGGACTATGTTAAGAAATAAATCTCATTTGGCCATTCCATGAGAGTATCTTGGTCATAAGCTGACTATGAAAGAGTGATGCTAGAGCTGTGAAATCTTGCATGCATTAATTTCAACTCTTCTTATTAATAACTGCATTGTTTCTTTCCAGGGACTATGTTGAGAAATAAACCTCATTTGGTCATTCCATGAGAGTATCTTGGTCATAAGCTGACTATAAAGGAGTGATGCTAGAGCTGTGAAATCTTGCATGCATTAATTTCAACTCTTCTTATTAATAACTACATTGTTTCTTTCCAGAGACTATGTTGAGAAATAAACCTCATTTGGTCATTCCATGAGAGTATCTTGGTCAGCCAATGAACTTTTCATCTGACCCTCATATATATATACATATATAAATACACTATACACACACACACATATGCATATTATATATATATATGCATTGTATTATACACACATATTCATACACACACCCAGAATCCATTAAGCGATAGACATGTTACTGTCAAATTCTATTTACACATATGTACACATACATACACACACATGCACACACACATGCACACACATGTGTACACATACACACACATATGTGTACACATACATGCACACACATGTGTACACATACACACACATATGTGTACACACATATATACACACACATGTGTACACACATACACGTGTACACATACATTCACACACATGTGTACACATACATGCACACACGTGTACACATACATTCACACACATGTGTACACATACATGCACACACGTGTACACATACATGCACACACACATGTACACATACATGCACACACATACGTACACATACATGCACACACACATGTGTACACACAAACACACATCCATGAACACACGTGTACACACAAACACACATGCATGCATGTACATACATATACACACATGAATGCACAGATACTTGTACACAAATGTGCGTATGTGCAGACAAGCATGCGTGTACAACAACTATGTACGTGCACATGTACAACACAAACATATGCATATACACACACATACACTGATACATACACATGATTGTACACACATGCACGTACACACCCATACATTCACACACACACACACACACATGGTTACACATACATACATACACACATGGTTACACAGATACACACACACATGGTTACACAGACACACACATACATGGTTACACATGGTTACACATACATACACACACAAAAGCCACAGACATACACACTCAGATGGTCACACATACATACACACAAAAGCCACACACACACATGGTTACACATACACACACACAAAAGCCACACATACACACACACACACACACACACACATGGTTACACATGCATGCACACAAAAGCCACAGACACACACACACACACACATGGTTACACATACATACACACACATGGTTACACAGACACACACATACACACACATGGTTACACATGCACACACACACAAAAGCCACACAGACACACACACACACATGGTTACACATACATACACACACAACAAGCATGATATAGAGTGAACTGGCTCTACTGTACAACTACGCCACAGAACAACAACAGCCTCCACTCCACCAGATTCTAAGACAGTGTAACCTTTTAAACTGGCTTATTTTGACAAATGTAGACATGCTTGACTGAACAAAGCCAATTGAAACATCAGCAAAAGTGCTTCACAGCATATACAGATTGAAATGTGAGTGTGTGTGTGTGTTTACACAGTAAAGGTGCGTATCTATGTATGTGTAATATCAAATATATAATACTGTAAAAGCCCCTGTTGTATGCATGTACTAATATATATATATGTTTATGTGAATGAATGTATATATTTATGCATGCGGATGTGTGTATGTATGTGCATGCATATATAACTTAACAATCATGCTACATCTAATATATATTATAAATATATATTAGATGTAAAGTGGTCGTGCAGGTGTCACGACGAAAAGCACCCAGTCCGCACTGTAAAGTGGTCGTGCAGGTGTCACGACAAAAAGCACCCAGTCCGCACTGTAAAGTGGTCGTGTAGGTGTCACGACAAAAAGCACCCAGTCTGCACTGTAAAGTGGTCGTGTAGGTGTCACGACAAAAAGCACCCAGTCCGCACTGTAAAGTGGTCGTGCAGGTGTCACAACAAAAAGCACCCAGTCCGCACTGTAAAGTGGTCGTGTAGGTGTCACAACAAAAAGCACCCAGTCCGCACTTTGAAGTGGTCGTGTAGGTGTCACAACAAAAAGCACCCAGTCCGCACTGTAAAGTGGTCGTGTAGGTGTCACGACAAAAAGCACCCAGTCCGCACTGTAAAGTGGTTGTGCAGGTGTCACAACAAAAAGCACCCAGTCCACCTGGTAAAGTGGTCATGTAGGTGTCACAACAAAAAGCACCCAGTCCACCTGGTAAAGTGGTCGTGCAGGTGTCACAACAAAAGCACCCAGTCCGCACTGTAAAGTGGTTGTGCAGGTGTCACAACAAAAAGCACCCAGTCCACCTGGTAAAGTGGTCATGTAGGTGTCACAACAAAAAGTACCCAGTCCACACTGTAAAGTGGTCGTATAAGTGTCACAACAAAAAGCACCCAGTCCACACTGTAAAGTGGTCGTGTAGGTGTCACAACAAAAAGCACCCAGTCCGCACTGTAAAGTGGTCATGTAGGTGTCACAACAAAAAGCACCCAGTCCACACTGTAAAGTGGTTGTGTAGACATCACGACAAAAGGCACCCAGTCCACCCTGTAAAGTGGGCATGTAGACATCACGACAAAAAGGCACCCAATACTCACAGGGCTGCCCGTTGAAGATAACTATTTACCTGAATGATGATGACGATGATGATGATGATGAACGTCTGACATACGGAAGTGCAAATATACAATCTAAGCCACATATTGGAAACCAATGGTGGCAATGAAACTGTGTTGAAGATAACTATACTATAATAGGCCAGTTCTCTATATTGCATAGAGCGCTACGTTTCCTTTATCTCTTCTACAGAAACATATATTTTTTCTCTCTCTCTCTGTCTGTATATCATCATCATCGTTTTACGTCCATTCTTCCACGCTAGCATCGGTTAGACGAGTTGTCCTGTTGTGGGCAGTGTCCAGTTGGCTGACCTTGTCTTGC
>OZ024757.1:20798238-20805738 GCA_964016885.1 Eledone cirrhosa
CTCTCTCTCTATATATATATATGTGTGTGTTTGTGTGTGTAATAATCTTACACATTGTGTGTGTGTGTGCATGTATTTCTCTTTCTCTCTCTCTATATATATATATGTGTGTGTTTGTGTGTGTAATAATCTTACACATTGTGTGTGTGTGTGCATGTATTTCTCTTTCTCTCTCTCTCTATATATATATGTGTGTGTTTGTGTGTGTAATAATCTTACACATTGTGTGTGTGCATGTATTTCACTTTCTCTCTCTCTATATATATCTATGTGTGTGTGTTTGTGTGTGTAATAATCTTACACATTGTGTGTGTGTGTGCATGTATTTCTCTTTCTCTCTCTCTATATATATATATGTGTGTGTGTTTGTGTGTGTAATAATCTTACACAGTGTGTGTGTGTGTGCATGTATTTCTCTTTCTCTCTCTCTCTATATATATATATATGTGTGTGTTTGTGTGTGTAATAATCTTACACATTGTGTGTGTGTGTGCATGTATTTCTCTTTCTCTCTCTCTCTATATATATATATGTGTGTGTGTGTGAGTGGTGGTGTGTAGAGTATGAATATAAAGACTTTGGGCCCGAGACTATATTATGCTGTTTCTACCATTGTGGTAGATTTAATAATCTTACACATTGTGTGTGTGTGTGCATGTATTTCTCTTTCTCTCTCTCTATATATATATATATATGTGTGTGTGTGTGTGGTGGTGTGTAGAGTACGAATATAAAGACTTTGGGACCGAGACTATATTATGCTGTTTCTACCATTGTGGTAGGTTTTGAGGAAGGCATTCGGCTGTGAGTAAACATCTGCTTTCTTACGCAGACACATCCAACCCACAAATATAGAACATTGCAACTGAAGAACATGTGTGTGTGTGTCTGTGATAGCAAGTGTGTGTTCTTCTCTGTGTCTATATCTATGGCTCTGTGTGTGTGTGTGTGTTTGTTTCTCTCTCTGGGTGTGTGTGTATGTATGTGTGTATTTTACTGTGAATACTGATTGTTTAGGTAATTCTATGACAGTATCTAAAGAAGAAGAGAAAAAGAAAACGAAGAAGATAAAAGACGAAAATTATATATCAACCAGTTCTATATAAACTAGATATCAACCAGTTCTATATAAACTAGATATCAACCAGTTCTATATAAACAAGATATCAACCAGTTCTATATAAACTAGATATCAACCAGTTCTATATCAACTAGATATCAACCAGTTCTATATAAACTAGATATCAACCAGTTCTATACAAACTAGATATCAACCAGTTCTATACAAACTAGATATCAACCAGTTCTATATAAACTAGATATCAACCAGTTCTATATAAACTAGATATCAACCAGTTCTATACAAGCTAGATATCAACCAGTTCTATACAAACTAGATATCAACCAGTTCTATACAAACTAGATATCAACCAGTTCTATACAAACTAGATATCAACCAGTTCTATACAAACTAGATATCAACCAGTTCTATATAAACTAGATATCAACCAGTTCTATATCAACTAGTTCTATATAAACTAGATATCAACCAGTTCTATATAAACCAGTTCTATATAAACTAGAGCAGTGGCCCCTAATCACCAGTGTGAATCATTTGGCACTAGGCCACTATAAGCCCTTCACTATTAGCAAACAGTTGATCCTACCTGTCACTAACGATATTTGAAAGGCAAAGTTGATCTCAATGGGATGTGAACTCAGAATGTAAAGGGCCGTAACTGTATGCCATAAAAGATGGTGTTTGATGCCCTACCGATACTGCCAATCCACCAGCTTCACTAGCACTTTATTTTATCAACCCCAGAAGGATGAAAAACAATGTTGGTCTCAGCAGGATGTGAACTGAGAACAATTGTCAAGAGGGCCGAGGGTGTCTTAGCATAACTCAGCAAGACCTTTGTCAGCCGCTCTCCAGATATCTATTTAAGGCTGTATACAGCTATGGTGCGACCACACTTAGAATTTGCATCACCAGTCTGGAACCCCTATCTTGCTCAGGACATTGACCGCCTGGAAATTGTTCAGAGACGTGCAACCAAGCGAATACCCTCTATCAGGCATCTACCATACTCTGAGCGCCTTGCTTCCCTGGGCATGGATTCATTGAAGCTCCGACGCCTGGCAACTGACTTGGTAAACACCCACAAAATTGTTAACCATGTTGCCAACAACAACCCTGAGTACCTTTTCGATTTCCATGTGTCTAACACACGTGGACATGCCCACAAAGTAAGAAAACAGCACAGCTCCCATGACTTTCGGAAACATTTTTTCACGCTCAGAGTTGCTGAAGCATGGAACAAACTACCTGCATCAGTTGTTAGCTGTCGAGACACTGCATCCTTTAAGGCCTCCATGCTTCCCGAGATCTGCCAACAGAACAGCTAACACATACACACATGTACTTCCCTGACATTTGTGTATTATTCTATGTACTATATTGACGAGTTGTAGTGCACCTGAGCACTTTACACAATAATTTCATTATTATTATTATTATTATTTTATAAAGGCCCAGAACATATACTGCTAAGCCTTTGTCCGATGGTCTAACAACTCTGGCAATTCACTGCCCCAACAGAAATGAAAATATTAAAATCAAATAAATGTAACATCTAACCTATATAATTCTATTTTCTTTTCAAATGAAAATTCAAGAAAGCAAAAGAAGAAAAACTAGCAAAATAAAGGTTAATGTTTTATATGGAGCCATTAATATTTATGTCTAGAATGAAGAAATTATTTTTGTTGGCTTCCTTAAAACTGATTCTTCTTTTCTTTTCTTTTAAATCTATTTTTCCCTTTTCAATTCAAATATATATTTATAAATATATATATATATATATATATATATATATATATATATATATATATATATATATAGAGAGAGAGAGAGAGAGAGAGAGAGAGATGATGTATATGAATGTGTGTAAGTATATATATTATGTACATTTATGTATATAGATATGTATGTGTGCGTATGTATGTATATGTATGTATATATATATATATATATATATATATATATATATATATATATATATATATATATATATATATATAAAACCCATTCAAGCTGAGAAAAGTGAATATAAAATGATGATGTGATGATATATATGTGTGCATATATATATATATATATATATATACACATTCATATATATATCACATTATTATTATTATTATTATTATTATTATTATTATATATTTAGATGCTCAGATGATATTATCATTCATGTACATGTAATAATTGTCAGATTTTGACAAAGATGGAACCAGCATTGATAACTAGAAGAGGTATTGCCATATGCCATATTTGGTGCCAGTAAAAGCAGATGCTAATGCATTTTTGATTAGGATTTTACCTGTAGTTTGAAAAGACTTCAGAAAAAAGAAAACATCTATAGTCTTTTGATGTGTGCAGAGTTGGTACAGTCTGCCAGGTGGTTCACAAAAAAACCAGTATATAGGTACCCAACATCTCCCCCTTCATAATAAAAAGACCCCCAAAACAAAAGAAAAACAAGGAGAAAAAAAATAAATGTGAAACGAAAATATTCTTGACAGACAACCTCAAAAGAGATACCTGCTGTGTTCAACAGAGTAGAAAATATTGTTTTCTGATTTAGGCACAAGGCCAGAAATTTGGTAGGAGTAAGATGGAGATTACATTGACTCCAGTACTTGACTGGTTCTTTAATTTTTAATAGTTTCCACATGGTTAGTCAATTAAATCAAGCTCAATATTTGACTGGTACTTTATTTTATAACAGTTTCTTTTTTTTAGGCAATTTGAAGAGGAAGCATAGAGGAAGGAAGTCGATTAAATTGACCCCAGTGCATTACTGGTACTTTCTTTTATAATGGTTTCTAATTTAAGCACAGCACCAGCAATTTGGTGGTGGTGGTGGTGATGTTGGGGGCTGTTGATTAAATCCTCCCCAGTATTTGACTGGTACTTTCTTTTATTGATCCCCGAGAAGAACGTGAGGCAAGCAGACGTGACATGAAAGAGTGGTGGGTAGGCGGGAAGAGTGGGGAGAGAGAAAGAAGGAAAAAAGAAGCCGTGCTACCACATCTGCCAGACTTTTGTTGTCCTCTCTTATGGTGACTTGGTGCCAGGAGGACGCATTTTACTTCTCTGATCTGTCTGTCTGTCTGTCTAATTTGTTCAAATGGGTGCCTGGCACCTCGAGTGCCTACAGGCGCTCACAGCCCTCTACCAAGCGAAAACGGCAATCGGCGGAGACTCCACTTCGACATTCTATAGGGGATTAGTGGAGGATAAGTGCAACGAGGTTCTAGGGGAAACTCTAGACATCGAGGAGGACGAACTGACCAGTCTGTTCGGGAGGACTTTCCGTCCAGGGCCTATGGATAACTTCCAGAGGTCTCTGGCCTGGCAGTGCTACCGAGGAGCTCTACCAGTTCGAGACAAACTATACAGGCATGGACGCCCTGGCAGAGATCCATTCAAAAGGACCTGTCCAAGATGCAAGCAGGACATCGAAACCATTCTGCATGCAATTGTTCAGTGCCCAGGGGTGACCGACCTGTGGAATTATGTCGAACAGCTGCTGTCACGTGTGAGACGCATCCAGTTGTCAGCCGAGTCCATCGTGAGAATCACCCCACTGCCTTCATTTAAGAATGAAGGAGAGGCGGTCTTCCTCTGTCTGGGGGCTATGGTGAAAGAGGTAATATGGTGGACAAGGTTAAAAGGACTGAGGGCAAACACCTTTCTCTCTGGACAACAACTTATCCCCTTCTTTAAGTACTACGTCAGAAGGAAGGTGAGAGTGGAGAGAGAGGTGTTACACTCCAGTAAATTTGCTGAAAGGTGGGTGTATGTGGTGACAATGGCCCGAGTGAATGGGCCTTCTCTGCATATAAACCTGTAGGTTGAGGAAGACAAACAGGGGGAAGACAGGAACACCTACAAAACATGTTCCTGGTGTTGAGAGTTGTTCTATCCACGGGGTGTAAAACAACCCTGCAACAATGTGTTGGGTAAATTTAACCCAACACTGTCATTGATGGCATTTTGCTGTTTTAACAGCTTCCTTGTTCTACCTATTATATAAATATATATATATATATATTCTCCCTCTGGAAGAAACAATTGTCAGCAAATAAATGTATTAAACTAAGATTTGATTGTTTTAACACTTTGTATATATATATATATATATATATATATATATATATATATATATGATATGTCCCAAGGCTCTGATGCCATCAACACTATAAACACAGAGCTGGCATATCTAAGAACTGACTAACTGCCTGATGAGGTCATAGCCATTCAATGGCTATCATCGAAATATATATAGCAGTAAATAAAGGATTATGAGTTCATGCAATTGACTTATGTTTCGTCACTATATATATATATATATATATATATATATATATATATATATATATATATGATGATGATGATATATATAATGACGGAGAAGAATTTGTTTTGCGAGATTTTTGATATGAAATCGTGTGTCGAAACAATATTATTGGCAGTATCGGTAGAGAGTCGGACGCCATGCTTTGCGGCATAGAGTTACGGCCCTTGCCATTCTGAGTTCAAATCCCGCCGACGTTAACTTTGCCTTTCATCCTTACGGGGGTCGATAAAATAAAGTACCAGTAATGCACTGGGATAATTGCTGGCCTTGTGCCAAAAGCAGAAACAGTTATTGCAACAATATGACCCTCCCCAAGTATAACAATATATATATATATATATATATATGTATATACAGAGAGAGAGAGAGAGAGGGAGAGACTCAGCGCAGAGACTGGGGAGACCACTAATCACGGGAGTACTCAATGTATGGAGAGATGCAGAGTGGGTATAGAGATGTAAAATTTTGACCACAGTGTCAAGTGGTTCAGCTTGGCACTGAAGTCAGGATTTTACATATCTCTCTGTTATATATATATATAATGTTGAGAAGCCAGAGGGGATCACCAAGGTTAACGTATGTTGATGCCCTAAGGCCAGACACTGGTCTGTTGGAGATGCAGGACATGGCAGCGATAATGAGGGACAGAGACCACTGGAGAGAACTCATCCATGGATCTCGGGAATTTTACCTGCCCGAGAATACATATATATCATCATCATCATCATCATCGTCATCAGGTTTAGCGTCCGTGTTCCACGCTTGCATGGGTTTGGACGGGGGTTTTCCCACTTGAGGCAAGAGTGGTTGTCTTGCTCGCATAGGACTGTCTGGCGGGTTTTCTACAGTTGGATGCCCTTCCTAACACCAACCACATTTACAGTGTGGGGCTGGGAGGTTTTTACCGTGTTGCCTACACGGCCACATTACAGTGTGGACTGTCTGGCGGGTTTTCTACAGCTGGATGCCCTTCCTAACACCAACCACATTTACAGTGTGGGGCTGGGAGGTTTTTACCGTGTTGCCTACACGGCCACATTTACAGCGTGGACTGTGTGTTTTTTGTCGTGACACCTACACGATCTCATTTGTTTCGGCCTGGATGTTGTGGGACCAACATAACTTTACATTGAAAGGGGCGGTGTGGATGGGCTGGAGGTGGTGGGACGGGGGGGGGGGGGGGTGTTTTGATAGAGATGCCTACTGACTGTAGTAGGTTTTTACTTTGTATTTATATATATAAGAATTAAAATACTAGAGTGTGTTGGAGTTAAACACACTCTTCATATTATAGAAATGACAGTATAAGATATAGCTCAATGTAATTAAACAGAGCCGAAGAATTATAAAAAATAAACCAAAGAAGCCTTCAATACATCAAAAGACATTCAACATTGTTGGCTAATAAAGACTTTTGATGTATTGAAGGCTTCTTTGGTTTATTTTTTATAATATATATATATATATATATATATATATATATATAAAATAGAAAACCAAAAATCAGTGATTTTAGGATAGGATCCAAAATCAATAGACGTGTCCGAGGAACCTGCGAGACTAGAATCAGGTAGATCCTCACACGGGTCGCACCTCAAGCTGTTTGCCGGGGAAACAATTGTAACACACAATAAATTGAGTTCCGATGCATCACTGATTTTTCGTTTTCCATTCTATAATACTCTGCTCTGTAGGAGCATAGAGTGCTCAACCGGCATACCGCCTATGGAAGCATCTTTGCTACCATTAGACATTTATATATATATGTATGTATAAATATGCCCTGAGTGTGTCTTTTTGGAAATTATTCTCAGTTTCTTCATCACAACAAACAAGGTAACTGGTTTTAAATGCTGAATAAGGAATTAAAAGTTGAATGAATAAAACAATTTTAAATAATTTCATTGAAAAAAATAGGCAAAAATATTAAACCTGAATAAATCGATAACCCCCTCCCCCCCTCCCCTTAAAACATCCCCAAAAAACTAATAAATACAATTATTCTGGTTAGATTTAATTTTAAGTCAGAGATTTATATTTCTTATATGGTTGGCAATAATTTCTTTTTTAG
>OZ024757.1:20810738-20815738 GCA_964016885.1 Eledone cirrhosa
TAACACACCACCCAGTCCAGGAATTGAACCCACACCATTATGATAGTAAGTCCAACACCCTTACCACTAGGCCACACACCTCCACATAACACACCACCCAGTCCAGGAATTGAACCCACACCATTATGATAGTAAGTCCAACACCCTTACCACTAGGCCACACACCTCCACATAACACACCACCCAGTCTAGGAATTGAACCCACACCATTATGATAGTAAGTCCAACACCCTTACCACTAGGCCACACACCTCCACATAACACACCACCCAGTCCAGGAATTGAACCCACACCATTATGATAGTAAGTCCAACACCCTTACCACTAGGCCACACACCTCCACATAACACACCACCCATTCCAGGAATTGAACCTATCATATAATGATTGTAAGTCCAACACCCTTACCACTAGGCCACACACCTCCACATAACACACCACCCAGTCCAGGAATTGAACCTATCATATAATGATTGTAAGTCCAACACCATTACTATATATGGCTCTGTGGTTAGGGTGTTCAGTTCATGATTGCAAACCTCGTAAGCTTGATTCCAGGCAGAGCGTGATGTGTTCCTGACTGAGAAACTTTATTTCATATTGCTCCAGTCCACTCAGTTGGAAATATGAGCTCTACATGTACCAATACTAAGTTCAGCATCCAAAAGTAATGAGTGTTTATATATATGTATATATCTATCCAGGAAAACCTTGAACCGTTAAGATCTCCTTCCTGGATATGTCACTATTTATAAAACAAACTTTGTATTTTATCTGATGAGAGCGTACTAAAGTTTTAGTACCCTTGAAATATATATAATAGAATAAATATGGTTTTATAAATATAGTTTCCATTTATTAATATCATTGATATATATATATAGGGGAAGCACATAGCTTAGTGGTTAGAGCATTGGCCTTGCAATCGAAAGGTTGTGAGTTCAATTTTCAGACCGGGTGATGTGTTGTGTACTTGAGCAAGACACTTTATTTCACATTGCTCCAGTTTACTCAGCTGTAGAAATGAGATGATAGCACTGGGGTCCATATCATTCCACTGTAAAGTGGGCATGTAGGTGCCACAGAAAAAAAGCACCCAGCACTCACTGTAAATGAAGTTGGTGTTAGGAAGGGCATCCATGTAGAAATCAAGCCAGAATCAGTTCCCGTCACACCCTTGCAAGCAGGGAAAAGCAGACGTAAAATGATGATGATGATATATGATATATATATATATATATATATGGAGGCACATGGCTTAGTGGTTAGAGCATTGGCCTTGCAATCGAAAAGGTTGTGAGTTCAATTCTCAGACCGGGTGATGTGTTGTTTCCTTGAGCAAGACACTTTATTTCACATTGCTCCAGTTTACTCAGCTGTAGAAATGAGATGATAGGGACTGGAGTCCCTATCATTCCACTGTAAAGTGGTCGTGGAGGTGCCACGGCAAAAAAGCACCCAGCACTCACTGTAAATGAGGTTGGTGTTAGGAAGGGCATCCAGCTGTAGAAATCAAGCCAGAATCAGTTCCCGTCACACCCTTGCAAGCAGGGAAAAGCGGACGTAAAATGAAATGATGATGAGATGATGAATGTATTATGTATGTATGTATAAATATATAATATATTATGTATGTAAAATTATATATATATATATATCATGTATGTAAAACTACACACATATATAGATATTATATATATATATATGTATAGTGAGAAAAGAGTTCAGATGTGTGTGTCTAAATACTATTGAGAGTTTTGAGATAAAAGTCTAATACCAATTTATAATATTGATTTCTTACAGAGTCAGGCTGTCTTACAATTGATTGATGAGGCAAGTTGAGATGATATTTTGACATTGATCATTATTTAGCGTGAGGAGAGGGAGTGGACATCTGTAGAGGTGGTGTCTGAAACTGGTGAGCTCAATACTGGTTAAACCTCTGCTGAAGAGGTCGGGGGTACAGGACACAGTTTCCGGTGGTTTAGCCCAAGGTCACTCTTCATTGAGCATACCACTCATCAATACTAATGTAGCTACGATCATTTTGTTTTAAGACAGACGGTAGCAAGATTTCATCATCATCAACATCACCAACGTCACCATCTTCCAATGGCGTAGGCATTACAATACAACGGGCGGAAAAATAATAGTGTCACTGATGATGTCACAGATGTGTCACGAAAGAACTTTGATAGACTATATATATATTCGTATCTGTACATTTAACTGTTGGACAATCAGTGATAAACACTGATTGTCAGGTAAATTAACTATGGAGGTACAAAAGATACAGACTGCTGAAGGGGTGGGGGGTGGGGTGAAAGTTTCAGGTGGTTTAGCCCAAGGTCACTCTTCATTGAGCATACCACTCATCAATACTAATGTAGCTATGATCATTTTGTTTTAAGACAGACGGTAGCAAGATTTCATCATCATCAACATCACCAACGTCACCATCTTCCAATGGCGTAGGCATTACAATACAACGGGCGGAAAAATAATAGTGTCACTGATGATGTCACAGATGTGTCACGAAAGAACTTTGATAGACTATATATATATATTCGTATCTGTACATTTAACTGTTGGACAATCAGTGATAAACACTGATTGTCAGGTAAATTAACTATGGAGGTACAAAAGATACAGACTGCTGAAGGGGTGGGGGGTGGGGTGAAAGTTTCAGGTGGTTTAGCCCAAGGTCACCCTTCACTGAGCATACCACTCATCAATACTAATGGAGCTACGACCATTTTGTTTTAAGACAGACGGTAGCAAGATTTCATCATCATCAACACCACCAACGTCACCATCTTCCAATGGCGTGGGCATTACAATACAACGAGCGGAAAAATAATAGTGTACACTGATGATGTCACAGATGTGTCACGAAAGAACTTTGATAGACTATATATATATATATATATATATATATATATATATATATATATATATATTCGGATCTGTATTTTTAACTGTTGGACAATCAGTGATAAACACTGATTGTCAGGTAAATTAACTATGGAGGTACAAAAGATACAGACTGCTGAAGGGGTGGGGGGTGGGGTGAAAGTTTCAGGTGGTTTAGCCCAAGGTCACTCTTCATTGAGCATACCACTCATCAATACTAATGTAGCTATGATCATTTTGTTTTAAGACAGACGGTAGCAAGATTTCATCATCATCAACACCACCAACGTCACCATCTTCCAATGGCGTGGGCATTACAATACAACGGGCAGAAACATAATAGTGTCACTGATGATGTCACAGATGTGTCACGAAAGAACTTTGATAGACTATATATATATATTCGTATCTGTACATTTAACTGTTGGACAATCAGTGATAAACACTGATTGTCAGGTAAATTAACTATGGAGGTACAAAAGATACAGACTGCTGAAGAGGTTGGGGGAGGGGGGGGTTAAGTTTCAGGTGGTTTAGCCCTAGGTCACTCTTCATTGAGCATACCACTCATCAATACTAATGTAGCTATGATCATTTTGTTTTAAGACAGACGGTAGCAAGATTTCATCATCATCAACATCACCAATGTCACCATCTTCCAATGGCGTGGGCATTACAATACAACGGGCGGAAAAATAATAGTGTACACTGATGATGTCACAGATGTGTCACGAAAGAACTTTGATAGACTATATATATATTCTTATTCTCTTTCTTTTCTACATACATTTCTCTCTCGCTCCGATATTTCTCCAGGTTTTCTTTTTCTCTCTCTCCTTCTTTCTCTCTCCTTCTCTCTCTCCATCTTTTCTTTCTTTCTCTCCGTCTTTTTCTAATTGTGCTTAACACTATAACTAATAAAATAATAAACATTTCACTATCCAGACAGCTTCCAAAAATAATGGTTGCGTCAAAATTATTTATAAAACTGTTTATATATTGTATTTTGTCTGATGAAGGCATACCATATTTTAATTTGGTATCCCTGAAATATGTATAATGAAATAAATATGGTTTTATAAATATAGTTTCCATTTATTAATATCGTATATCTACTCCAAAAACTTGTTGAGTGCTTTATATCAGTTATAAAATATTTACTTGTTGTATCCCAACAATTTTAAATAGAACTTTTGCATATATTCTTATCTGTATTTTTAACTGTTGGACAATCAGTGATAAACACTGATTGTCAGGTAAATTAACTATGGAGGTACAAAAGATACAGAAGCGGAAACCAACCCAAACCAAACAATGAATGTGTTCTGTTATTATTTCTGGCAATGGTGGAGTGGCAGTATCGGTAGAGGGTCAGACGCCATGCTTTGACGCATATAGTTACGGCCCTTGCCATTCGGAGTTCAAATCCCGCCGAGATTAACTTTGCCTTTCATCCTTACGGGGTCGATAAAATAAAGTACCAGTAATGCACTGGGTAGTTGCTGGCCTTGTGCCAAAAGTAGAAACAATTATTTCTAGCAATATTATAACAATATGACCCTCCCCAAGTATAACTATATATGTATGAAAAGCAGACGTAAAATGATGATGATGATGATGATATATATATGAGTACCTTTTTAATTGTGGTTACCCCCCCCCCCCCCCCCACACACACACACACTCAACGACACCACTCAGGGACTTGTATGTGAATGTATATATGATTGTATGTGAATGAGAGATTCTTGTTATTGTGTGAATGTGTGTGTGTGAATGTGTGTGTGTGGATGTGTGTATGTGAATGTGTGTATGTGAATGTGTGTGAATGTGTGTATGTGAATGTGTGTGTATGTGAATGTGTGTGTGAATGTGTGTGTGTGTATATGTGTGTGTGAGAGTGTGAATGTGTGTATGTGAATGTGTATGTGTGTATGTGAATGTGTATATGTGTATGTGAGTGTGTGAATGTGTATATGTGAATGTATATATGCGTATGTGAGTGTGAATGTGTGTGTGTATGAATCTGTGTGTGTACGTGTGTGTATGAATGTGTGTGTGTATGAATGTGTGTGTGTATGAATCTG
>OZ024757.1:20820738-20830738 GCA_964016885.1 Eledone cirrhosa
GGTAGGGACTCAAGTCCCTATCATCTCATTTCTACAGCTGAGTAAACTGGAGCAATGTGAAATAAAGTGTCTTGCTCAAGGAAACAACACATCACCCGGTCTGAGAATTGAACTCACAACCTTTCGATTGCAAGGCCAATGCTCTAACCACTAAGCCATGTGCCTCCATATATATATATATATATATATATATATATATATATATATATATATATATATATATATATATATATATATATATATATATATATATATATATATATATATATATATATATATATATATATATATATATATATATATATATATATATATATATATATATATATATATATATATATATATATATATATATATATATATATATATATATATATAGCTCTGATTTATCCAAATTATTGAGCCCTCTGCCACACATGTCGGATATTGTTTATCGTGATTTCGTGAGCTGATTTTCCGATTCTCGATTATTCTACTATATATATATATATATATATATTAGAAAGTGAGGTTTTTTTACAAAATGAAAAAAAAATGAGGTGTCCTACACGAGTGAAAGTATAAGGAAAAAAGATGAAGTCGAAAATGCAGCTGGAGTCTTTTTTTAAAAAAATATATTTATTTGGTTACTTTACCAGTTTCGCAGTATTTGGTTCCTTTACCATTTTCTATTCTACAGAGAGATATACTATATACAATATATGACCCAATCTATTCTAAAGAGATGACAGAAGTTTTGATATCGGGAAGGTATGCAGGGTCATCTATATTGGTTTTCTGTTATAAGCTAGTCAGATATATTGAGAAAGTAATCAGGATATACAACACTTATGTGTGTGTGTCTATACATGTATGAGTGTGTATATGTGTCTATATGACACGTGTGTGTGTGTGTGTATGTGTCTATACAACATGTATGTGTGTGTGTCTATACATGTAATAGTGTGTATATGTGACTATACGACATGCATGTGTGTATGTGTCTATACAACATGTATGTGTGTGTGTCTATACATGTAATAGTGTGTATATGTGACTATACGACATGTATGTGTGTATGTGTCTATACAACACGTATGTGTGTGTGTCTATACATGTAATAGTGTGTATATGTGACTATACGACATGTATGTGTGTATGTGTCTATACAACATGTATGTGTGTGTGTCTATACATGTAATAGTGTGTATATGTGACTATACGACATGTATGTGTGTATGTGTCTATAGAACACGTATGTGTGTGTGTCTATACATGTAATAGTGTGTATATGTGTCTATACGACACGTGTGTGTGTATGTGTCTATACAACACGTATGTGTGTGTGTATGTCTCTATACAACACGTATGTGTGTGTGTCTATGTGTCTATACGACATGTATGTGTGTGTGTCTATGTGTCTATACGACACGTATGTGTGTGTATGTGTCTATATGTGTCTATACAACACGTATGTGTGTGTGTGTGTCTATACAACATGTATGTGTGTATGTGTCTATACAACATGTATGTGTGTGTATATGTGTCTATACAACACGTGTGTGTGTGTGTGTGTCTATCCGACACGTATGTGTGTGTGTATGTGTCTATACAACATGTATGTGTGTGTATTGGTCTATACAACACGTATGTGTGTGTGTATGTATCTATACAACACGTATGTGTGTGTATGTGTCTATACAACATGTATGTGTGTGTATATGTGTCTATACAACACGTGTGTGTGTGTGTGTGTGTGTGTCTATCCAACACGTATGTGTGTGTGTATGTGTCTATACAACATGTATGTGTGTGTATGTGTCTATACAACACATATGTGTGTATGTATCTATACAACACGTATGTGTGTGTGTATGTGTCTATACAACACGTATGTGTGTGTGTATGTGTCTATACAACACGTATGTGTGTGTGCGTGTGTGTGTCTATCCAACACGTATGTGTGTGTATGTGTGTCTATACGACATGCATATGGGTGCAAATATGTGTGTATGTGTGTTTGTCTCTATACTTATGTATGTGTGTCTATACGACATGTATGTTGTATATGTGTGTGTGTGTGTATGTGTGTGTTTCTCTCTACACTTATGTATGTGTGTCTATACGACATGTATGTTGTATATGTGTGTGTGTGTGTGTGTGTGTATGTGTGTTTCTCTCTATACTTATGTATGTGTGTCTATACATGTATGTTGTATATGTGTGTGTGTGTGTGTGTGTATGTGTGTTTGTCTACACTTATGTATGTGTGTCTATACATGTATGTTGTATATGTGTGTGTGTGTGTGTGTATGTGTGTTTCTCTCTACACTTATGTATGTGTGTCTATACATGTATGTTGTATATGTGTGTGTGTGTGTGTGTATGTGTGTTTCTCTCTACACTTATGTATGTGTGTCTATACATGTATATTGTATATGTGTGTGTATGTGTGTTTGTCTCTACACTTATGTATGTGTGTGTTGTCTCTACACTTATGTATGTGTGTCTATATGGCGTGTGTGTGTGTATGTGTGTTTGTCTACACTTATGTATGTGTGTCTATACGACATGTATGTTGTATATGTGTGTGTGTGTGTGTATGTGTGTTTCTCTCTACACTTATGTATGTGTGTCTATACGACATGTATGTGTGTGTTGTCTCTACACTTATGTATGTGTGTCTATATGACGTGTGTGTGTGTGTGTATGTGTGTTTGTCTATACACGCACGCGCGTGTGCGTGTGTGTGTTGAAATGTGTTGCTTCCTAGCTGTAAGACATTTGAGAAAGCTGGAATCTGCTGCAGATGAGTCATCTGTCCTCCTACCCTCCAAACCAGTACACAGCCCCACCCCACCCAACCCACACCCACCGCCACTGGCTTGTCACATAAATGGTAAGGTGAGAGGACACACACACACACACACCCACCACCCCAACACCACTGGCTTGTCACATAAATGGTAAGGTGAGAGGACACACACACACACACACCCACCACCCCAACACCACTGGCTTGTCACATAAATGGTAAGGTGAGAGGACACACACACACACACACCCACCACCCCAACACCACTGGCTTGTCACATAAATGGTAAGGTGAGAGGACACACACACACACACACCCACCACCCCAACACCACTGGCTTGTCACATAAATGGTAAGGTGAGAGGACACACACACACACACACCCACCACCCCAACACCACTGGCTTGTCACATAAATGGTAAGGTGAGAACAAACACACATACACACACACACACACACACACACACACCACCCAAACACACACCTGCAGCCACCTGTCAGGAGTTTGCACACTTACACAAAGACACACACACACACGTGCATATACACACACTTGTACATATACACACAAGCACACATAAATACAATATATATGAAGTTGTAGTGTGTGTATATATATATATATATATATATATATATATATATATATATATATATATATCATCATCATCATCATCAACGTTTAACGTCCGTGTTCCACGCTTGCATGGGTTTGGACGGGGGTAGTCCCACTTGAGGCAAGAGTGATTGTCTTGCTCGCATAGGACTGTCTGGCAGGTTTTCTACAGTTCGATGCCCTTCCTAACACCAACCACATTTACAGTGTGGGTCTGGGAGGTTTTTACCGTGTTGCCTACACGGCCACATTACAGCGTGGACTGTGTGTTTTTTTGTCGTGACACCTACACGATCTCATTTGTTTCGGCCTGGATGGCGCGGCACCAACATAACTTTACATAGAACGGGGTGGTGTGGATGGGGTGGGGGTGGTGGCGGGACGGGGTGTATTTTGTTAGAGATGCCTACTGGCAAGGCGGGTCTTCTCTGTTACTGAGTACCGCCAAGGTCTCGGTCCAGTGACATTGTCTTGGAGAGGTGTAAGTGTGTGAGGTCGGAGTTTATCAGCTCGTCCCAGGTTTTTCTAGGTCTGCCTATTCCGTGGCTACCGTCTATCTTTATTGCCCTGCACTTTGTTATACAGCTATCGACTTTCATGCGCATCACGTGTCCATACCAACGTAGCCTTCTCTCGAGTAAACAACATCTGATCCCTCTTATCTCTAATTTTTTCCTTAGTTCGTTTATGCTTTGCCGTTCACGTATATTACTGTTACACATCCAGCGGAGCATGCAAGCTTCGTTCCTCTCTAGTCTGCGTATATCCTCTGCACACAATGCCCAGGTCTCACTGCCATGCAACATTGCTGTTCGTATGCAGGCATCGTACAACCTGCCTTTCATTTTTAGGGAGAACCCTTTAGCAGCTAATAGTGGTATAAGCTCTCTGAACTTTTTCCAACCAGTTCTGACTCTAGCTACAGTACTTTCAGAGCACCCTCCCCCACTGCTGATTTTATCGCCCAGGTAACGGAAGCTGTCCACTATTTCTATAGAACCCTCTGCGCAATTGAAAGAGCTAGTATTTTGTGGGCACTTGCTGCTACTTATTGCATCAGAACACCGGCCACATGTAAAATCTATGTTCTTAGTTAGCTTACCTGTGATCCCACTACATCTTTTATGCACCCATACTTTGCATTTAGGACATAAAATGGAGTTTCTACCTACGCCTTTCCTACACACCGAGCACGACCATTTCCCAGAAGGGACCGCCGCCTTGTTTTCTTTCCTACAAACTAGAACTTTGGTCTTAGCCAGGTTAATTTTAAGTCCTTTTGACTCTAGGCCGTGCTTCCATGTTTGGAATTTCTTCTCTAGCTCGGCCATTGATTCCGCTATGAGTGTCAGGTCGTCTGCGTATAGGAGTTCCCATGGGCAGCCTGTCTTGAACTCCTCTGTTATAGCCTGAAGGGCAATAATAAATAGTAGGGGGCTGAGAACAGAGCCCTGATGGACGCCAACTTTTACGCTAAACTCTTCACTATATTCGTTGTTAATTCTAACCTTGCTGACTGTTTCTTTATACATGGCTTGTATAGCCCTCACAAGCCATTCGTCAACGCCTAGTTTTCTAAGAGCCCACCAGATAATGGAGCGGGGGACTCTGTCGAAGGCTTTCTCCAAGTCGACAAAAGCTAAGTAGAGGGGTTTACCTTTAGCTAGGAACTTCTCCTGTAGTTGTCGTACTATGAAAAGAGCGTCTGTGGTACTTTTGCCTGACACAAACCCGAACTGCATTTCATCTAGGTCAATTCTCTCTCTGATTAGTTGCGCTATTACTTTTTCCGTGACCTTCATGACCTGGTCGATTAATTTAATGCCTCTATAGTTACTCCTATCTAGGGCGTCTCCTTTACCCTTATAACAGTTAACGATGATGCTGCTATGCCAGTCCTTCGGAACAACCCCATTCTGTACGACATGGTTAACTATGCGAGTGACCATGGTGTGTCCCACCGTGCCAGATGCCTTCAGCATCTCAGCAACTATTTCCGAAGGCCCAGCCGCCTTACCTGTCTTCATATCCTTGATTGCCTTACTTATTATACACCCCTCGACTAACACTGCTGGTCCCTCTATTGGGTCGATATGGGGGAGACTGTCTTTCTCCCATTTATTCTCCTCATTTAGTAGCCTTTCATAGTGACACTTCCAAGCTACCTTCTTATCAGTGTCGGTGATGGCAAGTATGCCATCATCGTTAAGTACACACTTCTCCCCGACAATATCACGGTTTTCCTTGACGCATTGCCTAGCAATCCTGAACACCTCACGTTTTTGGTCATCGCGTTGTAGAACATGCTTGAACTTTCTTTCCTCAGCTTCCCTTCTTGCTAAGTACACTTCTCTCCTAGCTTCCCTCCTGGCCACTTGATAGTCTACTCTACTTCCCCCATCCCGCCATACTTTCCAAGCCTGCTTTTTGGCCTTAATTGACCCCTCCACCTTACTGTTCCACCACCATGTTACTCTCCTCCTGCCTACAGGCCTGCTCCAGCCACAGACTTCGTCTGTCGCCAACAGCAGGTTTGCTTTCAGAAATTCCCACTGTCCCTCTATATTGTCCGACTCTAAATGTTCTTCCTTACTGTCGAAAGCATCAAGTAATATGTTTTGAAATTTATTTTTGGCTGTGGGGTCCTTTAGCTTCCATATTTTTCTCCTGAGGATAGTCCTCTTCTGCTGTCGAGTACGTCTCGTCCTGACTATGAGGTCGCTAATTATCAGTCTATGTTGGGAGGTGCATTCTTCATGGGGGAGGGATTTACTGTTTACAACAGACACTCTGTCACGTCTTCTGGTAAGGATATAATCTACCTGGCTTGTGTGTTCCCCGGATCTATAGGTGATCAGGTGATTGTCACGTTTTTTGAAGTTAGTGTTACAGATAGTTAGGTTATTTGCATCACAGAATTCCAGGATTCTGGAGCCTTCCTCATTTCTAGTACCAAACCCATAGCCTCCATGGATTTCGTCGTAGCCGTCACAATGTTGTCCAACGTGACCATTTAGGTCGCCTGCAATAATTATATAGTCACTGTCAGATATTTGGGAGGTAGTGAGCATCAGTGTCTCATAGAATCTGTCTTTTATAGTGCCAGGCAGTCCGGATTGGGGTGCGTACGCAGATATTACTGTCACCGTAGTTCTATTGAGGACAAGTCGTATTTTAATTATTCTGTCGTTCACTCTATTTACGTCTATTATCTTATCTGCCCACTTTTCTGCTACCATGATTCCTACTCCACCCAGCCCATCGTCGTTTCCCACCCAGAAAAGCTTATAACATCGTTTTTTACCCTCAATGAATCTAGCAGACCCACCCCTCCACCTGGTCTCTTGAATACAACAAACATCGACCTCCTTACGTTCAAGCATTTCTACAACCTCGTTAGCGCGACCCTTTAGGGTGCCTACATTTATGGTACCAACTCTGAAGTTTTGGATTGCGTTTGGAGGGTGGGGGTGGTGGGGGGCGGGGGGAGATGGGGTTATGTTAGCCATCCGCGGGCGAAACAAAGAGGAGTGCTCGCATTCTCGTCCACGAGGTGAATTTGACTTTAACTTTGGCATTTTCGCTCTGAGCGTCCAGATTTTTCTCTCCCTTCCACTCTCCAGGATTCCGCAGTCCGTCCATCCATCCATCCATCCATCCATCATATATCGAAGGCAACCGTGCAAGCGATAGTATAGGCCTCTGGCTTATGATTGGTCCGCGTAATAATAATAATGGTGATGCGTGTGGGGGGGGGGGGGGTCTCTGGCTTATAATAATAATAATGGTGATGCGTGTGGGGGGGGGGTCTCTGGCTTATGATTGGTCCACGTATTAAGAATGGTGGTGTGTGGGGGCGGGTGGGAGGGGTGTGGGGTAGCTAGCTGGAAGGTTATGAATGTTTAACAAGCGATTAACAAAAAGCAAAACTGCAAGATTTGTTCTGTTCAATACGACAAAAACACCGTATTTAAACCTTAATAAATAACAAAAAATTCAGATTTCGGATTTTGCGGGATTGGATGTTTGGACTATGTACGAAATTGTTGTGTGTGGAGGAGATAGGAAAAACGTGAACGTTACGATTACATGGTTACACCGTAGTAGGGGTAGTTGAAGCAGCAATTGTTTGGCGAAAGTGAATAAACATGAACGGGAATTTATCTTATATATGTGTGTGTGTGTAGCTAAGAGAGAGAGAGAGGGGGGGAAGGGGAAGAGAGAGATAGTGTGGGAAGGGGGAGAGAGAGAGAGAGTGGCTGACCGCAACCCCTCGTGAAGAAGATGGTGGGTGAAGGGTGTATGAGCGGGATTTTTGACTTTCGAGGTAGCATGATATATATATTTAAAGTAATTTATAAGTAGAATGGGAAGGGTTTATATATATATATATATATATATATATATATATATATATATATATATATATATATATATATATATATATATATATATATATATATATATATATATATATATATATATATATAAAGGCACATGGCTTACTGGGTAGAGCATTGGGCTTGCAATCGAAAGGTTGTGAGTTCAATTCTCAGACCGGGTGATGTGTTGTTTCCTTGAGCAAGACACTTTATTTCACATTGCTCCAGTTTACTCAGCTGTAGAAATGAGATGATAGGGACTGGGGTCCCTATTATTCCACTGCAAAGTGGTCGTGTAGGTGCCACGGCAAAAAAGCACCCAGCACTCACTGTAAATGAGGTTGGTGTTAGGAAGGGCATCCAGCTGTAGAAATGAGATGATAGGGACTGGGGTCCCTATCATTCCACTGCAAAGTGGTCGTGGAGGTGCCACGGCAAAAAAGCACCCAGCACTCACTGTAAATGAGGTTGGTGTTAGGAAGGGCATCCAGCTGTAGAAATCAAGCCAGAATCAGTTCCCGTCCCACCCTTGCAAGCAGGGAAAAGCGGACGTAAAATGAAATGAAATGAAATGAATGATATGGATATACATATCTTTTGGTATACATTTATATACATACATCCATATAGGTATGAGTATATATATATATATCATCATCATTTAATGTCCATCCTCCACGCTTGCATGGGTTTGGACGGGAGTTTTCCCACTTATATATATATATATATGTGTATATATATATTTATATATATATATATATATATGTGTGTGTGTGTGTGTATATATATATGTTATGTCAGGTCACCAGTTGGTGCTACTGGTAACATGTATCCCAGTACAACCTGTCTCATGGTCGGGTCGTTGGCGACTAAACTGGCAACCCCACCAAGGTTTCTTGGTGAGGAGGGTGACTTTGGACATCCTGCAGGACTAAAAACAAAACCTGTCAAAGGGCAAAGGAGCTCTTAAGAGTCAATGGCCATCCAAAATCACCGGGAGAGATGACCCCTTTAGCCTTAGTCAAGGCAGAATTCTAGGAGAAGGAAAACTCTGATATAACACCTGCAACCCTGATGGTATCCAATGATGTTGACTTGTTCTTCTTTTTGGTAAATATCATCTTGGTTAAGAGAGTGGGACTGGCTTTGTGCAGTGCCTTTGCTCACTATAAAAGCTTCACGGCACAGGCATTGCTTTATATCTGGAGATCTCTCTGCACTTGTCGTCACATGGTACCATGGGCCCAGCACTATGTGTCAATAGTTGTCACAAGTGTAGTGTTTGTACCAGAGTTTTCAAGTCGCTGGCTGGACTAAAAAGTCACACTCGTTCAGCGCATCAGTAGGGGTTCTCCTACATGGATATAAAGTAGTGGCCGTACTCGAAAACGAGTTGGCAGCCACCATATATATATGTATGTGTGTATATATATATATGTGTGTATATGTATATGTATATATATATATATATATATATATATATGTGTGTATATATGTGTGTATCATCCTCATCATCATCATCATCGTTTAATGTCCATCTTCCACGCTTGCATGGGTTTGGACGGGAGTTTTCCCACTTGAGGCAAGATTGGTTGTCTTGCTCGTATAGGACTGTCTGGCAGGTTTTCTACGGCTGGATGCCCTTCCTAACACCAACCACGTTTACAGTGTGGACTGGGAGGTTTTTACCGTGTTGCCTACACGGTCACATTACAGCGTGGACTGTCTGGCGGGTTTTCTACGGCTGGATGCCCTTCCTAACACCAACCACGTTTACAGTGTGGACTGGGAGGTTTTTACCGTGTTGCCTACACGGTCACATTACAGCGTGGACTGTCTGGCGGGTTTTCTACGGCTGGATGCCCTTCCTAACACCAACCACGTTTACAGTGTGGACTGGGAGGTTTTTACCGTGTTGCCTACACGGTCACATTACAGCGTGGACTGTCTGGCGGGTTTTCTACAGCTGGATGCCCTTCCTAACACCAACCACATTTACAGTGTGGACTGGGAGGTTTTTACCGTGTTGCCTACACGGCCACATTTACAGCGTGGACTGTGTGTTTTTTTGTCGTGACACCTAAACGACCTCATTTGTTTCGGACTGGATGTTGTGGTACCAACATAACTGTACATTGAAAGGGGTGGTGTGGATGGGGTGGTGGGGGTAGTGGGACGGGGGTGTATTTTGTTAGAGGTGCCTACTG
>OZ024757.1:20835738-20840738 GCA_964016885.1 Eledone cirrhosa
ACTCATAGAGGTGGTTGATAGCTTCTGTTATAAAAGGTGACATGATTAACAATGAAGGAGGGTGCTCTGAGAGCATAATAGCATAGGATGGAAAAAGTGCAGAGAGCTACTTCCACTGTTGACCACAAAAGGTTTCTCCCTATGTACAAACGAATGAACTGTATGACACCTTTGTGTGAAGTGTGATAATGCATGATTGTGAAACGGGCTGTGATTGCAGAAGACTTGTGTAGACTGCGGTGAAGGGCAGAGCTTGGATGAGCTGAGGAAGAAGGTGAATTTAAGGGAGAATCTGAGGTGATGTGCAGGAGAGAAGACTCCATCGGTATCGAATATGTGGTACAGGTGGACAATGATCACTGGGTGAAGAAGTGCCAGGAAATGTCAGTGGAAGGGGAAGCTGAGATAGAGGTAAACCAAGAAAGACCTGGACAGATGTGGTAAGAGCTGATCTCAAATCACTGAGACTCACAGTGGTGATGACAAAGGATCGCGACATGTTGAGAGATGCCGTGCTGAGAATGACCCATGCAAGCATCAGCAAGCAGATACAAAAATGATGAGGAGGATGATGATAATATATATATATATATAAATATATCTATAATATATACTTATAAAATATATATATATATATATATATATATATACAGCTTCGTCATCAGCCCACAGCTTCCTGCTTCATAGTTATCCACCGCATGTGCTGGTACAGACATGTCCTTCGCTTTCCACCAGATCATCTTACCAGGGCCTTACTCTCATTTGATGCAGCAGCTGAAGGCTTGAAGAGGCCATGTGGCCAGCCCTGCACCAGATGGCTGGCTTGATGTCGTCAAGGAAGATGACTGGAGGCTTGACATCACCTTAGAGGATGCAGAGAAGCTGGCACAGAACTGCCAGCGATGGAGGTTGCTGGTGGACCTGGTCAGCTCTACGCACGATGATGCTTCTGGGATTGCTGGCTTAGGATAACCCTGGCCTCGTCGAACAAAAGAAGTTATGATATATAATTATTGATCATGGCCTCAACACTATGGAAAAGCTCATGTCTTTGACATTGCTAAAGATTCCTTTATTTGGCAAGGTTTCTACGGCTGGATGCATTTCCTTTCACCAGCCACTTCACATATATTGTCCCTACTAACAGGGAAAACACATTAAACAAGGATGAT
This sequence comes from Eledone cirrhosa, assembly GCA_964016885.1. Taxonomy (NCBI): domain Eukaryota; kingdom Metazoa; phylum Mollusca; class Cephalopoda; order Octopoda; family Eledonidae; genus Eledone; species Eledone cirrhosa. The sequence continues at coordinate 20,836,911 of OZ024757.1, forward strand.
GATATCCAATCCAATCTAGGGCCTTTTCACACTTGTTGGAGCAACCCCATCCCAGTTGGCCTCCACTGCTTTCTGTTTGGTTTTTGTGATGTCAGGAGCAGAGTCCTACTCACCTAACTTGGCCAGATGTAAATTGGTGAGGCTATTTAACCCATATATATATATATATATATATTCATTCAAAATATTAACAAAAATAGACATTCGTGTGATCAAGTATATTTTATTATTTTATTATACATATTTCAGAGGTACTGAGCTATCTTCAACAGTACGTCCTCATCAGATAAAATAAGATGATGCCTGACATACCCTGACTAAGTAGATGGTTAAAATTCTGTCATGGCAGTCATTAACCTTTAAATATATATATATATATATATATGCAAAAGTTTTATTTAAAATTGTTGGGTTACAACGAGTAAATATTTTATAACTGATATAAAGCACTCAACAAGTTTTGAAGTAGATATACGATATTAAACAAATGGAAACTATATTTATAAAACCATATTTATTTCATTATACATATTTCAGGGATACCATATTAAAAATATGGCATGCCTTCTTCAGATAAAATACAATATATAAGCAGTTTTATAAATAAATTTGACGTACCCTAAAATATTGATCAACTTCCAAACCAACTTTTTTATATGGAAGTTGATCAATATTTTATGGTACGTCAAATTTATTTATAAAACTGCTTATATATTGTATTTTATCTGAAGAAGGCATGCTATATTTTTAATATGGTATCCCTGAAATATGTATAATGAAATAGATATGGTTTTATAAATATAGTTTCCATTTGTTTAATATCGTATATATATATATAAATATAATTTTCCACATTTTTTATTGTTTTTCTGTAATATCTGCTCTAACACCTGTTCTATCTTCCTCTCGCTCTCACCTATTGAATCGTACAAGTTGTGAAATTAACCGGTTTACGCACGTGGTTGGTCGAAATATCTAGAATTTGAATTCTAATCAGCGCACTAATTCTATATCGCTGTCTAATTACCTGTTGGCATTTAATGTCCGGAAAGGTTTTAGGCCCTACCATTGTTACTGTCGCACTATTTCTCGCCATGGTACTTGGGGACTGGAGCCGAATGCTACCATTCTATTGTACAGTGATTGGAGACTGATTTTCTCTAATAACTGATTTTTCCACTCACTTGTTAATTTGTGTTTGAGATAAGTTGGAGAGTACTTATGGCGGGAGTGGAACTATTTGAATTTTGACTCCTACCGTTACGTACATTTCTGAACCAGTAGCCAATCAGTTGACGGCATTATGTTGACGCGTAGGGATTTCAGGGCGGTGGATTGGCAGTATCGGTAGAGAGTCGGACGCCATGCTTTCCAGCATAGTTTCGTCCCTTTACAGTCTGAGTTCAAATCCCGCCAAGGTTAACTTTGCCTTTCATCCTTACGGGGTCGATAAAATAAAGTACCAGTAATGTACTGGTAAATTGCTGGCCTTGTGCCTAAAGTAGAAACAATTATGTTGACGCGTAGGGATTTCAGTTACTAATGTTTTACTGTGTTGACCGTCACATTCACTGTCGTAGCCAACACAGACTGGAATCAAATTCTGTCGATTGATTGGTTATTGATTAGGCGAAACCCACTGATGAAGCCACATGCACCGATTGTGCATTGTTGCATAATAAATGCAGACAGTGATGCTGTGCACTCTAGTGCTGCATTAAGTGTGGCCAAAACTTGAGTACGGGTATGGATTGAAAGTACCCATTTATGTGTGTTGTGTTAAAGCAAATAACTATGTGTACTCTGGGATGTTTACATAACCTTACCTATTGAGTACGCTGAGATGTAACCGGTACTAGTAGTGAAACCCACGCTAGTCCTGTCAACTGATTATATATATATATATATATATATATATATATATATATATATATATATATATATAAATATATATATATATATATATATATATATATATATATATATATATATATATATATATATATATATATATATATATATATATATATATATATATATATATATATATATATATATATATATATATATAAATATATATATATATATATATATATAATGAAATGACAGGAGGCTGGATTTGTGTAAATCCTTGAAAGGTTTATTATACTATGATCATTTCAATGACCGGGTTCCGTATGAATCTATTACATTCACGTATTATATTTCGAATACCTGATGATGTCACCGGATTCATACGGAACCCGGTCATTGAAATGATCATAGTATAATAAACCTTTCAAGGATTTACACAAATCCAGCCTCCTGTCATTTCATTATAATGTTTAACTCTGTAATAGCACCACCAACTACAAAAACAAAGACGGTTGAACTGCCTTACGTTGAGTACTCTCTATATTATTGCATTACGATTGACCATACGGAATAGACCAGCTCTATACAGTGGTGAACCTCAAACCTGAATATATATATATGTATATATATATATATATATGGAGAGAGAGAGATGAAAGAAGGAGTAAAATAAAGTAAGACTAGAACACCTACAGGACTTCAATTTAAAGATAACAGCAATGTAAATAAGGAGAAAAGCAAGCAAAGATATGCATATTGTTGTTGTTATAGTTGTTGTTGTCTGTGTTGTTATAGTTGTTGTTGGTGTCAGTGTTGTTATAGTTGTTGTTGTTGTCGGTGTTATAGTTGTTGTTGTTGTCACAGCTGTTGATGTTGTCACAATTGATGTTGTCAGTTGTGATGTTGTTGTGAGTGTTGTTGATGTTGTCAGTTGTTGATGTTGTCACAGTTGATGTCAGTTGTGAGTGTTGTTGATGTTGTTGTGAGTGTTGTTGATGTTGTCAGTTGTGATGTTGTCAGTGTTGTAGTTGTTGTTGTCACAGTTGAAGTTGTCAGTTGTGATGTTGTTGTGAGTGTTGTTGATGTTGTCAGTTGTTGATGTTGTCACAGTTGATGTTGTCAGTTGTGAGTGTTGTTGATGTTGTCACTGTTGTTGTTGTTGTCAGTGTTGTTATAGTTGTTGATGTTGTTGTCAGTTGTGAGTGTTGTTGATGTTGTGAGTGTTGATGTTGTTGTGAGTGTTGTTGATGTTGTCAGTTGTGATGTTGTGAATGTTGTTGATGTTGTGAGTGTTGTTGATATTGTCAGTTGTGATGTTGTTGGTAGTGTTGTTGATGTTGTGAGTGTTGTTGATATTGTCAGTTGTGATGTTGTTGGTTGTGTTGTTGATGTTGTTGTTGTTACAGTTGATATTGTCAGTTGTGATGTAGATGTTGGTAGTGTTGTTGATATTGTCAGTTGTGATGTTGTTGGTAGTGTTGTTGATATTGTCAGTTGTGATGTTGTTGTGAGTGTTGTTGATATTGTCAGTTGTGATGTAGATGTTGTGATGTTGTTGATGATGTTGGTAGTGTTGTTGATGTTGCTGGTAGTGTTGTTGATGTTGTCAGTTGTGATGTTGTTGGTAGTGTTGTTGATATTGTCAGTTGTGATGTTGTTGGTAGTGTTGTTGATGTTGTCAGTTGTGATGTTGTTGGTAGTGTTGTTGATGTTGTTGTTGTTACAGTTGATATTGTCAGTTGTGATGTAGATGCTCTGGTGAGATAACTTAACCAGTACACAAGATATGGAGGTGATTAAAGGAGCTGATATCTAACTTAAAATCTTATTTCAGTTCAGTAACATTTTAATTAAATGATGTGATCTGGATGATAAACCAGTGTTTGGTGGTGGTGGGGTGGTGGTGGTGGGGATAATAGTGGTATGATGGTGGTGGTGGTGGTGGTAGTGGCGGTGGTGGGGATAATAGTGTTA
>OZ024757.1:20843238-20860738 GCA_964016885.1 Eledone cirrhosa
GGACGTAACTATGCTGGAAAGCATGGCGTCCGACCCTCTACCGATACTGTCAATCCACCGCTTTGAATAAATAATGAATGAATATTACATAATTTATCTACTAAATTTCGTGGCTGTTCATTAAATATATTTTATAATTTATTTAAACATTCACTTCTTTAAAATTTTCAAATGTCAACACTTCCAGTGGTGATCGCTTAAATAAACATACTAATTTTCTGACACTAATTTTCTCCTAATGCAGTTTATATATATAGTCTTTTTTTTTAATGTATCATGGATTACGTTACTGATTACATAAGACAGTGTAACACAGTCTTCGTTCAATTTCTGTGTATTATATATTGTCAATTACGATTTTATTTGATGTATCATATCTACATGTATATATACCTGCATATAATATCAATATACACACTACACATGCGAGCAGAAAACCACCCTAAGGATGGTTTTTCTGCTAGTAACTGTAATATAAAGTAAAAATCCTGTGATGCAGCGATGATCAAAATCAACTCCTAAGTGTAAGCAAACTGCTCGTAGGTGCTGCCAGATACACAATAACATGTGTAGATGAAGTGTAACTGCAAGTTTGGTCGTATTATATCACTTTCAAATTGGCAGTAAACTAAAATAAAGATATTTATTTATAATATGCTGCACTCATAGTGCTGTTTTGTACTTTTCAAGAATGTCTTGCTAATGTGACTTCATGTGGAACAGAGTGTTAAGAGTTAAAAAAATGACCTTATCTCTAATTCAATGTGTGTTTGTTTTGTTTTAGTTGTTGCTTTAACATCAGCTCATCAGTGATACACTTAGAATAACATCTCAGATGGCATTGTTGTTGTGTGGTTCTTGGTTTTAAAGAATGTAATTAAAATATTGTAGCAACCTCATACTCCTCCATTATCACTACCACCATCACTGTCACCTTCACTACAACCTCCTCCCACACACACTCCCATCACCACCACTATCACTTCTCCCCGCTCCCATCACCACCACCACCAGCACAATCTCATTCCCATTATCACCACCACCACCACCACCACCACCATCATTACAATCTCCCCTGCTACCACCACCACCATCACCATTGTCTTCCTCCACCCCCTCCTCTCCATCATCATCGCCATCATCAACAACATCCTCTTTGCCATTGATGACATTATATTTAAATCATTCCAAACACAGTTTATTATTTCTTTTTAAGCCAATGATAAACAGACTATAAAATGTCCATATTTAACAAAAGGGAACCCAATTCTCTCTTCTTCACATTTTACCTTCAATTCCTCTAATATTTCACTAAATTCTAAAAGTCTTTCAAAATGAATTGTTCTTTTCTCGCTTGCTTCCATCTCCAGAATTTTGTCAAATCTGATTGATTTTCACCTTGTCTAAATTTAATTTGATTTAATCTGGTTTAGTATAGGTATGGTTGTGAATTGGCAGAGTCATTAAATGTCAGATAGAATGCTTTGCAGTATTTGTTTCGGCTAGGGTTGATTCTTCCTCTTTATCTCTTTCTCACTTCCATTCCCTCTCTCTCTCTCTCTCTCTCTCTCTCTCTCTCTATCTTTCTCTCTGGAAGAAATCTGCTGTATTTAGACCTGGGCTCCACCAGTGAAACATTACCTCAAAAAGTCCTGTCAAACCCATGCTAGCATGGAAAAGTTGATGTAAAAGCAATGATAATTTAAGTTTAAAATGTCCAAGATATATTACATGTCAGTCTGTTTCTGTTTTTGTGTGTGAATGTGTGTGTGTTGGTTGGCATTGGGTCGATTCTCCCCCCATATCTCTTTTTCACTTCCTTGCTATCATTCTCTCTCCTTCTCTACATTACATATCACTAGAGTACCCCTATACATTACATCACTATAGTACCCTATACATTGCATATCACTATAGTACCCCTATACATTACATATCACTATAGTACCCCTATACATTACATATCACCATAGTACCCCTATACATTACATATCACTATACTACCCCTATACATTACATATCACTATAGTACCCCTATACATTACATATCACCATAGTACCCCTATACATTACATATCACCATACTACCCCTATACATTACATATCACCATAGTACCCCTATACATTACATAACACCATACTACCCCTATACATTACATATCACTATACTACCCCTATACATTACATATCACCATACTACCCCTATGCATTACATATCACCATAGTACCCCCATACATTAGATATCACCATAGTACCCCCTATACATTACATATCACTATTCTACCTATACATTACATATCACTATACTACCCCTATACATTACATATCACCATAGTACCCCCTATACATTACATATCACTATACTACCCCTATACATTACATATCACCATAGTACCCTATACATTACATATCACCATAGTACCCTATATATTACATATCACTATCCTACCCCTATACATTACATATCACCATACTACCCCTATACATTACATATCACCATAGTACCCCTATACATTAGATATCACTATACTACCCCTATCACCATAGTACCCCCATACATTAGATATCACAAGGAGTGACGGGGGGAGGGGGGGTTCCTACATAATATCACAATGTCATGTTATTAGTTACAGGATATTACTGGACCAGTCAATGGTGCTCAGTATCTCCAATAAACCAGTCCCTCCCCCCCCTCTCACATCACTTTCTTCTTCCTCACTTTCCTTTCTATCCCACTCTCTCCCCCCTCCTCTCATGCATACATCTCTCTCTCTCTCTCTCTCGCTCTATCTACCTACCTAGATCTCCTCCCTCACCCCCTCCTCTCATGCATACATCTCTCTCTCTCTCTCTCTCTCTCTCTCGCTCTATCTACCTACCTAGATCTCCTCCCTCACCCCCTCCTCTCATGCATACATCTCTCTCTCTCTCTCCATCTACCTAGATCTCCTCCCTCTACTCTCCCTCTCCTCCATCACTCCCTTTCTCCTCCCTCTCCTCTTTAACCCCCCCACTCCCACCCCCTCTTCTCATGCATACATCTCACTCTCTCCCTCTCTCTCTCCATCTACCTAGATCTCCTCCCCCTACTCTCCCTCTCCTCCATCACTCTCTTTCTCCTCCCTCTCCTCTTTACGCCCCACCTCCACCCCCTCTTCTCATGCATACATCTCTCTTCCTCCCCATCTACCTAGATCTCCTCCCTCTACTCCCCCTCTTCTCCATCACTCCCTTTCTCCTCCCTCTCCTCTTTACCCCCCCACTCCCACCCCCTCTTCTCATGCATACATCTCACTCTCTCCCCCTCTCTCTCCATCTACCTAGATCTCCTCCCCCTACTCTCCCTCTCCTCCATCACTCCCTTTCTCCCCCCTCTCCTCTTTAACCCCCCCCCACTCCCACCCCCTCTTCTCATGCATACATCTCACTCTCTCCCCCTCTCTCTCCATCTACCTAGATCTCCTCCCTCTACTCCCCCTCTTCTCCATCACTCCCTTTCTCCTCCCTCTCCTCTTTACCCCCACTCTCACCTCCCTCACCCCTCTTCTCATGCATACATCTCTCTCTCTCCATCTACCTAGATCTCCTCCCTCTACTCTCCCTCTTCTCCATCGCTCCTCTTCCTCCTCCCTCTCCTCTTTACCCCCCACCCCACCCCCTACCAACATCACCACCATCTGTGAAACAACACAAGTCTGACATATCTACAGGTACAGTGATGGCGACATATCCTTACAACACAGACATACTCTACTACTTACACTCAGACAACACAAAATATTATTCATGGTTCTTGAGCTGGGATTTTTACTAACTTTGATTATAAAGGATGAATGAATGACTATATATATATATATAAAACACTTGCCATTCACCAGAGCAAACACAGATGACCATTACTGGTGTATTAAGTGATTTGGGGAAAAAACATTTTCCTTGATACTTCAAATGATAGATCGGTTAAACAATACGTGAGTCAACATTGCAAGATAAACACACAAACAACAAAACCTATGATTATTGTTCTGCTGTAGTAGACACAGGCACTGCAATGGATATTTCTTGCCTATTTCCACACATGAACATATATTCATATATATATATATATATATATATATATATATATATATATATATATATAAACACTCACGTACATACACACAAACATATATATATCATCATCATCATCATCATCATCATTTTACGTCCGCTTTTCCCTGCTTGCAAGGGTGGGACGGGTCTTATTCAGCACAGCATCTCTCCACTCGTCACGGTCCCTCGTCATCTCCACCGTGAGCTTCAATGATCTGAGGTCTGTTCTCACCACCTCCGCCCATGTTTTTCGTGGTCTACCTCTACCACGTCTTCCTTCAACTGGCATTTCCTGGCACTTCTTCACCCATCGGTCATCCTCCATGCGCATCACATGTCCATACCACCTCAGTCTCCTCTCCCGTACACTACATTCTATCCCTCTCAGACACAGTTTCTCTCTCAACACATTTATGCTGGGTCGTTCAAGCACATTTACACTGCACATCCAACGGAGCATGCTTGCCTCATTTCTCTCCAGCCGTCGCATATCTTCTGCGGTTGCTGCCCATGTCTCACTACCATGCAGCATCGCGCTCCTCACACAGGCATCATACAACCGGCCTTTCGTACGCAGGGAGAAACCCTTCTTCGTCAACAGAGGAAGCAGCTCCCTAAACTTCTTCCAACCCGTCCTTATTCTAGATACTATGGCCTCGGAACACCCTCCTCCCATGCTAATCTGATCTCCTAGGTACCGGAAGCTATCCACCACTTCTATAGCGCCCTCTCGCATTTGAAAAATGTGTCTATCAGTGCGACTTCTACTGTCTAATTTCCCTGTACATCTACTGCATACATATTTCTCCCTATATACATCCAGTGGCAAGGCTCCAGTTCGGGAGTTCAGGAGATGTGGGGAATGTGGAGTTACCCCTTAGTTGTCATGACTCCCAGGTCTGCCCTGGCCCGGGGTGGGAGTACCTGTTAGGGCTCCATTTATGGGTTAAATAACTACCTTATTCGAGTGGCGCCGGTAAGGTATTGTCAGCCATTGAAAAGAAATATGGAGAGTCGATCTAACAGCACTAGGGTTAGAGTCCCTAATTACACTGGAGAGAACTCGTCCATGGATCTCGGGAATTTTACCCGCCTTAGATAGATAGATATATATATATATATATATATATATACATTATGAAGAGAGAAGGAACATTTAGATATAATTAGTAATAAAATGTATCATACCTAAACTGCTCCTAGATTCCTCGACTACGTAGTTTCGTGGCATAAATGATATAGGTATGATACATTTTATTACTAATTATATCTAAATGTTCCTTCTCTCTTCATAATGTATTTTTAACTCTGATACTGGTTCAGTCTGGTTCAACCGGATTGGTCTGTCCCAGTCATTCATTGAGCAACATCGGTGAGGTTGGCACCCTTAACTCACGGTTGGGTGTGGATGCATTCATGTATATGTATGTGTCCGCATGTATCCGTGTGTTTCTAAATATATATATATATATATATATATATACATTATTCCGGGTTGAATCGGAGGTAACGACAGTAAGTAAGGTACTCAATACATTGCAGAGTATAAAAGTTTTAATATAGATGAGATTCTACAGGACTAGAACTGTTTCATTCTTTAGAAATCATCAGGAATTTCCAGATTCCTGATGATTTCTAAAGAATGAAACAGTTCTAGTCCTGTAGAATCTCATCTATATTAAAACTTATATATATATATATATAAACACTCACGTACATACACACAAATACAAATATATATATATATAAACACTCACATACATACGCACAAACACACACACATATATATATAAATATATAAATATATATAGAGTTTTAATATAGAAGAGCTTCTACAGGACTATAACTGTTTCATTCGTGAGAAATCATCAGGAAGCTGACTGTCCAATTTGGTGGTATTTATATCTTTTCTGGTGGTAGGAGAGGGTGGGGAGGTGGATGGTTGGAGGTCATTGGTTGAAAGAAAAGGGAATTCTTTAAAAGTTAATTCTTTAAAGTTATAATTTATATTCCGATTCAACCCGGAATAACTTAAATATATATATATATATATATATATATATATATATACACACATACATACCTACACATATGTATATGTGAGTGTGTGATTATGTTTATATGTATGTGTATATATACATATATATATATATGATGCCTGTGTGAGGAGCGCGATGCTGCATGGTCAGCAACTGCAGAGGATATGCGACGGCTGGAGAGAAATGAGGCAAGCATGCTCCGTTGGATGTGCAGTGTCAATGTGCGTGAACAACCCAGCATGGATGTGTTGAGAGAGAAACTGTGTCTGAGAGGGATAGAATGTAGTGTACGGGAGAGGAGACTGAGGTGGTATGGACATGTGATGCGCATGGAGGATGACCGATGGGTGAAGAAGTGCCAGGAATTGCCAGTTGAAGGAAGACGTGGTAGAGGTAGACCACGAAAAACATGGGCGGAGGTGGTGAGAACAGACCTCAGATCATTGAAGCTCACGGTGGAGATGACGAGGGACCGTGACGAGTGGAGAGATGCTGTGCTGAATTAGGACCCGTCCCACCCTTGCAAGCAGGGAAAAGCGGACGTAAAATGATGATGATGATGATGATATATATATACACATACATACCTACACATATGTATATGTGAGTGTGTGATTATGTTTATATGTATATATATATATATATATATATATATATATATGTGTGTGGGAGTGAAAGACTCCCTGTTGTTGTCAGAAACCTTTCTAAGAGAGGGAATCTCTGAAAATAAAAAACCTGCGGCTTCAGAAGCATCCAATGATGTTGACCAGTTCTCCTGTTCCGGTAGTTTTTGATGTTCAGAGAGTGGGATTGGTCGAGTGCAAGGCCTTTCCCCACTTAAAAAACCCCTTCAAAGCGCAGGCTTGCTTGTTCAGGATATGTTACAGGTTCGTGTGGCTGGTATAGCCTAAAAGTGCACTAAACTCTATAATCTGACAAGAGATTGCAATACTCTTAGCAGAGTTTACAACCATCATATCTATCTATCTATTGGGGAAAATAGATTAATTTTAAATTACATTTGTGATAGCATTTTACACGTTTTTATTGTATGTAAACTTCCCCCTTTGTATTTGTCCGCTTCTCTTGTGCCCCTGTGGCTAATAAAGAAACATCTCTCTCTCTCTCTCTCTCTCTCTCTCTTCTCTCTCTCTCGCTCTCTCTCTCATATATATATCATCATCATCATCAACGTTTAACGACCGTGTTCCACGCTTGCATGGGTTTGGACGGGGGTTTTCCCACTTGAGGCAAGAGTGATTGTCTTGTTCGCATAGGACTGTCTGGCAGGTTTTCTACAGTTGGATGCCCTTCCTAACACCAACCACATTTACAGTGTGGGTCTGGGAGGTTTTTACCGTGTTGCCTACACGGCCACATTACAGCGTGGACTGTGTGTTTTTTTGTCGTGACACCTACACGATCTCATTTGTTTCGGCCTGGATGGTATATATATATATATATATATATATATATATATATATATATATATATATATATATATATATATAATATTATTCAAAATATTAATAAATGAAAAAATATTCTCATAACCAAAATATATATTTTATTATACATATTTCAAAGGTACAATGGTGTCTAAGTACGTTTTCATCAAATAAAATATATAAGAGATTGGATATGCAACATACCGCTACGGTTTTGATTATTCAATTCCAATAGTGGCAGTTATATATATGTATATATATATATGTATATATGTATATATATATATATATATATATATATATATATATATATAGTGGTTAGAGCATTGGCCTTGCAATCGAAAGGTTGTGAGTTCATTTCTCAGACTGGGTGATGTTTTGTTTCCTTGAGCAAGACACTTTATTTCACATTGCTCCAGTTTACTCAGCTGTAGAAATGAGATGATAGGGACTGGGGTCCCTATTGCCACTGCAAAGTGGTCGTGCAGGTGCCACGGCAAAAGAGCACCCAGCACTCACTGTAAATGAGGTTGGTGTTAGGAAGGGCATCCAGCTGTAGAAATCAAGCCAGAATCAGTTCCCGTCCCACCCTTGCAAGCAGGGAAAAGCGGACGTAAAATGATGATGATGTTGATGATGATGATATATATATATATATATATATATATATATATATATATATATATATATATATATATATATATATATATATATATATATATATATATAAGAAAAAGTAGAGGATCTACCATGAGCTTGGTGTTTTCAGCTTGGTGTTTACTGCAGACTATCAGTATATATATATATATATATATATACACATACACACATATATATATATATATATATGTACACACTGGTATCTCTGTTTATGGTAGGGTGTATAATCTTGTTAGAACTCCATGCAGTCTTGAAGTGATCTTTTGTTTTATTTTCATTGTTCAAGACACATACACACACACAAATATATTAACTGGACTTTCGCAAACGTTGAAGTGTTTGCCTGCGACATATCAACTCTCTCACATAATTATGTTAACATCTGATGATGTCACACCTGTGCCACTCGCTGTTGTAATGATTGTAAAACAGCTACACACTGGTGTCACTGAAATATGTATTATCCAATAAATATGATTATGTAACATCTATCTGAAAACATATTTCGTATGAACACACACACACAGACATATATTGTTGTAGAGAGAGAGAGAGAGACTGTGTGTGTGTGTGTGTGTGTGTGTGTGTGTGTGTGTGTGTGTGTGTGCGTGTGCGTGTGTGTGTGTGTGTGTGCGTGTGCGTGTGTGTGTGTGTGTGAAAGATAAATATTGAAATATGTCAATTTGTTATGAGGTCACCATATTGTTATTACATTTTAAACTATATAGCTCAAACTGTGAGGGTCAGTTGATTCAGAATATAAAACTTTCTTCACCAGTGAGACTTAATCTTTTTTTTTTGTGGTGGTGGGTAGAAGTAATAATAACAATAATAACCTTAGGAAAGAAATGAGAGACCATTTTGAAAGAAAAAAAAGAAAAAGGTCCCAAGCAAAAGTAGAGCGAGGAGATTTGAGAGAGATCTAGTGAATGTAAGAGATTACAGAAATTATAATGAGATTATAATCTAATAATTATCGGATAAAATAATAATGGTTTCTGATTTAGACACAAAGTCAACTATTTGGAGGGGGGAGTGGAAATTGATTTAATTGATCCTTGTACATTACTGGTACTTCTGACACAAGGCCAGTAATTTGAAGGGAAGGCAGGGGGGGGGGGGGAGTCCATTAAATTGACCCCTTTGATTCTACAAGGATGAAAGGCCAGTAAGAGTGTACATTCTCTGGCACAGATGTTACAGACATGGTAAGAACAATGGCTGGTTAGCCATTGTACTGTGCTGCCTCAGGCCTCCTGCCCATTGTCAGACCTCATTGATGGCAGATTGTTATACAACTCACACCAATCTGTATCAGCCCCTCTTATGTAGTTCCTCTTGTGACTCTTTAGTCCTTACATAAGGAGGAGTTTACAGATCCAGTATCCAAGACACTGGATCTGCAAACTTCATGCCCATTATTTATCAGGGCAGTATTGGTAGACGGTCGGACATATTGGCAGTATCGGTAGACGGTCGGACATGCTTTCCAGCATAGTCGCGTCCCTTTACGATCTGAGTTCAAATCCCGCCGAGGTTAACTTTGCCTTTCATCCTTACGGGGTCGATAAAATAAAGTACCAGTAATACACTGGGATAATTGCTGGCCTTGTGCCAAAAGTAGAAACAATTATTATCAGGGCTACTGGTTATATACCAACTTACCTGGACTATAACTGAATCTTGATTTGTGGAGAAAGTACATAGCTCCTTAAATTCATAGGCACATGGCCACGATATTTGGGACCTTCAAAATCTGTTAAATGTACTTATGATTGATTCAAAGGATGAATAATTACACAAATTAGGAGAAAGAGAGTACACATACAAACTTACATACATACGTACATACACACACACACACACACACATACACACATACATACATGTATGTATCTTGGTCATAAGCTGACTATGAAAGAGTGATGCTAGAGCTGTGAAATCTTGCATGCATTAATTTCAACTCTTCTTATTAATAACTGCATTGTTTCTTTCCAGAGACTATGTTGAAAAATAAACCTCATTTGGTCATTCCATGAGAGTATCTTGGTCATAAGCTGACTATAAAGGAGTGATGCTAGAGCTGAGAAATCTGGCATGATTTAATTCCAGCACTTCTTATTAATAACTGCATTGTTTCTTTCCAGGGACTATGTTGAAAAATAAACCTCATTTGGTCATTCCATGAGAGTATCTTGGTCAGACTATGAACTTTTTCAGCTGACTCGCGTAGATGTTCACACACATGAAAGAATACTGGAGTGGGGTGGGGACTGTATATACAGATGAAAGGACATCAAGAACAGGTTGGTAACTGATAGAAAGGGAAGCCTTTAATAGTTCTGTGAGAGATCTTTATAGGAGTTATGTCCTCTTGCCAAACCTTCTCCATTTAATTCACAATATTGATCGACATTGAAAAATTGACTTCAAAAATTATTTTAAGGCACTCTTACCATTATTATTGTTGTTATTGATTTTCACCCTCTCCTCTCCTTCCTTTTCACCCCCTCCCTCTCCTCCTATACACCACCATAATAATATGTGATCTAAAGTCTTTACCAAATATCACCCCATCATCTTCTCTCTCATCTTAACTACTGCAGGGTGTGGCAGGAGGTGTGGGGGGGGGGGGTGTGCTAGGAAAACAGGAGAGTTTAGCACCAACAAGCATTACTACTACTGCTGCTGTTGCTGCTGTTGCTACTACTGGTGCTGCTGCCGCCACTGTTACTACTACTATTAATACTATTACTACTACTACTACCACTACCACCACTGCTGCTCCTGCTGCTGCTGCTACTACTACTACTTCCACTGCTGCTGCTGCTGCTACTACTGCTACTGCTGTTACCACTACTACTACTACTACTACTGGTGCTGCTGCTACTACAACCACCACCACCACCACCACCACTACTACTACTACTACTACTACTACTACTTCTACTACTATCAGTCTACCACCACCACCACTACTACTACCATCACCACCAATATTACCATCACTAATACTACTACTACCACCACCACCAATACTACCACCATTAATACTACCACTACTACTACCACCACCACCAATACTACCACCATTAATACTACCACTACTACTACCACCACCACCAATACTACCACCACCACTACTGCTACCACCACCACCAATACTACCACCACTACTACTACCACCACTACTACTGCTACTACTGGTGCTGCTGCTACTACAACCACCACTACTACTACTACTATTACTACCAGTCTACCACCACCACCACCACCACTACTACCACTACAAATACTACCACTACTACTACTACCACTACTACTATGATCTTTGTACCATATCAATAGTGGAGCTCTGATGTCTAAGTTTTAAAAAGATTTCAGCTCCCTTTCATTGAACCACAGATGGGGGAGGGGCAGCTACAAGTGCTTCTTTCAGCATGTCACTGCCTTCAAATTGCTGGCCTTGTGCCTAAATTAGAAACCGTTATTTATTTGGATTGGTGGATTGGTGAATTGGCG
Organism: Eledone cirrhosa; assembly: GCA_964016885.1. Lineage (NCBI taxonomy): Eukaryota > Metazoa > Mollusca > Cephalopoda > Octopoda > Eledonidae > Eledone > Eledone cirrhosa. The sequence continues at coordinate 20,855,001 of OZ024757.1, forward strand.
GTGAATTGGCGGTGAATTGGCAGTGAATTGGCAGTATCGGTAGAGGGTTGGAGGCTCTAGCATAGTTACGTCCCTTTACAGTCTGTGTTCAAATCCCGCCGAGGTTAACTTTGCTTTTCATCCTTATGGGGTCGATAAAATAAAGTACCAGTAATGTACTGGGTAATTGTTGGCCTTGTGCCTAAAGTAGAAACCATTATTTATTTGGATTGGTGAATTGGCGGTGAATTGGCAGTATCGGTAGAGGGTTGGAGGCTCTAGCATAGTTATGTCCCTTTACAGTCTGAGTTCAAATCCCGCCGAGGTTAACTTTGCCTTTCATCCTTACGGGGTCGATAAAATAAAGTACCAGTAATGTACTGAGTAATTGCTGGCCTTGTGCCTAAAGTAGAAACAATTATTTATTTATTTATCTTAAATTGTTCTAAATGTAATTGTTCAAGTGAAAAGATAATTAGAATACTCATTAAAATATATATATATATATATATATCTAACTTCGATTTTATACCTAATTACGTGTAGTTAACTATATGTCTAGTCAATTTCTACAGACTAGTAGGAATATAGGTAAATATTTTGTAGCTGTATGTCGCGGAAAAGGATCTATATCATTTGTCTATTATTTCTTCATGAGTACATTTTAAACTTATAGCTTCATTTAAATGGTTTTTATGTGGTTGATTTATACTGATTGGGGGAGGAAATACTGTATATATTTTATCTAATGATTCTTTGGACTTACTTTTTTATATATATATATATAGATATATAGATAGATAGATAGATAGAGAGAGTTAGGGCAGCCATAAGACAACATATAGAATATATATGTTGTGTGAGAAAAGGAGGAATTTTCTAATGATAGCGACAATTATTTATGATAAACAATATATATATATATATATCACAATACATTAACGGAGCCATAGACTCTCCTTTGAGCACATTATTTACAGAGAATGACGAGAGTCTATGGCTCCGTTAATGTATCGTGATATTTCGCTCCTTATAACAGTCTTTCCTCTCTCTCTCTGTTTGGTTGAGCACACTTCTCCTAGTGGTTTTGGGCTGCCCTTTCTAGTAACTCGTCCCTTAGAGGCCACTGGTTCACTGCCCTTAAACACGCTGTGATTTCTCTCTCCCACGTGTAGCTAGACAGTCACTTTAAAACTCTCTTAGTGTTGTCTGAAATGTATAGCCTTACACATGCTGATGAACCTGGGTTATTTCATTTCTGTCAACAACTTACTGACGAAACAGATCACTTTGGATTTGTACGTGTGTTATATAGTTATGGAGGTATTTATTTACGCTTTAATTTATATTTTTAATTATCGTGTCTATATTCTGCCTTTCATAGGTTATAGATTCCATACACTGGTGGTTTTTCCCTGTTTTATTGATGGCACACTGTATCTCTCTCTAGTGTGTTACCTTTTCAACATATTGTATTTATATATATATATATATATATATATTGTTTATCATAAATATATAGAATATATATGTTGTGTGAGAAAAGGAGGAATTGTTTAACGATAGCAAGAATTATTTATGATAAACAATATATATATAAAAACAAATAACGAAACGAAATTAAATTTCGTTTCGTTTGTAACTCACTTTTGTATGACTGACGCTTAAACATGTACATTTTTAACTTAATATATATATATATATATATATATATAGTGAAAGAGTGAAGAATAACATGGTCAACAGTACAAAAACGGTTTTATTTACAGTATTAACAATTGTTTCATTGGTATATTTTTATCTGATGATTTGGTTGAGCATACATTGTATTTAAAATTGAGTGACACAACTTCAAGTGATTAGCAATTTTAAGACAACTTAACCAATGAAACAATTGTTAATACTGTAAATAAAACCCTTTTTGTACTGTTGACCATGTTATTTTCCACTCTTTCACTATTGTTACTCCAAGATAAACTTACATAGGAACTCCTGTGAACTCATATACTCGCTACCTAAAGAAACCTCTTGTTGAGTCAAACAACGCTGTACGCTAAAACTATCCACAATACGGTGGTGATGGTGGTGGTGGTGATGGTGGTGGTGGTAGTGGTGGTGGTGATGGTGGTGTTGGTAGGGGTGATGGTAGGGGCGATGGTGATGGTAGGGGTGATGGTGATTGTGATGGTGATTGTGGTGGTGATGGTAGAGGTGATGGTGATGGTGATTGTGGTGGTGATGGTAGGGGTGATGGTGATGGTAGGGGTGATGGTGGTGGTGATGGTGATTGTGGTGGTGATGGTGATTGTGGTGGTAGGGGTGATGGTGATGGTAGGGGTGATGATGATGGTGGTGGTGATGTGCTTTTTCTTATTCTGCACAGAGTAATCAATAAATTTTAGTATCATCATCATCATATCATCTGTATTAAATAAGTGAGGTTGCATATTGATTTCATTAATTTAGCTGTGAGTGATTGGGTGAGTAAGTGGTTGGGTGGTTGGGCGGGTGGGTGAGTGGTTGGGTGGGTAGTGGGTGGGTGAGTGGTTGGGTGGGTAAGTGGTTGGTGGGTAAGTGGTTGGTGGGTAAGTGGTTGGGTGGTTGGGTGGGTTAGTGGTTGGGTGGGTGGGTGAGTGGTTGGGTGGGTGGGTGAGTGGTTGGGTGGTTGGGTGAGTGAGTGGGTGGGTGGGTGAGTGGTTGGGAGGGTGAGTGGTTGGGTGGGTGAGTGGTTGGGTGGTTGGGTGGGTGAGTGGTTGGGTGGGTGAATGGTTAGGTGGGTGGTTGAGTGGTTGGGTGGTTGGGTGGTTGAGTGGGTGGGTGAGTGTGTGAGTGAGTGGTTGGGTGGGTGGGGTGTGTGAATGGTTAGGTGGGTGAGTGGGTGGTTGGGTGAGTGGTTTGGTGGGAGGTTTGGTGGGTGAGTGGTTGGATGGGAGGTTGGGTGGGTGACGGATGGGTGAGTGGGTGGGTGAGTGGTTGGGAGGGAGGTTGGGTGGGAGGTTGGGTAGGTGATTGGGTGATTGGGTGGGGGAAATATAGAGATGGAAATAGCCACACACAGACACACACACATACACACAGACACACACAAACACACAGAGACACAGACAGACATACACAGTCACACAGTCACACACAGACACGCACATACACGCACATACACACACATACATACACACACAGATACTACAGATGTTAACACACATTTGTATATACAGGTGCCAGCACACACACAGACACATATATATAGATGGGCCACACATACATACACATACATAGATACACAGATATATATACATAGAGACATACATACATAGATATATAAATACATACATACATTCACACATACATACATAGATATATACATACATACATAGATATATACATACATACATAGATATATATATATATATATATACATACATAGATATATATATATACATAGATATATATATATACATACATACATAGATATACATAGATATATATATACATACATAGATATATACATACATACATACATAGATATATATATATATATATATACATACATACATACATAGATAGATATACATATACATACATAGATACATATATACATACATATATATATATACATACATACATACATAGATATATATATATACATACATACATAGATATATATATACATACATAGATATATACATACATACATAGATATATATATATATATATACATACATACATAGATATATATATATATATATATACATAGATACATACATACATAGATATATATATATATATATATATACATACATAGATACATACATACATACATACATACATACATACATACATACATACGTACACCTTGCCACCAGGAAGGTGGCCGGTCAAAAAAATATACTCGAAATTAAGAGAAAGAGAAAACATGCATACATACACACATACATACATACATACATACATACATACATACATAGATATACATATACATACATACACACATACATACATACATACATACATACATACATACATACATAGATATACATACATAGATATACATACATACATACATACATACATACATACATACACACCTACATACATACATACATACATACATACACACCTACATACATACATACATACATACATACATACATACATGCATACATAGATATATATACACATAGAGACATGCATAACTAAAAGCGAAACTGATGAAGTGGAATCGGTAAAGATGATGTAGCAAAGTATAATTTCAAGAAATCTCTGAATAAGTAGTGATGATAATAGAGTGGTTGATAAAGCGACTTCTAATTAATTCTTTCCCAAAACTTTAGGCAAGTACGTTGAATAATAGGAATTAGAGAAATGTGAACAATAATTAAAGGCCACACACTATTTTATCAACATATTTCAATACTTTAAACAATATGTCTCTGACTTTAAATCTTTTCATTTCAGCTTTTTTTTGTGTTTTTTTTTTGTTTTTTTTCGATTTTCACTTTTCAATAAATATATAAATAAATGAATATAAATAATTTAAAAACTAATTTTTACATTTATACAATTGATTATGTATATATATATATCATCATCATCAACATTTCTTTTTACGTCCGCTTTTTCGCTGCTTGCAAGGGTGGGATGGGGACTGATTCTGGCTTGATTTCTACAGCTGGGTGCCCTTCCTAACACCAACCTCATTTACAGTGAGTGCTGGGTGCTTTTTTTTCCGTGGCACCTCCACAACCACTTTGCAGTGGAATGATAGGGACCCCAGTCCCTATCATCTCATTTCTACAGCTGAGTAAACTGAAGCAATGTGAAATAAAGTGTCTTGCTCAAGGAAACAACACATCACCCGGTCTGAGAATTGAACTCACAACCTTTCGATTGCAAGGCCAATGCTTTAACCACTAAGCCATGTGCCTCCAATATATATACATGTGTGTGTAAAAAGTAAACAGAAATAACAAAGCAAACAACACAGTACAATGAAGAAATATATTAGTGTAATCCTTGAAATAATAGGAAAAGAATCTTAACATTTCAGACACTAGTCTTTCATCAGAAGATAGAATGAGAAATAAATGATGAAATAGAAAGAAAAAAACTGAAAAGAGGGAAGAACAGAAAAAAAAGTCAGAAAAAAAAAACAACACGTGTGTATTCGTGTATTCATACGTATATATGTATATATGGAAATTCAGGTTTGCTGGGGCCCCAGGGCTGTTTCTTGAAGGGGCCCTGTTTAACAAGAGGTGCCCAAGTCATTCACCCACTCCTTCCTCACCTGATATATCTGGTCTTGTCTGCACTCTAAGTTCAAATCCCACCGATGATATTTGGCCTTTCAGTCTGTATGGTGGTAGTGTAAGACTCACAACAAAAAAGACTGCCTGTGCATACTTAAAATTGGTTGACATTGGGCGAATGGGGGAATCCATCTGTGGAAACCAAGCCAAAAATGAGGCATACAAGCATGTTGTGGTCACCTGACCTGTCTAATATAATAATAATAATAATAATAATAATAATAATAATAATGAAATTATTGTGTACAGTGCTCAGGTGCACTACAACTCATCAAAGGTGCATGTATAGTACATAGAATAATGTACAAATGTCAGGAAAGTGAACAGTGTACGAGTCATGATATAATAACAATAACAATAATGAAATATTGTGTACAGTGCCCAGGTGTACCACAACTCATCAAAAAAGTGCATGTACAGTACATAGGGCAATGCATAAACATCAGTAAA
>OZ024757.1:20863238-20885738 GCA_964016885.1 Eledone cirrhosa
AAAAACACACGCACCTGTTGGTTTTCACTTCAATTTATTATAAATTTCCGGTTGGTTGGTTGGTTGGTTTGATAATCGGATGTTTGTTTATATATTGTCAAAGCTCTTTCGTCACACATTCTGTGACCTCCTCAGTGACTAGATTTTTACTTTGTGTCTCTCCTTTGTTCTGTCCTACACCATCTTGTTTTTGTGTTTTGAGTGTTGTGTGCTTAGTATGCACATGCGTTACATCCGGGTGTGAGTGTGTGTTTTTATTTATTTATTTATTTATGTGTTTATTTATTTGTCACTAGTTGGTTGTTTGTTCTATCTGTGTGTGTCTGGTTTGTTTTCTTAGTTTGGTTTTTGTGTGTGTCTGTATGTCTTCATTTTGTCCTTAATTACTAGTTGTGATGTTGCTATTCCACTCATGTTTTCTGTTTAATTTGGGTTGGAGTTCGTTTATGTTTGTCTCCTCTGTGATTTGTCTGAGCATTGCATCTTTTCTGTGTGTGGATATAAGTTCTTCACATCCATTTGGTTCTCGCTCCTTTATATGCCCTGATGCTTTGTCTCTCTGATTGTAGCCAGAGAACTGCATGTGGTGGATGAAGTGTTGCATGTGTCTGTTGTATGTTCTTGGGGTTGCACATGCAGGACACGTTCTTCATCACTCTTAATGCGTCTGCAATCAGTATATGTAAGAGTGATGAAGAACTTGTCCTGCATGTACATACATACATATATATATATCTACATACATATATACACACACATATATATATATATATGTATGTACACCAAAATACATCCCCGTCAACACACACAACCACACAGATACCCATCTGCACTGACACACACACACTCACATATACTACACTACACACCACACCACACTACACTACACCACACACCACACTACACCACACACCCCACTACACTACACCACCCACCACACTACACACCACACTACACTACACAACACCACACACCACACTACACCACACACCACACCACACTACACTACACATCACCCACCACACTACATTACACACTACACACCACACTACACCACACTACACACCAGACTACACCACACTTCACTACACCACCCACCACACTACACTACACACTACACCACACTACACACCACACTAGACACACCACACTACACACCACTCACTACACATCACACACTACATGATAATGATAGTAGTGTTCGTGATGATAGTGATCATGGTAGTGGTAGTGGTGACAATGATGGTAGAGTTAACGATCTGTGTTTAGTAAAAAAGTAATAACCCGCCCCCACACACACACACACAAATTAACAATCACCCCAGTCCCCTCCTTCGCATGCAATATCCAATATTTATGTATTTATAATGAAACCAGCAGCAAACTTCTCTAAACACCCTCACTTCTTTCTGAGAAATATCTGCAAACTCTATAGATATCTATTTACCGACCCCCAACTCAACTGCTAACACTAACAACAATATATATATATAAGTTAATTTTAGGTTCAATCAATACATATAAATATATATCAATAATGTTTCTCAGTAAAAAGCTCAATAAATATCCGTTTGGAAGATCTATAATATAATGTATTTGTAAAAGCCTATTTGATCAGATATACATGCTACAGAAGTGTACATGAACGGCAAAGTGTAAATGTATTAAGGGGGAAACTGGGTATAAGAGGGATCAAATGCTGTGGTACGGTAGGATGACAGATGCTTAACCCTTTAGTGTTCAAACCGGCCAAAGCCGGCCAGAATTCTCTACCTCTTTCTGTTGAAACTGGCTGTAACTGGTCGCTCAAACTGATGTTAAGGTTATTTTCAAAATAAATACTTTCAAAATCTCATAGATTCGATATTATGTGAGATAATTATGCGAGGTAAAGCCTTTACCATGAAAATATAATAGTATATATAGAGTAATGTGAATGTTATGTGAGATAATTATGCGAGGTAAAGCCTTTACCATGAAAATATAATAGTATATATAGAGTAATGTGAATGTTATGTGAGGTATTATGTGAGGTAAAGCCTTTACCATGAAAATATAATAGTATATATAGAGTAATGTGAATGTTATGTGAGATATTATGTGAGGTAAAGGCTTTATCATGAAAATATAATAGTATATATAGAGTAATGTGAATGCTATGTGAGATATTATGTGAGGTAAAGCCTTTACCATGAAAATATAATAGTGTATATAGAGTAATGTGAATGTTATGTGAGATATTATGTGAGGTAAAGCCTTTACCATGAAAATATAATAGTATATATATAGAGTAATGTGAATGCTAAAGGGTTAAAGAGGTGCAGGGCTTTAACGGTTGCAGGAGGCCCCAAAAGAGGATGACCCAAGAAGATGTGGGACGAAACTATAAAGGCAGACCTGACTCAACTGAATCTCCTAATGAGGATGACACATGATCAAGTCCTCTGGCGCTACAATGTTCGACAAAAGAACCGTGTCGACAACTCAACGCTGGACTCGACTCATAACGGCACCACCTAGCCCCACACCACAAACATGGTCGACAGCAGGCTCACCCAGTAACTAATGAGTAAGGCCACATGACCAACTGACCAAACCTCTTTCATAAACTATGGTTCCACTGTGAGAAAGGTTCAGCACAGCCAGTAGCTATGCTGTGAGAAGGGTTTGGCACAGCCAAGTGGCTTGTCCCACCTCATATCAGTTTCATCCAGTACTGGGCTTTAAAACTGTGGTTCCACTGTGAGATGGGTTTAGTGTGGCCAACTGGCCTGTCTGTCTATATAGGGGTGCCATGTGGCAACCAAACTGTTGCTCCGTTGAGAGAGGTGTCTGGCACAGCCAACTGGCCTGTCCCACCTCATAGCAGTTTCATCCAGCACTGGGCTTCAAAACTGTTGTTCCACTGTGAGATGGGTTTAGTGTGGCCAACTGGCCTGTCCGTCTGTATAGGGGTGCCATGTGGAAACCAAACTGTTGCTCCGTTGAGAGAGGTGTCTGGCACAGCCGACTGGCCTGTCCCTCCTCATAGCAGTTTCATCCAGTACTGGGCTTCAAAACTGTCGTTCCACTGTGAGATGGGTTTAGTGTGGCCAACTGGCCTGTCCGTCTATATAGGGGTGCCATGTGGCAACCAAACTGTTGCTCCGTTGAGAGAGGTGTCTGGCATAGCCAACTGGCCTGTCCCACCTCATAGCAGTTTCATCCAGTACTGGGCTTCAAAACTGTGGTTCCACTGTGAGATGGGTTTAGTGTGGCCAACTGGCCTGTCCGTCTGTATAGGGGTGCCATGTGGCAACCAAACTGTTGCTCCATTGAGAGAGGTGTCTGGCACAGCCGACTGGCCTGGCTCTATCTCGTAGTGGTGCCATCCAGTTCCAGGCTTCCAAACTGTGGTTCCGCAGTTAGAAGGGTCCATTGCAGCCAAATGGCCTGTTCTTCCTCACAGTGGTGCCACACTGTAAATGTAGATCTTGAGTTGTGAGTCTGCTGTGAGAAAGGTTCAGCACAGCCAGCAGCTCTGCTGTGAGAAGAGCTTGACGCAGCCAACAGGCTTCTCCCTCCTCATAGTGGTGTCACCTAGTCTCATGCTCCCAAAATGTGGTGCCATTGTGAGAAGGGTTTGACGCAGCCAACAGGCTTCTCCCTCCTCATAGTGGTGCCACCTAGTCTCATGCTCCCAAAATGTGGTACCTATTAGATGCCCCTTCATAGAAGACGAGCCCTGGTTTTACAAGGACATTTTGAAAAAAAAATTATTTTAGTACCTTTCTACATAAATGTATGAAAAATGATTTTATTATTTTTTTCAGAAACTCATATAAGTCCAACATCATTTTGCTTATGTAAATTGTATTGTACTACTGTATTATTAATATGAACCCTTTAATGTTCAAACCGACGAAAACCGGCCAGAATTCTCTACCTATTTCTGTTGAAACTGGCTGTAACTGGTCGCTCAAGCTGATGTTAAGGTATTGTTCTCAAAATAAATACTTTCAAAATCTCATACTTTCGATATTATGTGAGATAATTATGTGAGTTAAAGCCTTTACCATGAAAATACATTAGTATATATAGAGTAATGTGAATGCTAAAGGGTTAATACAAACTACTGTATTAGTAATATTAATACTAACACAAACTAAATTTCTTTTAACTATGATTGTCTTTACTCTCTGTTTGGCCTCCCATCGGTGATATGGGTAGATTTGGATGTAGGGAAGAGATTTTATATGTTTCCTTTGAAACATCCAGTATTTCGGCAAATATGGAGGCACATGGCTTAGTGGTTAGAGCATTGGCCTTGCAATCGAAAGGTTCCTTGAGCAAGACACTTTATTTCACATTGCTCCAGTTTACTCAGCTGTAGAAATGAGATGATAGGGACTGGGGTCCATATCATACCACTGCAAAGTGGTCGTGGAGGTGCCACAGCAAAAAAGCACCCAGCACTCACTGTAAATAAGGTTGGTGTTAGGAAGGGCATCCAACTGTAGAAATCAAGCCAGAATCTGTTCCCGTCCCACCCTTGCAAGCAGGCAAAAAGTGGACGTAAAATGAAATGAAATGAAAATGAAATGAATGGTACGTAGACCAAATTTAAAAAGAATATATAAGAATGAGATAGTTAACAAGTCACGTACCTTGATACCATTTCTACTCCATTTACATGTGGTGAGGTCTTTCCAACTGCCGAAGAACATATAGTTTCAACTGTGCCCTGGTTCTGATGCTGTTCTAACTGATGAGCAGATAACTTTGATTCATGATGGTGGTGATTAGCTTGTTGTGCTGACTGAGACTGTTTTTGTTGCTGCTGTTGTTGTTGCTGTTGTTGTTGTTGTTGATGTTGGTGGTGTTGTTGTTGCTGCTGCTGTTGTTGTTGTTGATGATGATGATGTTGCTGTTGGTGATGCTGCTGCTGCTGTTGATTATGCTGTTGCTGTTGGTGTTGGTGTTGATGTTGGTGCTGATTTTGCTGCTGTAGCTGTTGATGATGATGGTGTTGTTGTTGTTGTTGTTGTTGTTGTTGTTGGTGCTGCTGCTGTTGTTGTTGTTGAAGGTTTTGTTGTTGTTTCTGTTGTTGTTGCTGTGACTTCTGCTGCTGTTTGAACCGAGACAGACTAAAGAACAACCCCAAAATAGATTTCAAGTTCCCATCTTTGATATCTGGAAGAAAGTAACAAAATAAGAAAGCTTAATATTTTGGAGATAGAAAGATCTGGATAATAATTCTCCAAATCTTTTGAAAGGAAGAAATAGAAAAATATACCCAATTAATGAAAATTAATACATGATGATGATGATGATGATGATATATATATATATATATATGATGCCTGTGTGAGGAGCGCGATGCTGCATGGTAGTGAGACATGGGCAGCAACTGCAGAGGATATGCGACGGCTGGAGAGAAATGAGGCAAGCATGCTCCGTTGGATGTGCAGTGTCAATGTGCGTGAACAACCCAGCATGGATGTGTTGAGAGAGAAACTGTGTCTGAGAGGGATAGAATGTAGTGTACGGGAGAGGAGACTGAGGTGGTATGGACATGTGATGCGCATGGAGGATGACCGATGGGTGAAGAAGTGCCAGGAATTGCCAGTTGAAGGAAGACGTGGTAGAGGTAGACCACAAAAAACATGGGCGGAGGTGGTGAGACAGACCTCAGATCATTGAAGCTCACGGTGGAGATGACGAGGGACCGTTACGAGTGGAGAGATGCTGTGTTGAATAGGACCCGTCCCACCCTTGTAAGCGGGGAAAAGCGGACGTAAAATGATGATGATGATGATATCATTATCATCATTTAACATCGATTTTCCATGCTAGCATGGGTTAAATAGGTTGTACCGTTTGAGGCAAGTTGGGTCAGGTGACCATGTCTTGCTCACACAAAACTTTTTCTGGATAGGTTTCTATGCCCTTCCTAATGCCAACCACATTTAGAGTGCGGACTGGGTGCTTTTTGTCGTGACACCTACCCAACCACTTTATAGTGTAGACTGGGTGCTTTTTGTTGTGACACCTACACAACCACATTACAGTGTGGGCTGAGTACTTTTTGTTGTGACACCTACACAACGACTTTACAGTGTGGGCTGGGTGCTTTTTGTTGTGACACCTACACAACCACATTTAGAGTGTGGACTGGGTGCTTTTTGTCGTGACACCTACACAACGACTTTACAGTGTGGACTGGGTGCTTTTTGTTGTGACACCTACACAACCATTTTACATTGTGGGCTGGGTGCTTTTTTTATTACATACACTCTGCCAGTACATTGGGTGTTCATATTGGTAGCACCAGTAATTGTATATAACAACTTGCCTAGTGTTGGTTCCACAGTAAAATGCAGATAGTGGAGTGTGGGATCCTGTGTGAGGCTTCCAACCTACATGGAAGTCAGAGGCTCCGCTTGAATATTGACCGGTCTGTGACAACATGTCGAACCCATACTAACAGGGAAAACAGACATTAAATGATGATGATTATCTAAAACACACACACACACATACACAAAACAAAACAGAAAACAAACAAAAACGAAAAAAAGAAAGACTAAAAATCTATTCTCTGAAATATTGGTAAAACTGTAAGGTATTGTTATTTTTGTTGGTTTGTCACCATTGATTTATGGAATGCATTTTTAATTCTGTTGTCTGCACTGAATAAACTATTTGATTTCAATGGGAGAAATTTATGGGAAAATAATTATCTTGGCTTTATTTTAATCTTTGCCAAATATTGTTTTATTTTTTTTATTGAACAGAGATAATCAAATAAAATATTTTAAAAAGTTACCCACTCCCACCCCACCTCACCCCTCCTTTTTATTGTTCTTGCTTCATTCTTAACTTGATGAATATTCTTAACATCCTGTAATGATTTAGTAGAAAATATCTAAACAAAAGTTTGTTAATTTAAATGTTTATAATATATATATATACAGTAGAAGGAAGATGTAGTGGAGGTAGACCACGTAAAACATGGGCAGACCTCAGATCGCTGAAACTCACCGAGGAGATGACGAAGGACCGTGACAAGTAGAGAGATGCTGTGCTGAATAGGACCCATCCAAAAGCGAACGTAAAATGATAATGATGATGATGATGATGATGATACTAGTGGACAGATTTTAGTGAAGATTTTCTTTATTATCTCTTAATTCTCTGTAATAATTTAGCAGAAAATATCTAAAAACAGGCTTGTTGATTTTACATGTTTGTAGTAACTTTACAAGATCTATCTACCCACTTTACATTAATGCCTAACTTAACTCTTCTATAGAGATAAATAAAATAAATATGTGATTATAAATATTTCAATCATAATGTAGTGTTTTATTCAACATTTTTTAATCTTAAAATACTTTAATCAGTAAATTGCTTTGTATTTGAAACATGTAGTGGAGACTTTATGATTGACTACAATCCTTGAAGATGGTGCTCCAGCATGGCCACAATATAATGACAGGAAACTGGGACACTACACACATATATTGTTTCTTTGATAAACGGTCCATGTCTTAGCCCATTGCATATAGGAATCGTCAATAAGTGCTTTGTTGAAAGTATGTATGTATGGACCAATAACTCTGAGTGGAATCATAGAGGCATTTTAAAAAACTGGCAGAGCTCAGCTCCTCTCCTGGTCTGAACACAGTTGATTTCTTCCAACGAAGGAAAAAGAGAGTGACAGAAAGGAAGTGAGAAAGAGATATAGAGGAAGAATCAACCCCAGTACTAAACTGGTACTGTATATATGTATATATATATATATATATATAGTGAAAAATTGAACGGGAACAAAACAGAGAGGCAGTACGAAACAAAGGTTTATTAGTTTCACGCTCTTGAGAGTGGGGTGGTGGTGGGGAACGACGTTTCGGGCATAAGCCCTTCTTCAGGTGAAAAGTGTGTGGGAAGAGAGTTCAAAGGGTGTGTAGGGGAGTGGTGGAGAGACATATAGCAAAAAGGGGGTGAGAGGAAACGGTGCAAATGAAATTAAAAATAAAGGCATGATCAAAATAAAATTAAAATGGGGTAAAACAGGTGGTGGAAGGGTGTGGGGCGTGTAGGGGTGGTGGCGGGTGGAGTGGGGAGAGGGAGACGGGGTGTCCGAGCGGGGAGGGCTGAAGGTGGTGTGTAGGTGTGTGTGTGTGTGTATGTGAAAGCAAGGGTTGGTGGAAGAACGGGGTTGCATATATATATATATATATATATATAGATATATAGAAGTGGTTACACAACAGTTAGTTCACCATACCGAGAACAATTGTTTCACCTTAGCGGATCCTCAGCTTGTAACGCTGAGGATCCGCTAAGGTGAAACAATTGTTCTCGGTCATGGTGAACTAACTGTTGTGTTACCACATCTACCTAACTCGTCCCATGGACTGAGTACTCTACCACTACTGGTATTACCTTCCAGTGTTCTACCTCTCTCTCTATATATATGTGTGTGTGTGAGGGAGAGAGAGAGATAGAGAAAGAGAGAGAAAAAGAGAGAGATATAGTAGAAAAATCTACCCCAGTGCTAAACTGGTACTGTATATATGTGTGTGTGTATATTTGGTGTTGGATGTTTAAAGCATCCATATGCGCACTCAATGCCCTCATAGAGCAGAGTATGATATCACAGAAAAAAGAGAATCAGTGTTGTGACGAAAGGAATTTTTTGGACATATTACAAATGTTTCTCGGACGACCAGCTCAAGGCACGATCGATATGGTGCTCAAACCTGACTCTGAAATCGCGCTGTCCTCGGATACGTCTCGATTCTACAAAGCAGATTTTCCTATTGAGCTAGTCGCCCGAGAAACAATTGTAATATGTCCAAGAAATTCCTTTCGTCGCAACACTGATTCTCATTTTTTTGTGATATATCATCATCATCATCATCATTTCATTTTACGTCCGCTTTTCCCTGCTTGCAAGGGTGGGACGGGAACTGATTCTGGCTTGATTTCTACAGCTGGATGCCCTTCCTAACACCAACCTCATTTACAGTGAGTGCTGGGTGCTTTTTTTGCGTGGCACCTCCACGACCACTTTGCAGTGGAATGATAGGGACCCCAGTCCCTATCATCTCATTTCTATAGCTGAGTAAACTGGAGCAATGTGAAATAAAGTGTCTTGCTCAAGGAAACAACACATCACCCGGTCTGAGAATTGAACTCATATATATATATATGTGTGTGTGAGGGAGAGAGAGATAGAGGAAGTGAGAAAGAGATATAGAGGACGAACCCACCCCAGTATTAGACTGGTACTTTCTTTTTATCAACCTCAAAAGGGTGAAAGGTAAAGTCAAACCAAAACAGGATTTGAGAGGAGAGAGCTGGAACAAAATAGCTCAGTAAACTGAGAGACAGAAATTGATAATAAGCAATTCTGATTAGTTTAAGATTTCTTAAAAAACACATAAACATTCATTAGTGTATCGAAGTATTTTGTTTGCTGTAATGGCTACCTGACAAAAATTACATTTAATTGTCTTAAACGTATTTGTAATATTTGCAGAATGAAATATATTACATTATCCAAAACCATAAATATATTATAGTTGCCAATATACCAGAGTTGCCAAAACATCAGGGTTGCCAATATAATACATCACAGCTTACCATACTTTTAATACATCACAGCTTACCATACTTTTAATATATCACAGTTTACCATACTTTTAATACATCACAGTTTACCATACTTTTAATATATCAGTTTACCATACTTTTAATATATCACAGCTTACCATACTTTTAATATATCACAGTTTACCATACTTTTAATACATCACAGTTTACCATACTTTTAATATATCACAGTTTACCATATTTTTAATACATCACAGTTTACCATACTTTTAATACATCACAGTTTACCATACTTTTAATATATCACAGTTTACCATACTTTTAATACATCACAGCTTACCATACTTTTAATACATCACAGCTTACCATACTTTTAATACATCACAGCTTACCATACTTTTAATACATCACAGCTTACCATACTTTTAATATATCACAGTTTACCATACTTTTAATATATCACAGTTTACCATACTTTTAATATATCACAGTTTACCATATTTTTAATATATCACAGCTTACCATACTTTTAATATATCACAGTTTACCATACTTTTAATATATCACAGCTTACCATACTTTTAATACATCACAGCTTACCATACTTTTAATATATCACAGTTTACCATACTTTTAATATATCACAGCTTACCATACTTTTAATACATCACAGCTTACCATACTTTTAATATATCACAGTTTACCATACTTTTAATATATCACAGTTTACCATACTTTTAATATATCACAGTTTACCATACTTTTAATATATCACAGTTTACCATACTTTTAATATATCACAGTTTACCATACTTTTAATATATCACAGCTTACCATACTTTTAATATATCACAGTTTACCATACTTTTAATATATCACAGTTTACCATACTTTTAATACATCACAGCTTACCATACTTTTAATACATCACAGCTTACCATACTTTTAATATATCACAGTTTACCATACTTTTAATACATAACAGCTTACCATACTTTTAATACATCACAGCTTACCATACTTTTAATATATCACAGTTTACCATACTTTTAATATATCACAGCTTACCATACTTTTAATATATCACAATTTTCTATACTTTACACACATCATGGTCTTCCATAATTTAAATATATTACAATCTCCTGCACTTGAAATATATAACAATTTTAAATAATATTAGTCATCCATATTTTTTTAATATTTTAGATTTCACATTCTTTAAATATATTACAGTGTTCCATACTTTAAATATATTAAAAAGGGTAAACACTCTCTTCAGTCACAAATGATCATGTGATTCGCACCAGAAAGTTCCCCTCTGAGGTACAAGTCTGGGCAAGGTTGTTTGGGGAAGTCCAGCAGTCACCCATGCATACTAGTTTCCCCTCTCCCTACCACTGATATTGTCCAAGGGAAAGGAATGGCTAATACAGCTTGGCACCAATGATGTTACAACACATATATACACTGTATATATACACTGTATCTATACTCTATGTATACTCTCTCTATACACAATTCATACACTGTATACTCTCTATATATACACTATATATGATGTTATCCAAGGGAAAAGCAATGGCTGATACAGCTTAGCACCAGTGATATCGCAACTCATTTCTACAGCTGAATAAACTGGAGCAATGTGAAACAAAGTGTCTTGCTCAAGGACACAACACATCACCCGGTCCAGAAATTGAACTCACAACCTCATGATTGCAAGCTGAATGTTCTAACCACTAAGCAATGTATCTTCTTTTAAATATAACCCCTCCCATATTTAAATATATTACTGGTTTCGTGTATCTTAATTATATTATAGACTTCCATACTTTAAACATATAACAGCCCCTTCTTTTTTCTTCATCCACTTGTTCCTAGGAAGGTCGTGGGGGCAGTCCTCAGTCTTGTCCTCCAGTGGGTCCTGTCTAAAGTAACCACCT
The DNA here is from genome assembly GCA_964016885.1 of Eledone cirrhosa. Lineage (NCBI taxonomy): Eukaryota > Metazoa > Mollusca > Cephalopoda > Octopoda > Eledonidae > Eledone > Eledone cirrhosa. The sequence continues at coordinate 20,874,788 of OZ024757.1, forward strand.
CCAAAATAGATCTGACTGGATTTCCAATCGAGACAAACTGAGCTCTTGGATGTTATCCAACCAGCCATATTCCTTGGATGCCCTGCAGGTTGGTTTTGCTCATAAAGTTCTGTGTTTCATTCCTGAGCCACTCTAACCATATGTCCATAATATCAGAGCTGTGATCTCTCAATTTGGAGCAGTAACGGCTCCACCTGGAACAACTCTGATATCTGAGCTGTGAATACTATTGAGTAATGTGACTCCAAAGACTCTTTGGAGAAACCCCATTCGGGCTGCTTGTCCTCGCAATCATATTCTTTTGGTCATTAACCAAAATTCATGGCCATAGGTAAGGTTTGGCATGAACACTGAGTTGAAGATTACATCTACCTCCCTTCTTCTGATAACCAAGTGCTGAAGTTGGCACATTACTGCACCAGTTCCAACAATTACAGTCTCCCATATTTAAGCATATTACAGTCTTCCATAGTTTAAGCCAAGTAAAATATGTTGAAATATTTTTGTTAGTAAAAATCGGTAGACATCTTGTAAAAAATAAATCTAAAACAAATGCACACAAAACCAAACAAAATATCAATTATATTTCTTTAGTACCTTCCATATGATTTCCTATATTTTCTTGATAAAAGATATAGACTTTTATTAAAATATTTCCTATTTATCGAAGAAACCTCTGTTGAACAGCTAACAACTCAGATAGCAACGATAATATATACATTTTCAAGATAGCAGAGCTTTTTTTATATATTATTTTTATGTTTTTCTAATCAATCTGTAAATATTAAAGCAAGAATTTGTTTTTAGTCTTTGTTGTTTAAAGTGGAGCAATTTTTAACCATACTGAGGTGTATGAGGTAGTTAGATGGAGAGAAGGAGGAACAGAGACAGACATAGAGAGAGGGGGGGGGGGAGAACAAGTAGATGAAGAGAGGAGGGAGAAAAGAGAAAGGGGGAAGATGAGAGAAGAGAGAGGGTGAAAAGAAAGGGGAAGAAGAGAAAGAAGGAGAAGAGAGAAAGGGAGAGGAGAGAAGGGAGAGAAAAAGGAGGTGAAAGAAAGGGAAAAGAAACAGACAGATTGAAAGACCCCCACCCACCCCAAAAATGTAATTTTCATGACAAAATCTTGTTAAAAATATTGAATGAGAAATGTTGATAATACATAAAGATCTGGTTATATATCTCTTTTCCTTTCAAACTTCATTAATCTATTGATTTTTTCTAATAAAATAAACACCTTAACTTAATAACACGCTAGTCATTGAAAAATAGACTTGTGGACTAAATAAATGACAAAATGTATACTATTAAAAAATAACAACAACATATGTAAGTCTTATCAAATTACAAGATAATCACCTCAAACAAATCGAATTGACACAATACTGAATTTATTTTCACACACATTTCTTTAATATCAGATTCAGTTTTAAAAGAGGTAATAAGTGTTTTGGCAATAATAATGTATTTTTTTCTACATCAAAATTATCACAATTTTGGTTGGAAACCAGGCACACACAGATAGAACAAGCAACCAACTAGTGACAAGTAAATAAACATATAAGTAAATAAACATATAAATAAATAAACAAAAACACACACATCTGGCTCTAACACATGCACAAACCCAAGCCCACAACATACAAAAACAAGATAGTGTAGGACAGAACAAAGGAGAGACATAAAATAAGAAATCAGTCACTGAGGAGGTCACACAATGTGTGCCAAAAGAGCTTTGACACTATATAAGTGACCATCTGGTTATTGAACCAACCAACTGGGACTTTACAATCAATTGAAGTGCAAACCAACAAATGCATGTGTTTTTATTGGCAGTATGGCTCCCAAAGTATAACAACATATATATATATATATATATATATATATATATGTAGATAAATCTACCAAGAGTTTACGGTAGTAAACTCTTGGTAGATATATATATATATATAAAAACATATAAACATATATATAATCTTGCATGTTGTAAGATTGACTTGTTCGGAAGAGCATTTGGCTGTAAAACATTGCTTTAAAGAGCCCCACCCAACCCAAGCCTGCATAGAATGTGTTGAAAATGATAATGATAATATATATAAATGTATATATTATTTATCATCATCATCATTGTTTAACCTCCACTTTCCATGCTAGCATGGGTTATATATGTACAAATTGGTATTAATCAATTTGAGACATCGAGATTACAATTAAATGAGTGAAAATCCATGAGCAGATTGGTTCCACGTCTGTTAAAGACACATAGCATGCAGATCTGTTAAAGACACATACCATGCTGATCTGTCACAATAGATTGAGATTTGGTTTACAATAAAAATCCTGCTTGACAATACTGTCTTAACTTACAGTAAATCTGACCAATGCTGTTGGTCAGCTGTTAGGGCAGTGGTTCCCAATCTTTTGTACCTCATGCCCCACCTCAATACCTCAAAAACTGTTATGCTCCCCCGCCCCTCTCTTTGATATGAAAACAATGAGGATCAACAAATTGATGTATAGGTGGTGCCAGATGCACAATAACATGTGTGGAGGAGGTGAGACAGGAGTGTACAATTAGTAATGTGTACCAAAGTTGCCTTGGTGTAAAAAAGTAATAAGGTAAAACCTGCAGTTTGTTCTGATTAACATCATTTTCAAATTACCCCACTTAAATATTCAAATTGCCACCCCCTCCATCCCCCACCCTCCAATGTTAGACTGACTCACTAACTTGACTGAATTGTAAACATTTAGTTAAAAGAGGGATGCCATCGAATCAATTTTCAGATAATTTGTTTCCTTAATTAGGCAGATTAAGAATAACACAGATTAGGATTTGAAAGATAGCAACGTGTAAAAATTAATTAAGCCATTAAAAACAAACAAACAACAGTGAAGTGTTTTATTTTAGAATTTAGTACTTAAAGTATTGAGATGGTTGATGATATAGGAATCTTTTGTTTAGTGCAATGGCTACCTGAAGAAATTTAATTGTCTTAAAAAATATTTGTAATACAAACAAAATGTTTGTAAAATATCAGATATTGGTGGCTATTAATTGAAATCTTTGATCAATACCAGAATGATGTGTGGGGCGGTGGAAGAGGGAGAGTGTATAGGAAAAGTCTCCTTGAATTCTCTCAAAGCCCATACCACTGAGAAAATCGAAAGAGCTTTCATGGTTGAGTATTCCACAAACATGTGTATTCTTAATGTTCTCAGGAAGATTCAGTATGTGAATGTGACAAGATTTGAATTACAGGTACTTTATTTGTCAGCTGAGTGAACAGCAGCAACATGAAAATAGAGTGTCTTGCTCAGGGACTCAATGACAGCCTGGTGCAGGAAATGAACTCATGACCTTATGATTGTGAGGTGAACACCCTAACCACTAAGCCACACACCTTAGATAGTTGTAGCTATATATACTGGTCAGGCTTCTGCCTGCTACTGGTACTATGTAACCTAATACAACCCGTTTCATGGTTGGTAACTAAACCAGCTCCCTCGCCAGACCCTGGTCTGATGAGTAAGTGGAATCCCAGTAGCACAAAGAGCTGTTATAAAAGCAGATGACTCTTCAGAGTTAATTAGGGGTTAGTCTCACCAACCATACCAAAAATAACACTACCAGGCACTACACATATATTACAAAGAGTACTCTCAATACAATAGAAAGAACACCACCAAAAACCTGACTGCATGTAGACAAGGCTTACAGAGTTGTGCTCGGTAATGCACAATAAAAATAAACTAACAATCATCATATTAATAATGGTTTCTGATTTAGGCACAAGGCCAGCAATTACCCAGTGCATTACTGGTACTTTATTTTATCGACCCTGTAAGGATGAAAGGCAAAGTCAACCTCAGCGGGATTTGAACTCAGATCGTAAAGGGACGTAACTATGCTGGAAAGCATGGCGGCCGACCCTCTACTGATACTGCCAATCCAATGGTTTCTGATTTAGGCACAAAGCCAACAATTTTGGGGGAGGGAGAAGTCAATTGAAATTACCAGTGCATTACTGGTACTTTATTTCATTGACCCCATAAGGATGAAAAGCAAAGCTAATCTTGGCAAGGTCTCTATGCTGCAAAGCAGGGTGTCTAACGTTCTACTGATATTGCCAACCCACTACTTATAATACAAGAGTCAGCTGAAAACTTCAATGGCTGACTAAGATACTCTCATGGAATGATAAAATGAGGTTTATTTTTCAACATAGCCCCTGGAAAGAAACAATGCAGTTATTAATAAGAAGAGTAGGGCGGTGGATTGACAGTGTCGTTAGAGAGTCGGACGCTATACTTTGCAGTATAGTGTTACGCCCCTTTACTCTCTGAGTTCAAATCTCGCTTAGGTTAGCTTTGCCTTTCATCCTTACGGAGTCGATAAAATAAAGCACCAGTTATGCACTGGGGTCGATTTACTCGACTTTCCCCCTCCTCTAAAATTGCTGGCCTTGTGCCTATAGTAGAAATCATTATTAATAAGAAGAGTTGAAATTAAAGCATGCAAGATTTCACAGCTTTTGCATCACTCCTTCATACTCAGCCTATTAACTATTCAGCTGAGCCTTGTGATAATAATTGTTTCTACTTATGGCACAAGGCCAGCAATTACCCAGTGCATTACTGGTACTTTATTTTATCGACCCAGTAAGGATGAAAGGCAAAGTTAACCTCGGCGGGATTTGAACTCAGATCATAAAGGGCCGTAACTCTATGCTTCAAAGCATGACGTCCGACCCTCTACCGATGTGATAATAATAATAATTTGCTGCCATAAATGATATATGTGTGTCTGAGATTCGTTGATCTTTGATAGTTGCAGCAAGATAGAAATGTCCAAGAATTTCAATAGAAGTATTTTATTAGTTATGGAATATGGTTTTGAGGAATTTACCAATGTATCTTACATGAATCTTCCAAAGTGAAAAAAGATCAAAGACAAACATCTGCTCTTTATATTTGGAGACTAGCAGAAAACCACCCAGTGGGCGGTTTTCTGCTAGTCTATATATCTAAAACAGAGAATGTCTGTCTGTCTGTCAGCTCACTAAAACTTGAGAACCATCCAACCGATTGTTTTCAAACTTTAGAGATGTAATACTTATGGTCCTGTGAGTGTTTTGAGCAAAAATTATTTCAAATTTTCAATGCCCTAGGGACCGCATTACGCGATTTAGCGTTCTCTCTGTATAATTCTTAGTCTTTCTTTATAGATAGATACATAGATATAACGTTGCGCCCTTATAATATCTGTCTGTATGTCTGGCTGTCTGCATTACGTCATTATGACGCGCTCAGTGTGTGTGTGTGTATATATATATGTATCGTAATGCAGACAGCAAGACATAGCTTTCCTTCCCCTCTTCCAGCGTCTCTCTCTCTCCCTCCCGCTATCCCCCTCTTGTAGTCTGTCTCTTTCTTTCTCTCTCACTCTCTACGCGTCAGACAGACAGACAGAGAAATTGCTGGTTATATATTATAAGAAGATTGTTGGAGAAATAGAAATATAACGAAAAACTGTTAGAGTCATTAACCTTTTCATGAGAATATTTCTAATACAAAAATAAAATAAAAAATAAAACTAGAATGCTGAAGTGTTTCAATTAAGCTTCAATATAATGAAACCTATGAAGGGTGAAACAGCTGTAGAAACCTGGAAGTTGGTGAAGGCAGGTGGCATAGTGGTTAGAGTGTTGGGCTCATGAACGTGATGTTGTGAGGTCAATTCCTGGCCAGGCAGAGCATTGTGTCCTAGAGCAAAACATTTTATTTCACATTACATCAGTTCACTCACACACACACACACAGAGTGGGGTGCAAAAGTGACGCCCCATTAAAATAACACTTTGCCATAATATCTTCATATCTGTGAGATTTCTAAACGCGATAAATGTTCATAAAATGATATTCCTAACTTTTGCACCCATCCTGTCATCATCGCTTTTACATCCACTTTACCATGGTGATACAGCTTAGATGTCTTCAGATAATCTTTCACAGCCTTTCCTGATGCCAACCATTTCCCTTGATTCTTACAACACACACACAAATACTGTGCATCTATGGTAAAACACGTGATAAAAACACCATATATACATATATATGCAATCAAAATGTTCAACTCACAACCTTTCGATTGCAAGGACAATGGCTTAGTGGTTAGAGCATTGGCCTTGCAATCGAAAGGTTGTGAGTTCAATTCTCGGAGCGGGGGATGTGTTGTTTCCTTGAGCAAGACACTTTATTTCATATTGCTCCAGTTTACTCAGCTGTAGAAATGAGATGATAGGGACTGGGATCCCTATCATTCCACTGCAAAGTGGTCATGTAGGTGTCATGACAAAAAGCATCCAGCCCACACTGTAAAGTGGTCATGTAGGTGTCACGACAAAAAGCACCCAGCCCACACTGTAAAGTGGTCATGTAGGTGTCACAACAAAAAGCACCCAGCCCACACTGTAAAGTGGTCATGTAGGTGTCAAGACAAAAAGCACCCAGACCACACTGTAAAGTGGTCATGTAGGTGTTCATGACAAAAAGCACCCAGCCCACACTGTAAAGTGGTCATGTAGGTGTCACGACAAAAAGCACCCAGCCCACACTGTAAAGTGGTCATGTAGGTGTCACGACAAAAAGCACCCAGCCCACACTGTAAAGTGGTCATGTAGGTGTCACGACAAAAAGCACCCAGCCCACACTGTAAAGTGGTCATGTAGGTGTCACGACAAAAAGCATCCAGCCCACACTGTAAAGTGGTCATGTAGATGTTCACGACAAAAAGCATCCAGCCCACACTATAAAATGGTCATGTAAAAGACACGGCAAAAGGCTCCCAGCATGCACTGTAAATATGGTTGATGTTAGAAAGGGCATCCAGCCATAGAAAACCAGCCAGAAACAGTTCTGTATGAGTGAGACACAGGCACCCAACCCAACCCAACTTTCCTCTAAATGGGACAAACCCGTCCAACCATGCTTGTGTGAAAGATAGACATTAAATGATGATGATGATGATGATGATGATTGTCATTAAACCAGACCATTACTTAGAATTATATATGAGGTGGTGAGAGCAGACCTCAGATCGCTGAAACTCACGGGGAGGAGATGACGAAGGACTGTGACGGGTGGAGAGGTGCTGTGCTGAGTAGGACCCGTCCCACTCTTGCAAGCAGGGAAAAGCTAACGTAAAATGATGATGATGATGATTATATAAAGACCTCTGTCAGTCATGAAGGACCATGGAATTTGCTCCTAGAAAGTTTCCTTTCTAGGCACAAACAAGTCTGGGCAAGGTTGGTTGTGGAAGACCAGCAGTCACTCATGTATACCAGTCTTCCCTCGCCATGTCACCGATGTTGTCCAAGGTGAAGGCCATGGCTGATACAACTTGGCAACAGTGGTGTCACAATTTATTTCTACTGAACTGGAGCAATATGAAATAAAGTGTCTTGCTCAAGGAAATTGAGTGGTCCGGGAATCGAGCTTAGAACCTCATGACTGCAAGCCCAACGCTCTAACCCATGCATCTGTACTGTATATATATGTATATATGTGTGTGTGTGTATGTGTGTGTATATATATATATATATATATATATATGTCAATGGAAGCCTTGAAGTGTGTGTGGGCGGGGGGGGGGGGGGGGGGGGGGAGAGAAAACCTGGGATTAGGCGATAAAAGCTTATCTTACCCAACTGCACCTCTCATAGGCGATGACAGAGGACCAAGATCTCTGGCATTACACAGTAATACAGAAGACACGGGTGTATGTCGAAGCTGAAACATATAGACAGTATGTCTCTACACGCCCTCCCACTGTAAAGTGTTTATGTAGGAGTCATGACAAAAAGTACCCAGTACACACTGTAAATGAGGTTGATGTAAGGAAGGGCATCCACCGGTAGAAATCAAGCCAAAATCAGTTCCCGTATGAGAAAGACATGGTCACCTGACCTGGCATTGCCCACAACAGGACAATTCTTCTAACCCATGCCAGCATAAAAAAATGAACGTAAAACGATGATGATGATGACATACATCGATTATGTATATCATCATCATCATTCCCGTTTAACACCCATTTTTCCATGCTGGCATGAGTTAGATATACATACATATATATATATATAATCCAGGCGGAACATGAACTGTTAAGGTCAGACTCCTGGGTATGTCACTATTTATAAAACAAACTTTGTATTTTATCTGATGAGAGAGTACCAAAGTTTTGGTACCCTTGAAATATATATAATAGAATAAATATGGTTTTATAAATATAGTTTCCATTTATTAATATCATTGATATTATACTCCAGAAAACTTGTCGAGTGCTTCGAATCTGTTATAAATATATTTGTTGAATTACCAACAAATTCAATATCCCTTTGCTTATAAATATGTATGTATATGTCAGTAGGCACCTCTTAACCAAATATACACCCCAATCCACTACCCCTACCCTATCCTCCCACTCCCACCAACACCACCCCCTCTCTGTAAAGTTGGTACCACAACATCCAGTCCAAATAAATGAGATAATGAGATTGAGATCGTGTAGGTGTCACGGCAAAGAAACACACAGTCCACGCTGTAATGTGGCCATGTAGGTGACACAGTAAAAAGTTCCCAGTTCCACACTGTAAACGTGGTTGGTGTTAGGAAGGGCATCCAGCCGTAGAAAACCTGCCAGACAGTCCTATACGAGCGAGACACGGTCACCCGACCAACCTTGCCTCAAGTAGGACAACTCCCGTCTAACCCATGCTAGCGTGGAAGATGGACGTTAAACGAAGATGATGATGACGATGACGATGATATACACATATATATATATATATATGAATTGATAGATAGACAGATATGTGCATGTGCATGTGTATGTGTGTGTATGTGCATGTGTATGTGTGGTATGTTTATAATGTGGCTTGTAATAGTGTAGTAGACAGGAGGTCTGACTAGAATTATGTACTCTTACAATAAGACTGAGAGATGGTTGGAATGGTAGATGTCTGTTGTGCCTGACAGAGATAAAGACGGCATAATGACATCATAATATATGATAAATATTTGTTTATCACGAGGCTAGAAGAGACAGAATAAAATGAGATTAATTATAAAGTGCATCAGTTCAAACATACTCAGTTTATGTGTGCCTATGTGTGTGTGTGTGTATAAATATATATATATATATATATAATATATATATATATATACATACATAAATAAATACATACATACATATATATACATACATAAATACATACATACATATATATACATATATATTGATAATATATATATATATATACATATACATATATACACGTATACATATATATACATATACATATATATACATATACATACATATACATATATATTATTACATATAAACATACATATATATACATATATATATATAAATATATATACATATATATGCAAATACATATGTATACATACATATATATATAAATATATATACATATATAAACATATATACATATATATATAAACATATATACATATATATATATAAATATATATACATATGTATACATACATATATATACCCATATATATATATATATATAAATATATATACTCATATATATACATATGTATATATACATATATATATATATATATATACATATACATACATATACGCACATGTGTGTGCGTGCATCTGTAGATATGTATATATAAGTAAATATGTATATATATCCATATATATGTATAGATGTATATGTATAAGAAATTACGTAGCTATGCGTATGTGCGTATAATATATATATATGTGTGTGTGTATGTTTGATAGTGTGCATACACACATACATCAATGCGTATGGCCTCCCCTACTCCCTGGGCCGTTATGAAATGAAATCATGCAGTACTTTAATATTTTTTCATTCATATTTCATATTTTATGGTTGTCAGACCAGTCAAGATTAATTTAAATGAATAAGTTTTGAAAAAAACTAAAAGAAGCAAAACAAAAAAAAAAAACCCCTTTTATTTCCACTTTTTTAGAGCAATTTGATTTATTTTAATTCTTTCTACTTAATTTTTTTTTTCCATAGTTTTTTCATATTGGCTTATCTCTTAAAATTTAATAAAAAAAACAAACCAAAGTAGTAGAAAAAATACTCTGTATTTGCAGTGGAAATATATTCTGTAAATATTATAAAGAAAATTTAACCCTATCCTTTTAAGCAGCAGTTCCCAACCTTTTTGCATCACGGACCAGTGTCATCATCATCATCACCGTTTTACGTACGTTCTTCCACGCTAGCTGTCATACAAGACAATTTCTCCACAGACCATCATCATTTCATCATTTCATTTTACGTCCGCTTTTTCCCGGCTTGCAAGGGTGGGACGGGAACTGATGCTGGCTTGATTTCTACAGCTGGATGCCCTTCCTAACACCAACCTCATTCACAGTGAGTGCTGAGTGCTTTTTTGCCGTGGCACCTCCACGACCACTTTGCAGTGGAATGATATGGACCCCAGTCCCTATCATCTCATTTCTACAGCTGAGTAAACTGGAGCAATGTGAAATAAAGTGTCTTGCTCAAGGAAACAACACATCACCCGGTCTGAGAATTGAACTCACAACCTTTCGATTGCAAGCCCAATGCTCTAACCCCTAACCACTAAACCAGTAACTCATTAATCCTCTCTGTTTCAACATCCTCCACTATTTCATCAATTCCGCTTGATGCAAGCCAAAAGAGGAACCATTGCTACCTTTTTAACTATAGCTTCTCCTGAATCTTCATAGCAAATATTGTTAGTGGCAGGCAGGATCAACTGTTCACCAATAGTGAAGGGTTTCTCAGTGGCCTAGTGACTGGGGATTACTGTTTTAAGGTACTGTGTTGTTTTCTTGAGCAAGACACTTTATTTCACATTGCTCCAGTTTACTCAG
>OZ024757.1:20890738-20900738 GCA_964016885.1 Eledone cirrhosa
TGTGCTAGAGAGAGAAGACTGCATTGGTATGGCCATGTGATGTGAATGGAGGATGACCGCTGGGTAAAAAGAAGTGCCAAGAAATCTCAGTGGAAGGAAGATGCAGTAGAGGAAGACCACGTAAAACATGGGCGGAAGTGGTGAGAGTTGACCTCAGATCGCTGAAATTCATAGGAGATGACGAAGGACCGTGACAAGTGGAGAGATGCTGTGATGAATAGGACCCGTCCCACTCTTGCAAGCAGGGAAAAGCGGACATATGATGATGATGATGATGATGATGATGATGATGATATATATATACACACATTTTTTCACTAGACACATGCATTTGTACATACAAACATATGTACATTTGTAGGTGCATATACACACATTTAAACACATCCCCTTACTATATTTCTTTATTTTATTTTTATATATCTCTCGTATTATTACTTTTATTTATATATATATTTTCTTTGCCCATTTGACTTTTGCCTTTCTTGAGGAGATTTTTCAAATATTTCACTATGTTTTAAATTGCCTTGTCTGACGAACGAATGCGGACGTTTCTTGTATTCGTCTTATTCGGGAAACCTCTGGTAATGAGGTAATTATATTGTATTGTTTATTATACATTATATATATACATATATATATACATATATATATATACATACATATATATATACATACATATATATATATACACATATATATATACATATATATATATATATATATATATATATAGGACTGTGTATAAATGAATAGACCTACGTATGTCTGTGTATAACTATGAAGATCTATATATATCTATGGATGATTACTCTATGGAGATTATTGGGGAATTGTGTGTGTGTGTGTGGGTGTTGCCTTTGTCGGTGTGTGTGCAAGCGTGCATATATATGTGAGAATGAATCTCTGTGCGTGCATAAGTGTGTGCATATATAAGTGAAAGTGAATGTGTGTGTGCATATGTATGCAAGTGTGATGTGCCTGAATTTCCGAGTGTGTGTGTGTGTAAGAATGCGAATAAGAAGATGCTGGGTGGGGTTGTCTTCTTACCTTTATTACCAACAAAGGAATTTTATATTCCCCCTCCCCAATTTTTTCTATCTAATATTAATCTCACAGGTTTCTGCTTGCTTTCACAAACACCAAAGACGAACATTAAATGACATTCAGACTTTTACTAATCTAGTACACACACACACATGCATGCATCCACAATGACACACTCACATACACACATGCATGTATCCACACTCACACATACATAGATCTGGCTTTTGCTAATATAATCTACCACACACATGCAATATATGTAGTCATATGCCAGTATAGGATGGAAACCAGTGATAATGTTGATAGATATTAAATATATATATATCAACAGTTGACTGACGAGATCCCAGATCCCAGTTGCTTCTTGAGTGGGATGGAACTCGTCAAATCAGACCAAGGAGACAATGTTTCTATTGGTCTTTCTAATTGCTAATACTTATAGCGAAGAACTCGGTGTGTATGAATGTAACAAGGAGACATCGTTTGTGTGTATAATATTTAATTGACAATCTAACAGTATAGTTGACATGTCGAGGAAATAGATGAAAGAATGAAGCAAAGTTAGTAGTTACCGTTTTGATTGCCAGGCAAACGCAGGCTGGCAGAAGATGCCTGGCGAAGGCCAGGTGCCGGAAGGGCAAGTGAGAGGGAGAGAGCCCAAAGCTATTCGTTTTATAGGGCTCTGACCGGAAGTTACAGAAAGGGTTCTACTTCCCGTCTAGATGTTGTTAATCTATTGGGGTTGTGAGTCACAACAAGGGAGGCTACTGCTACATACTATCTGTTGGTCGCAAATCCAGGCATATATATATGGTGTGGTAAAAACCTGGGAGCACTCAGTCTAGAGGACAAGGTTGGTATAGAGTTAGTTCCACAACAATTTAGTAAACCATACTCGAGGATGTGTGTTACAACTAGTGGATATCTCAGGTTGAAAAATCCACTAAGTGCAACGCACATCCTCAAGTATGGTTTGCTAATTTGTGGAACTAACTTTATATATATATATATATATATACATATATATAAAAGAAGATAAGGTAGTTTTCACTGTCATGATGTAACAGGATGATGAAACACGTGTTAGCATGTGTAATTAAATAATTATTTTCTACTCACGCCTTGTTTGTTTTTCCTAACATATTGATTATATATATATATATATATATATATATATATATATATAATTTTAATGTAATTTTAATGTTGGTAAAGGTATATTATTATAATGTATTATATTATATTACATTGTGTTATATATAATTCCTGCTCTATATAACCACCTTTGTTTAGCTTTAGGTTATTTGCTTTGGACTATATTTGTAATATGGTTCTTAATGTTATATACATCCTTAGTTATTCTTATTATATATTTTTATTATTTTTATTATATATTTTTGCAAGACTTTAGTGTATGTACACTCCATATTCTTCGGAGCTTCCGGCTTGTATCTGCCGATATTACTTCTTGTTGTTTTAATTGCCCTGATGAGTCCTTAATAGGACGAAACATTGTCGGCTACTAAAAACTTTTGATGTATTAAAGGCTTCTTTGTTTTACTCTCTTAATATATATATATATATATATATATATGTATGTATGTGTGTGTGTGTATACGAGGAGGCTTCAAAAAGTTATTGGAAAAAGTACATAGCTAACAATCATATGCAGGGATTTTAATCTCAATGCACCTGTACATTCTCGTACTAACATGTCATAACATGTTCTAAAATAAACCCCTTAAATACATGTTGCAATGCAGTGGCGTCAGTCAGAAGTCAACACCCGCTTCAGCAACATGGTCTCCATCAAAACATCAAATTCATGGTGAAGCTAGGGTGGCAGAGCAGCCAAATCATTGACACGCTGGAGCAAGTTTATGGGGGCCAATCATCATCATCATCATCATTTCATTTTACGTCCGCTTTTTCCCTGCTTGCAAGGGTGGGACGGGAACTGATTCTGGCTTGATTTCTACAGCTGGATGCCCTTCCTAACACCAACCTCATTTACAGTGAGTGCTGGGTGCTTTTTTGCCGTGGCACCTCCACGACCACTTTACAGTGGAATGATAGGGACCCCAGTCCCTATCATCTCATTTCTACAGCTGAGTAAACTGGAGCAGTGTAAAATAAAGTGTCTTGCTCAAGGAAACAACACATCACCCGGTCAGAGAATTGAACTCACAACCTTTCGATTGCAAGGCCAATGCTCTAACCACTAAGCCAATGCCCCAAAGAAATCAACAAGCTACAAATGGATAAGTCATTTTAGAAGTGGAAGAGATGAGGTTGAAGATGATCCCCAGTTGAAGATGTAAAAAAGTTGCTTTGACATGGTTTAAATCATATGGCCTTCAGTTTTACACAGATGTACTTAAGGCTGTATCAACGCTTGCAGAAGTGTATTGACCTGGATGGAGCATATGTTGAAAAATAAACATCATAACTTAAACTGCTTTTTCCAACTTTCTTTTTCCCATGAACCTTTTGAACCACCCTTTTATATAAACTGAAAATCCCTTCACATAAACCCAAAGTTATCTCCCTGTTATTGTGTTTCCTGAATCAAGTTGGCTAACATCCATGTAATTTAAATGTCAGCCTCTGTAATTTGAAAAACAAAGCAAATTCTCACACACACAAACACATACACACACACACACACACACACAAATAAAGGCATAAAAATATGTTTACATTCACACACACACATACACACACTCACCCACATGCATGTGTACCTATACATTTGCATAAATTCACAAATGAAAAATATGCCCACATTCACACATACACATAGATATACATTAGCATATATAAAACATATACAAAAATAAGCATACATTCATACATGTAAACCCAAATCGATACATATACATACATAAAAAAACATGCTCACATTTACGCACACACACATAATACACCCCACCATGAATAAACCCATACATCACTCTCTCTCTCTTCCTATAGAAATATATATATATACACATATATATATATATATATATATATATATATATATATATATATATATATATATATATATATATATATATATATAATAAATATATATGTATATAATAAATATATATGTATATATATATAATAAATATATATGTATATATGTGTATATATATTTACACACACATAAATACATACAAATATACTTGTATTCACAGTCATATGCCCACTACAATGGATACATATGCATACACATACATAAAAATTTACACTCACACACATGTAAAAACGTATGTTTACATATACAAACACATCAATATTTAAATGCATACAAATACACATACCCACCGCCCCGTAAGATTCACCCTCAAACACAGTTGGCCGTGTGTATGTGTATATGTATGTTTATGAGTGTGTGGAGAAAATATCAGTAATGGAAAGACCAATGGAAACATTGATTCCTTGATCTGATCTGTTGATCAGCTCCTTTCTTCTGTCAGGAGTTGTGACTGACAGATAGTACCAACAATGGAAAGATCAATGGAAACATTGATTCCTTGATCTGATCTGTTGATCAGCTCCTTTCTTCTGTCAGGAGATGTGACTGACAGATAGTACCAACAATGGAAAGACCAATGGAAACATTGATTCCTTGATCTGATCTGTTGATCAGCTCCTTTCTTCTGTCAGGAGTTGTGACTGACAGATAGTACCAACAATGGAAAGATCAATGGAAACATTGATTCCTTGATCTGATCTGTTGATCAGCTCCTTTCTTCTGTCAGGAGATGTGACTGACAGATAGTACCAACAATGGAAAGATCAATGGAAACATTGATTCCTTGATCTGATCTGTTGATCAGCTCCTTTCTTCTGTCAGGAGTTGTGACTGACAGATAGTACCAACAATGGAAAGATCAATGGAAACATTGATTCCTTGATCTGATCTGTTGATCAGCTCCTTTCTTCTGTCAGGAGATGTGACTGACAGATAGTACCAACAATGGAAAGATCAATGGAAACATTGATTCCTTGATCTGATCTGATGATCAGCTCCTTTCTTCTGTCAGGAGATGTGACTGACATAGTATCAGTAATGGAAAGACCAATGGAAACATTGTTTCCTTGCTCTGATCTGATGATCAGCTCTTTTCTTCTGACAAGAGTTGTGACTGACAGATAGTATCAGTAATGGAAAGACCAATGGAAACATTGTTTCCTTGCTCTGATCTGATGATCAGCTCTTTTCTTCTGACAAGAGTTGTGACTGACAGATAGTATCAGCAATGGAAAGAACAATGGTGGTGGTGTTATCCTTGTCTGAACATATGAATGGAATTATAATTGAATGCTTTACCATTTTAGCGAGAATACCGTTAATCATAGTCTGTCTGCTCTATAAGGGATGACCTGGGGTTGAACAACAACAATTGTTAGAACAACACTTATCAGAGAAAAAGAAAGAAAGAGAGAGAGAAAGGAGGTTGTTACAGAATGGCAGTAGTATGAACAGTAATCTTAAAATATAGTTGAGACATATAAGTTACTCGAATATATCGAAGCTATTAAGCTAAACTCTGTCATTTCTCTCTACACTACACTACATTCCATAACTCTGACTCCACAATTGTATTTCAGTGCTATGTTTAGGCCAATGGTATGTCTGATATTTCTCATAATTCCTAATTATTTCATACTTGCTTAGCTCCCCAAGATATTTTTATGATAATTGACCTTTCAAACAAACAATACATTTTCTTGTTTGTTTTATTCATTTATTTTGTTTTCAGTCAGCAATATTTTGGCAATGTTTTATGTATGTAATCACTAATGAACAAATGGTCTTAAATTGCGAAGACCCACACCTAAAAAAATGGCATAGAGACTTTTCAATTATTTTCAGTAAATATCTAACCCTTTTGTTATCGATTCCTGAGCTGAGCTGGCCATACTCTTCTGGAACAAAATATAGTATTTCATGTTGATTCTTTGTGACAAGTCTTGTAACTGTTAGATAATACCAGCAATGGTAAGACCAATGGAAACATTGTTTCCTTGGTCTAATGTTGTGACCAGCAGATAGTACCAGCAATGGAAAGACCAATGGAAACATTGTTTCCTTGGTCTAATGTTGTGACCAGCAGATAGTACCAGCAATGGAAAGACCAATGGAAACATTGTTTCCTTGGTCTGATGTTGTGACCAGCAGATAGTATCAGCAATGGAAAGACCAATGGAAACATTGTTTCCTTGGTCTGATGTTGTGACCAGCAGATAGTATCAGCAATGGAAAGACCAATGGAAACATTGTTTCCTTGGTCTAATGTTGTGACCAGCAGATAGTACCAGCAATGGAAAGACCAATGGAAACATTGTTTCCTTGGTCTAATGTTGTGACCAGCAGATAGTACCAGCAATGGAAAGACCAATGGAAACATTGTTTCCTTGGTCTAATGTTGTGACCAGCAGATAGTACCAGCAATGGAAAGACCAATGGAAACATTGTTTCCTTGGTCTAATGTTGTGACCAGCAGATAGTACCAGCTATGGAAAGACCAATGGAAACATTGTTTCCTTGGTCTGATCTGACGATCAGCTCCTATTCTTTCTATATTTATCTATTTATGGTTGCTTTATTGAACTTTTATTGTGATGGTCATGGTAAAGTGATTTTGTGTTCAAACCATAGCTGATATGTTTCCACTTGTAAACGGATGGGTGGGGTAGGTTGGAGTGATGGGGAACAAACAAAAACAAACAACAGACATGAACTTCATCAAAATCAATAACCAAGTAAATATTGATTGATTTCTCGTTCCATCATGTCTTCCTCACAACGGCCCTTTGTGAAATGTCTAACTTATATGTGAGTGTAGTTGTCTATATGTGTGAGTGTGTGTAGTTGTTTATATGTATGTGTGTGTGCAGCTGTGTGAGTGTAGTTGTCTATATATGTGAAAGTGTGAGTGCGTGTGTAGTTGTGTGCCTGTAGTTGTATGAGTGAATGGCTGTGTGTGTGTATGTTATTTCATTACAATATCTATCTGTCTATCAACCTAACTGTGTGTGTCTCTCTCTCTCTCTCTCTCTCTCTCTCTCTCTCTCTCTCTCTCTCTCTTACTCTGTCTACCAGTCTACCCGTCTATCTGTCTATCAGTCTATCAGTCTGTCTACCTGTCCACCTGTCTATCAGTCTGTCTACCTGTCTATCAGTCTGTCTACCAGTCTACCTGTCTATCAGTCTGTCTACCAGTCTACCTGTCTATCAATATGTCTACCAGTCTACCTGTCTATCAATATGTCTACCAGTCTACCAGTCTACCTGTCTACCAGTCTATCTGTCTGTCTACCTGTCTATCAGTCTCTCTCTTTCTTACTCTGTCTGTCTCTGTCTACCCCTTTCCCCCCTCTCTCTCTCTCTTACAACTTATCTTTCTCCTCCCTCTCCCCCTCCCACCAACCCCCTCTCTCAGTATTGAACAGAATAAAATTGATTTGATTTTTCACAATCACTTGTACAGCCATCCAATAACAATCAATTGTTGGTGGTGACAGTGTTGGTGGTGGTGATGGTGGTGTTGGTGGTGGTGGTGTTGTTTGTGTTGGTGGTGATGGTGATGGTGTTGGTGGTGACAGTGGTGGTGGTGGTGGTGGTGGTTACAGTGTTGGTGGTGGTGTTGGTGTTGGTGGTGTTGGTGTTGGTGGTGGTGGTGTTGTTTGTGTTGGTGGTGATGGTGATGGTGTTGGTGGTGACAGTGGTGGTGGTGGTGGTGGTGGTTACAGTGTTGGTGGTGGTGTTGGTGGTGGTGACAGTGTTGGTGGTGGTGGTGGTGTTGGTGGTGGTGGTGGTGTTGGTGGTGGTGGTGGTGGTGGTGGTGGTGGTGGTGACAGTGTTGGTGGTGGTGGTGGTGGTGTTGTTTGTGTTGGTGGTGATGGTGATGGTGTTGGTGGTGACAGTGGTGGTGGTGGTGGTGGTGGTTACAGTGTTGGTGGTGGTGTTGGTGGTGGTGACAGTGTTGGTGGTGGTGGTGGTGTTGGTGGTGGTGGTGGTGTTGGTGGTGGTGGTGGTGGTGGTGGTGGTGGTGGTGACAGTGTTGGTGGTGGTGGTGGTGGTGTTGTTGGTGTTGGTGGTGATGGTGTTGGTGGTGACAGTGGTGGTGGTGGTGTTGGTGTTTGTGGTGTTGGTGGTGACAGTGGTGGTGGTGGTGGTGTTGGTGTTCGTGGTGGTGGTGTTGGTGGTGGTGGTTACAGTGTTGGTGGTGGTGGTGGTGTTGGTGGTGGTGACAGTGTTGGTGGTGGTGATGGTGTTGGTGGTGACAGTGGTGGTGGTGGTGGTGGTGGTGGTGGTTACAGTGGTGGTGGTGGTGGTGGTGGTGTTGGTGTTCGTGGTGGTGGTGTTGGTGGTGGTGGTGGTGGTGGTGGTTAGGGTGTTGGTGGTGGTGTTGGTGTTGGTGGTGGCGACAGTGTTGGTGGTGGTGACAGTGTTTGTGGTAGTGGTGGTGTTGATGGTGGTGGTGTTGGTGTTGATGATGGTGGTGTTGGTGGTAGTGTTGATGGAGTGTTGTTGATGTTGGTGGTGTGTTGTTGATGTTGGTATGGTGATGCAGGTGGTGTTGTCATTGGTGATGTAGTACATTCATTGTGGCGGTGGTAGAAATTAGTTTCCTCTCACATGTTAGCAAACTTAGCAATATACATACCCCAAACCCCACCAAAAAAAACAACAAGCAAACACACGAAATGATAAAAACAATATAAATTAATAATTTTATGACTATTTTACAGCTTTCTTATAATCAATAAATGATCTTATATTGGTTAACTAATGACAAGGCAGCAAACTGGCAGAGTCTGAAAATGTTAGAATGAGTTGCAGTATTTATTACAGCACTCTGCATTCTCAGTTCAAATCCTGCCACGGTCAACGTTTACCTTTCGTATTTTCCGGGTGTTTTTTTGAAGACCAGCGGCCACCCATGCATACTTGAACCCCCCCCCTCTCTATGTCACCGATGTGGTCCAATACGGCTTGGTAACAGTGACATCACTACACCTACATACACTAGATATATATACTACATACACTATATATACACTATATACGATATTGTACAAGATAAAAGACACAAGCTGACAAAGCTGTGTACCGGTGACACTGCAATTCATGTATACACTATAAATACACCACGTCTACTTAATATATATACATTGTATACTCTCTATATACTACATATGATGTTGTCCAAGGGAAAGGCAATGGAAAATACAGCTTGGTACCAGTGATGTCACAACTCATTTCTACAGTAAACTGGAGCAATGGGAAATAAAGTGTCTTGCTCAAGGACACAGCACATTATCCGGAAATCAAACTTACAACCTCACAATTCTGAATCTAATACTTTAACCACTGAGCCATGCACCTTCACAAACATACACATACATACACTCATATAGACTTCATGCACATACACTCACATCCACAAACATAAACTCATATACACTTTCACAGACATACACAAACACACACATATACATAGATACAACAATATAGGTATTGACGATTACAAGAAGGGGTGAGGGGGGAAATTATGACTAGAGAACTACAGAACAATATGTCTTCCTCAATACCTGACACCATAAACTGGGGTAAAATGGTAACGGATAAAATAGATTTTTTTTTCTTATTCACTCCTCCATTAGATCATAACCCAGCTGTGTGTAGAACGCTTGTGTAGATTAGAAATAAATGAAGCTTGCATGCTCCGATGGATGTGTAATAGTAATATACATGAACAGCAAAGCATAAACGAATTGAGAGAGAGACTGAGCATAAAAGGTATCAAATGCTGTGTGCAGGAGAGGACGTTGTGTTTGTATGGACATGTGATGTGTATGAAGGATGACAGCTGCATAAAAAGGTGCAGAGCACTAAAAGTTGATGGAAGCCGTGGAGTGGGGAGACCCAAGAAGACCTGGGATGAGGTGA
>OZ024757.1:20905738-20998238 GCA_964016885.1 Eledone cirrhosa
ATTATAAGATGTATTGTTCATTATAACCCTGTAAAAATGTTGAAATGTTTGCTAAAACAAGACTGCTTTGATGAAATAAAGTGTTAGGGTGAGGATGGTGAGTGTGTCATGGCAAGGATTTATTATACTTAGGGTGAAAGCAGAAATTCTTTGCTTAAACTTTCATCTCTGCTAATAATAAATATTTCCACTATGTGTTTGTATATATATATATATATATATATATCATCATCATTTTACGTCTGCTTTTCCCTGCTTGCAAGGGTTGGACGGGTCCTATTCAACACAGCATCTCTCTACTTGTCACAGTCCTTCATCATCTCCTCGGTGAGTTTCAGCGATCTGAGGTCTGCTCTCACCACCTCCGCCCATGTTTTTCGTGGTCTTCCTCTACTGCGTCTTCCTTCTACTGGGATTTCTTGGCACTTCTTCACCCATCGGTCATGCGCATCACATGTCCATACCATCTCAGCCTTCTCTCCTGCACACCACAACTTATCCCTCTTATACCCAGTTTCTTTCTCAACTCATCTATGCTTATTGAGTCCTCTCCGGGTTTCAGTGTTTGTATTTCTCATTACTACTATATATATATATATATATTAATATCATCATCATCCTCATCGTTTAATGTCTATCTTCCACGCTAGCATGGGTTAGACAGGAATTGTCCTACTTGAGGCACGACTACTCAGGTGACCGTGTTTCGATCGTATAGGACTATCTGGCAGGTTTTCTACGGCTGGATGCCCTTCCTAACACCATATAATATATATATATATATGGAGGCACATGGCTTAGTGGTTAGAGCATTGGCCTTGCAATCGAAAGGTTGTGAGTTCAATTCTCAGACCGGGTGATGTATTGTTTCCTTGAGCAAGACACTTTATTTCACATTGCTCCAGTTTACTCAGCTGTAGAAATGAGATGATAGGGACTGGGGTCCCTATCATTCCACTGTAAAGTGGTCGTGGAGGTGCCACGGCAAAAAAGCACCCAGCACTCACTGTAAATGAGGTTGGTGTTAGGAAGGGCATCCAGCTGTAGAAATCAAGCCAGAATCAGTTCCCGTCCAACCCTTGCAAGCAGGGAAAAGCGGACGTAAAATGATGATGATATATATATATATATATATATATATATAAATATATATATATATCTATAAGTTATTCCGGGTTGAATCGGAGGTAACCACAGTAAGTAAGGTACTCAATACATAGCAGAGTATAAATGTTTTAATATAGAAGAGCTTCTACAGGACTAGAACTGTTTCATTTGTGAGAAATATGATGATTTCTCACGAATGAAACAGTTCTAGTCCTGTAGAAGCTCTTCTATATATATATGTATATGTGTATATATCTATGTATATACTAGAATATTATAATTAATATATAATACTCTCTACGCTGGTATTGAGTACTTCTTTCTGATGTTTGTTATCCCAAGCATATGGATATATAGAAATGTGTGTGTACGTGTGTGTGTATGTATATGTGTCTGTATGTGCACGTGTGTGTGTGTGTGTGTATGTAGGAATGTGTGTGTATGTGTGAATGTGTGTAGGTATATGTGTATGTTATTTAATTCCTGGAATCTGACATATTTAGTATTTACTTATTAGAATGTTATGCTTGACATCAGATGAAATGTGTTGTTGGTATTGTTGTTGTTGTTGGTGTTGTTGTTGGTGTTGTTGTTGGTGTTGGTGGTGTTGTTGGTGTTGTTGGTGTTGTTGGTGGTGTTGTTGGTGGTGTTGTTGGTGGTGTTGTTGGTGGTGTTGTTGGTGTTGTTGTTGGTGTTGGTGTTGGTGGTGTTGTTGGTGTTGTTGGTGTTGTTGGTGGTGTTGTTGTTGGTGTTGTTGGTGGTGTTGTTGTTGGTATTGTTGTTGTTGGTATTGTTGTTGGTATTGTTGTTGTTGTTGGTGTTGTTGTTGGTGTTGTTGTTGGTGTTGGTGTTGGTGGTGTTGTTGGTGTTGTTGGTGTTGTTGGTGGTGTTGTTGGTGGTGTTGTTGGTGGTGTTGTTGGTGTTGTTGTTGGTGTTGGTGGTGTTGTTGGTGTTGTTGGTGTTGTTGTTGGTGTTGTTGTTGGTGTTGGTGTTGTTGGTGTTGTTGGTGTTGTTGGTGGTGTTGTTGTTGGTGTTGTTGGTGGTGTTGTTGGTGTTGTTGTTGGTATTGTTGTTGTTGGTATTGTTGTTGGTATTGTTGTTGTTGTTGGTGTTGGTGTTGTTGGTGGTGTTGTTGTTGTTGGTGTTGTTGTTGGTGGTGGTGGTGGTGTTGTTGGTGTTGTTGTTGGTATTGTTGTTGTTGGTATTGTTGTTGTAGTTGTTGGTATTGTTGTTGTTGTTGTTGGTATTGTTGGTATTGTCGTTGTTGGTATTGTTGTTGTAGTTGGTATTGTTGTTGTAGTTGTTGGTATTGTTGTTGTAGTTGTTGGTATTGTTGTTGTTGTTGTTGGTATTGTTGTTGTAGTTGTTGGTATTGTTGTTGTTGTTGTTGGTATTGTTGTTGTTGTTGTTGTTGGTATTGTTGGTATTGTCGTTGTTGGTATTGTTGTTGTAGTTGTTGGTATTGTTGTTGTTGTTGTTGTAGTTGGTATTGTTGTTGTTGGTATTGTTGTTGTTGGTATTGTTGTTGTAGTTGTTGTTGGTATTGTTGTTGTGGTGGTGGTGGTGGTGATAGTGTCGTTGTTGTTGGTGGTAGTGTTGTTGTGGTGTTGTGGTGATGGTGTTGTTGGTGTTGGTGTGGTGTTGGTGTGGTGTGGTGTTGGTGTTGCTGTTGTAGTGTTGTGTTGGTGTTGGTGGTGTTGTGGTGGTGGTGTTGTGGTGTGGTGATAGTGTTGTTGGTGTTGTTGTTGCTGGTGTTGGTGTTGTTGTTGGTGGTGGTGGTGTGGTGTTATGGTGTTGTGGTAATAGTGTTGTTGGTGTTGTGGTGGTGTTGTGGTGGTGTTGGTGGTGTTGCTGCTGTGGTGTTGGTGGTGGTGGTAGCGGTGGTGTTGGTGTTGGTGGTGATGGTGATAGTGTTGTTGGTGTTGTTGGTGTTTCTGGTGTTGGTGTTGTTGGTGGTGGTGGTGGTGGTGTGGTGTTGTGGTGGTGGTGTTGCTGTGGTAATAGTGTTGTTGGTGTTGTTGTTGGTGGTGGTGTTGCTGTTGTGGTGTTTGTTGTTGTGGTGTTTGTTGTGGTGTTGGTGTTGTGGTGTTGGTCGTGGTGTGGAGGTGTTGCTGTTGTGGTGTTGCTGTTAGTATTCTTGGTGATGCTGTGCTGTTGTTGTTGTTGTTGTTGCTGTTGTAGTCGTAGCCCCCTCCTCTCCGCCGTCTCTCGCTACTCCATAAGATCCCTTAAGATTTCTAACATGGTACTGTTGAAGTTCTTATTGTTTTGCTGTTTACTATTGCTGTTGTTATTGTTGTAGTCAATCATAGTCTCTCTCTCCCTCACCCCTCTCTCTTTTACTCTTTCCCTCCCTCCTCTCTCTTACTCTCTCCCTCTCCCTCCCCTCTCCTCCCTCTATTCAACAACACACAACTGAAATAAATGGTTGCTTAGTCATGGAGTTCATCAGGTAATGATGACTGCTAAAGTCAAGGGGAGATAACACCCACATCTCCACCCTCCCCAAACTCTAGATAACACCCTCTGCCCACCTCCCCTAAAAAATTGTGTCCCTAAAAAAAACAAATATTATATATATATATATACACATATTTGTTATATATATATATATATATATATTTGTTATATATATGTATATATATTTGTTATATATATATATATATATATATTTGTTATATATATGTATATATATGTTATATATATATATGTATATATATTTGTTATATATATATATGTATTTGTTATATATATATATATATATATTTTATATATATATATATGTTATATATATATATATATATTTGTTATATATATATATATATATGTTATATATATATATGTTATATATATATATATATATACCATATATATATATATATTTATGCATATATATATGCATATATATACATTCACATATACATATAATGTATATATATATTTGTTATATATATATTTGTAACATATATTTGTTATATATATATATATGCATATATATATATATATAGCACATTCACATATACATATAATGTATATATATATATATTTGTTATATATATATTTGTAACATATATTTGTTATATATATATATATATATATGCATATATATATATATATATATATATATACAGCACATTCACATATACATATAATGTATATATATTTGTTATATATATATTTGTAACATATATTTGTTATATATATATATATATATATATATATATATATATATATATATATATAGCACATTCACATATACATATAATGTATATATATATATATTTGTTATATATATATTTGTAACAAATATTTGTTATACATGTTTGCTATATATATAACACACACCAATATCCTATCTCAGCAAATTCCTCTGTAAATTAAGGCTGGGAATACAAATTCTTCTTCATAAACCTCCACTGTTAATTGATTAACAGATTGAAATGATGTTCTGTCTAATGGTTTTGTTGCTGTTGTTGCTGGTGGTGGTCTCATTGGCAGTGTTGTTGTTGTTGTTGGCAGTTTTGTTATTGTTTTTGTTGTTGATCCTGTTGGTGTTATTGGCAGTGTTGTTGCTGTTGTTGTTGGTGGTCTCATTGGCAGTGTTGTTGTTGTTGTTGTTGGCAGTTTTGTTATTGTTTTTGTTGTTGATCCTGTTGGTGTCATTGGCAGTGTTGTTGTTTTTGCTGTTGTTGTTGGTGTCATTGGCAGTGTTGTTGTTTTTGCAGTTGTTGTTGTTGGTATCATTGGCAGTGTTGTTGTTGTTGTTGTTGTTGTTGGTGGTGTTGTTGTTGTTGTTGGCAGTTTTGTTATTGTTTTTGTTGTTGATCCTGTTGGTGTCATTGGCAGTGTTGTTGTTTTTGCTGTTGTTGTTGGTGTCATTGGCAGTGTTGTTGTTTTTGCAGTTGTTGTTGGTGTCATTGGCAGTGTTGTTGTTGTTGTTGTTGTAGCTGGTGTTGGTGTCATTGGCAGTGTTGTTGTTGTTGTAGCTGGTGTTGGTGTCATTGCAATTGATATTGTTTTTGTAGTTGCTATAGTTGTACAGGAAAGCATAATGATATATATATATATATATATATACATATATATATATATATATATATATATATATATATATATAGTAATAATAATAAATTTGAAGACTAAAATCCAAAGAGGGCTCGATAAGGATAAATATATATCAAATATATAAGAACCGTAGGGCAAATATTTATTAAAATAACATTAAAGTTTAAGCAAAGAATCGGTGCTTTCACCCTCAACGGGATCTTCTGAGTTTCAGAAGATCCCGTTAAGGGTGAAAGCAGCGATTCTTTGCTTAAACTTTAATCTGTTATTTTAATATATATATATATATATATATATTAGAAAGTGAGGTTTTTTTTACAAAATGAAAAATAACCGAGGTGTCCTACACGAGTAAAAGTATAAAGAAAAAGAGATGAAATCAAAAATGCAACTGGAGTCTTATTTAAAAAAAATATATATATATTTATTTGGTTCCTTTACCGGTTTCACAGTTCTTCTGCTTTTCAAAAGGTGAGTTGAGATGGAGGGTCTGTGGTTTTTCAGGAACCAAATAAATATATAAATTTAAAAAAAAAATAAGACTCCAGTTGCATTTTCGATTTCATCTCTTTTTCTTTATATATATATATATATATATATATATTCATTTTTATATATATTTGTGTATTTATTTTACGCATGTGTATCTGCTTTAGAATAGGTACACCATATCCATGTATGTTGTAAGAAGAGACTAAAAGTGTTGGTGTAAGTAAAGGCATCCAGCTGTAAAAAGATTGCCTCAAAAAGTCCTGACCAACCCATGCCAGCATGGAAAGATCAATGTAATAATAACTGTTTCTACTTTTGGCACAAGGCAGCAATTACCCAGTTGATTACTGGTACTTTATTTTATCGACCCCATAAGGATGAAAGGCAAAGTTAACATCGGCGATGTTGCTGCTAGTGATGATGATGATGATGATGATTCGAGAATTTTATTTATATTTTAACTATCTTTCAGGGCAAAAGATTTGGTATAAAGAAATGTGTTTTAATCTGATGAACATTTTGGTGTGAGTCATAAAAGCACTGACCAAGGGTGCAGTTTATCAAAGACTTCTATGACATTCTCCAGGAGTGCTGGAGGGTGGGGTGGTGAATGATATAGTCTGCAGTGATTCGTCTTCTCCCCAGTGGAGTGGCTTCCTTAAAAACTTTCCGATTAATAGCTTTGTTAATAAATACGTATGACACCTCTCTCTCTCTCTCTCATATCCACCAACACGCCTATTTACACCACACCACCACCACCACCACCACCACACACGAGCATATGTATATATAAGGTTCTTATTCCACACACACACATTTCCTCCCAACACCAACACATACATACACACACCCACACATGCATACATGCTCACATAAATACACACTCACATACAGACACATTTTCTCTCTTCCTTTCATATAAACGCACCTATTCACACGTATTTCACACCATCACCACCACATACACACATATATACATACAAACATACGTACACACATATATACAGATACATATATATACATACAACCATATATATATATATATACATACATACACACACACATACATACATACACACATACAAACCTACATACATACACACATACATACACACACATATATATACATACATACACACATCCATACAAACATACATACATACATCCATATATATATATATATACATATATATACATGCACACATACATACACATACACACATACATACAAACATACATACATACATACATACACACATATATACATACATACACACATATATATATACATACATACACACATCCATACAAACATACATACATCCATATATATATATATATATATATATATATACATGCACACATACATACACATACAAACATACATACAAACATACATACATACATACATACATACACACATATATACATACATACACACATATATATACATACATACACACATCCATACAAACATACATACATCCATATATATATACATGCACACATACATACACACATACATACAAACATACATACATACACACATACATACACACACACACACATATATACATACACAAACATACACACATACAAACATACACACATATTTACATACATACAAATATACATACATACACACACACATACACACATACAACATACACACATACATATACATATATATATATATATACATACAAACACACACACATACAACACACACACACACACACATAGCTCTCATTCCCCCCCCCCCACACACACATCCCTCCACCCACAAAAAAGGAAAGTCAAGAATATTTATATGGCATGAATTATAGTTCTTCATGATTAACCAAAGACTGGCTTGTATGATGTTGTTGTTGGTGTGTTTGGTGTTGCTATTGTTGTTGGTGTTGTTGTTGCTATTGTTGTTGGTGTTGTTATTGTTGTTGGTTTTGTTGTTGTTATTATTGTTGTTGTTGGTGTTGTTGTTGTTATTGTTATTATTGTTGGTGGTGTTGCTATTGCTGTTGTTGTTGTAGTTGTTGCTGTTGTTGCTTTTGTTTCTTCCCACTAAGTCAACTGTTGTTTCATTTATTTTAAAATTTATTTCATATTCTTCTTCCTCTTCTTTTTTTTTTCTGGAAGGTGGTGGGTCGGGGGTGGTGGTAGGGATGGGGGTCTAGAGGTGCAGTTTCCACTTTGGAAAAGATCCACCATAAGCTGGTTACTTGTTAACCCAGGACCCCCCCCCAACCCTCCCTCACCATTACAGCCACACCTCTCATTCCCTGATCAGCTACCCACCTCCCCAGCTTTCTCTAGAATACTGTCACATCTGATATTAGGAGCTGGACCGTCAATCCCCATTCCCCACACCAAATCACTCACCAATGATATTTTTTATTTTATTTTCCTAATGCACTCAGATATTTAACCCTAACTCCTCTCTCTCTATTTATGGTTCAATTTTAGACCCAGTCTTCTTCTCAAAAAGATGAACAGACCTTCTTCAACACTTAATTTAAAATTTTCAATTCTTTTTTAATTCCTTTTAATTGTAATGTTCAACATTTGATGAGATAGATTACACCAATACAACAAAACTGGTAATATTTTATATATATTTTATATATATATACGGGGTCGATAAAATAAAGTACCAGTAATGAACTGGGTAATTGCTGGCCTTGTGCCTAAAGTAGAAACAAATATTTCATATATATTACATACATTATAAAACTCCTTTTTAAAAAAAATTGGTCTTCTCACTTTTTCAATAATTGTTTCTACGTTTGGCACAAGGCCAGCAATTAACCCAGTGCATTACTGGTACTTTATTTTATCGACCCCGTAAGGATGAAAGGCAAAGTTAAACTC
The DNA here is from genome assembly GCA_964016885.1 of Eledone cirrhosa. Classification (NCBI taxonomy): domain Eukaryota; kingdom Metazoa; phylum Mollusca; class Cephalopoda; order Octopoda; family Eledonidae; genus Eledone; species Eledone cirrhosa. The sequence goes on from OZ024757.1 coordinate 20,914,274, forward strand.
GGCGGGATTTAAACTCAGAATGGCAAGGGCCGTAACTCTATGCGTCAAAGCATGGCGTCCGACCCTCTACCGATACTGCCAACAAAGAAGAAAAACAGAAAAACATTATTTAAATATATTTTCCATGCTTTTTCCAATTCTACTTTTTCTCTATAACCTTTGTTTTGTATAGAACGTTACTCCCTTTTCAAATATATATATATATACATATATATATACACACACAGATATACACACATATATATATATACACACACACACACTCAGATATACAGAGGTTCACATAGACATACACACATTCGCATAGATATACATAGACATACATATACAGACACATACACAGACATAGTATGCATCTAAATTCAGAGAACTCCTCAAGAAAACTGAGGATGTTGAGACAGGGGAGATTGTTCAGAGAAGCAGTTTCTGCTTCAGCTGTTAAATGCTGCGGATGAAAGAGGCTTGGTATGGCACCAGATGTCATGAGGACCCTTTTGTTCAATCAACAGGTCAAAGATGCCATCTGAACAAAGAAGGAGGCTTACAAAACCTGGCTTGGAAATAAGTCCTGTTTCTAGCAATTGCGGTACAAGCAGGCACAAAGAATATCAGCAGAGACAGTAAAAGCATCCAAAGTTAAGACAAGGGAGGACTTTGGAGTTAAGTTGGAATTCAACTTCAGATCAGCAAATAAAGTATTCTGGCAGACCCACCGCCAATTTCGTAATAAGAAGCCCTCCTCCACACTTTCTATCAAGAACGTGAATGGGGTTCTCCTCTCTTCAGAGATGTGCATCCTCGCTTGGTGGAGAGAAGAATTCTTTGCTGATCTCCTAAACCCAATCACAACAGCATCTTCTGATGTATATGAGGTGCATCTGGGAGTGATAATTAATCTCCGAGACTGAGGTCACAAGAGCAGTTAAAGAGCTCAAATGTAGCGTGGCCGCTGAGGAAGATGAAATCCAGCCCGAGACGTTAAAAGCCTTAAATAAAGAAGGTATTCTCTGGCTGACTCGTGTGTGCCAGGTGGCCTGGATCTCTGGAAAGGCACCTAAACAATGGTAATCAGGAGTGATTTTTCCAAATTTTCAAAAAGGGAGACAAGAAGGATTGCTCCAATTACAGAGGTTCTCCTTGTTAAGTCTCCCTGGGTAAAGTCTATGCTAAGTACCTGGCAAAGAGATACAAAGAGATTGTTGTGTCCAAGATAGCTTATGACCAGCTGATGACAGCTGACCAAATATTCACACTGCGGCAGGTCTTCAAGAAATCATGGAAGTATTAACAAGAGCTATATTCTTGTTTTGTTGACCTTGAAAAGTCATATGAATACATTCCTCGGGACCTGCTGCGGAAGGATGTGCAGGAGTAAAGGGTCGATGGTCAGCTTCTTGCTCAGGAATAGGCAGGCAAAGATGAGGAAGAAGAAGAAGTTTACATAAACAATCAGATATACATATACATATACACCTTCACACAGACGTGTCATCATCATCATCATCATCATCATCATTTTACGTCTGCTTTTCCCTGCTTGCAAGGGTGGGACGGGTCTTATTTGTGTATACACAAATAATCAGATAAACATGTATATATATACCTTCACACTGACGTGTATAGTCAAATAATCAGATATATATAGATATATATACCTTCAAAAAGATGTGTATAGTCAAATAATCATATATATATATATCTTCAAAAAGACGTGTATAGTCAAATAATCAGATATATATGTATATATATACATATATATATACATATATATATCTTCAAAAAGACATGTATAGTCAAATAATCAGATATACATGTATATATACATATATATAACCTTCACACAGAAGTGTATAGTCAAATAATCAGATATATATGTATATATACATATATACGTTCACACAGACGTGTATACACAAATAATCAGATATATATGTATATATACATATATACCTTCACACAGAGGTGTATACACAAACAATCAGATATACATGTATATATAGATATATATACCTTCAAACAGACGTGTATAGTCAAATAATCAGATATATACGTATATACCTTCAAACACACATATGTATACATACAGATGTACATTCACATAGACATACGTATACGTACATACACAGACAGATATACACAGACATACATATACACACATATTCAGAAATACTTTCACAAAAACAGACACACAGACATACATATAGTCAGACACACAGACACAGATATACACACAAATATATGAAGGCATACACAAATACTGACATACATACATACATATATATATATATATATAAAGGCATACAGAGACATGACATATATACATACACACACCTGATAAAAATCTTGCAGATGAATTTCAGATGCCTTTCTATGATAAATATACAATGGAATTAGTGTAAAAGAAAATAATATATTTGATATTATAGATAAAATATCCAGCTAAACAACCAAGCAAGTTAATCAGTCATGTACAACAATATAACCATTTCTAAGACGTATTTCTTTAACTCTTAATGTCCTGTACTGCATAAAACCACAGGAATAAGGATTTTTCTGGCATGTACAGAGCTAAATAGCCAAGCAAGTCAGTCAACTAAGAGCTGTACAACAATATAACTAGTCTAAATGACTATATGGTGGCCTCAAAGGACTCATGCTAGAGTCATCTGCCATAATATGTTGTTAGCCTCATGGTCATGACCGACAGGGTGGACAATACATTGCCTCGGAGGGCAGTGTGGAAGATATGCTGGAACAGCCCCTCTACATCACAGGGATCACACCTGCGGGCAACCAGCTCCACTCCGATAGCAATGAATGGGACGTAGTCTAGGGGGTCACAAACACAGGAAGCCCCCACTGTCACAAGCTCAACCACAAACCTATCAGAGAGTGGCCAATACATTAACAGTTTGCTCTCTTCGGCCTGGTGGCCAGCAATGTCTAGGCTGGTAGCTGAATACACCAAGTTGCTGCTGGAGAAGGTGATACAGCACGTAGCATCCCTACAAATCATATATCTTTAACTCTTAATGTACTGTACTGCAGGAAACAGTATGAGTAAAGATTTTTGTAATGTGCAGAGCTTCCATTATAGTTTTTGGGTTGGAGGGGCTTAAGTATATACACTGTACATGTGTATTATTATTATTAGCTCATGCTTTTTTATCACCAATACGAGATGAAGAAATAAATTGAAAATATGATCATATAAACATGTTTAGAGTCAATAAAAAATCAGTGTTAGCAAAAACTAAAGCACAAATATTGAAACAAATTATTGGAGGGGCTTCAGTTCCAAAAGCCCCTTAGCGCCAGAAGGCTTGCACATGTGTAAAATGAAATTGCTTCATCTTCAGATTGGGTGAATTTACTGGGTCAAAACTGGTTGGCCCTGGAGCAACAAGACTACAACAAAGCCATGGGGATGTGTTATTCAGTAGAGGAACTTTCAGAAGTCAATGGTGGCTGATATGTTGAGCAGAAGAAATATACAATAGTCAACAGTGAACCAAGTTCAGTTAGTGAACAGCTGCTACATTTGTAGTGGTGGTGTATGTAACTTGTGTTACTCAGGATATTACTTCAAGTAAGGAAAAAAAATAATAATTTAATCACATGTTCAGTTCAACAAGGGAACCTAGCTCATATGTGGTTCATTGATCTGCTTAGAAATAGCAGCCACATTTCGAACCACACATGGAGGCACATGGCTTAGTGGTTAGAGCATTGGCCTTGCAATCGAAAGGTTGTGAGTTCAATTCTCAGACCGGGTGATGTGTTGTTTCCTTGAGCAAGACACTTTATTTCACATTGCTCCAGTTTACTCAGCTGTAGAAATGAGATGATAGGGACTGGGGTCCCTATCATTCCACTGCAAAGTGGTTGTGGAGGTGCCACGGCAAAAATTCACCCAGCACTCACTGTAAATGAGGTTGGTGTTAGGAAGGGCATCCAGCTGTAGAAATCAAGCCAGAATCAGTTCCCGTCCCACCCTTGCAAGCAGGGAAAAGTGGATGTAAAATGAAATGAAATGAAATGACATCATACCAGCAGAAAGATTTACTTTTTCTGTTGCATGATCCAGCATTTTAAAATTGTACTCTCAATAAAATCATACAAAACCATTTTGGAGGTTTGAGAGCTGATTAGGGTAAAGATGTATGTAAAGATGTATGTACATTGTCTTTCTTTGTCAGCCGCTCTCCAGCCCCCTATTTAAAGCTGTATACAGCTATGGTACGACCACACTTCGAATTCGCAACATCAGTCTGGAACCCCTATCTTACTCAGAACATTGACCTCCTGGAAACTGTTCAGAGACGTGCAACCAAGCGCATACCCTCCATCAGACACCTACCATACTCTGAACGCCTTGCTTCCCTGGGCATGGATTCATTGAAGCTCCGACGTCTGGCAATGGACTTGGTAAACACCCACAAAGTTATTAACCATCTCACCAACAACAACCCTGAGCATCTATTTGATCTCCATGTGTCTAACACACGTGGACATGCCTACAAAATCAGAAAACAGCACAGCTCCCATGACTTTCAGAAACATATTTTCACGCTTAGAGTTTCTGACGCATGGAACAAACTGCCTGCGTCATTTGTTATAATATTTAATATAGAAATGGCTTCTATAAGACTAGAACTATTTCATTTGAAGGAAATCATCAGGAAAGCCCTGATGATTTCCTTCAAATGAAACAGTTCTAGTCCTGTAGAAGCGATTGCTATATTAGATATTTTATATACTCTACTATGTATTGAGTACCTTAGTTACTGTGATTACCCCTGATTGAACCCGGGATACACATTCACACACATGGCACATGGCTTAGTGGTTAGAGCATTGGGCTTGCAATCGAAAGGTTGCGAGTTCAATTCTCAGACCGGGTGATATGTTGTTTCCTTGAGCAAGACACTTTATTTCACATTGCTCCAGTTTACTCAGCTGTAGAAATGAGATGATAGGGACTGGGGGTCCCTATCATTCCACTGCAAAGTGGTCGTGGAGGTGCCACGGCAAAGAAGCACCCAGCACTCACTGTAAAGTGGTCGTGGAGGTGCCACGGCAAAAAATCACCCAGCACTCACTGTAAAGTGGTCGTGGAGGTGCTACGGCAAAGAAGCACCCAGCACTCACTGTAAAGTGGTCGTGGAGGTGCTACGGCAAAGAAGCACCCAGCACTCACTGTAAAGTGGTCGTGGAGGTGCCACGGCAAAGAAGCACCCAGCACTCACTGTACAGTGGTCGTGGAGGTGCTACGGCAAAGAAGCACCCAGCACTCACTGTAAAGTGGTCGTGGAGGTGCCACGGCAAAGAAGCACCCAGCACTCACTGTAAAGTGGTCGTGGAGGTGCTACGGCAAAGAAGCACCCAGCACTCACTGTAAAGTGGTCGTGGAGGTGCTACGGCAAAGAAGCACCCAGCACTCACTGTAAAGTGGTCGTGGAGGTGCCACGGCAAAGAAGCACCCAGCACTCACTGTAAAGTGGTCGTGGAGGTGCTACGGCAAAGAAACACCCAGCACTCACTGTAAAGTGGTCGTGGAGGTGCTACGGCAAAGAAGCACCCAGCACTCACTGTAAAGTGGTCGTGGAGGTGTGCTACGGCAAAGAAGCACCCAGCACTCACTGCAAAGTGGTCGTGGAGGTGCCACGGCAAAAAATCACCCAGCACTCACTGTAAAGTGGTCGTGGAGGTGCTACGGCAAAGAAGCACCCAGCACTCACTGTAAAGTGGTCGTGGAGGTGCCACAGCAAGAAAGGCACCCAGCACTCACTGTAAATTAGGTTGGTGTTAGGAAGGGCATCCAGCTGTAGAAATCAGGCCAGAATCAGTTCCCGTCTCACCCTTGCAAGCAGGGGAAAAGCGGACGTAAAATGAAAAAAAAAATAATAATAATACTCGGCACATAAGAGAAACAATACTGAAGGAAAAGTAAAAACAATGATAATAATAATATTACTAACCTTTAGCACTGAGTCCTTCAACACTAACTCCCAGGCTAGCAAGAAATGTTAAACAGGTATTAATGTTTTCCACCTGAAAATAAATTAAACACAAATATTAATACAATTAAAAATAGCAAATGATTAGCAATAAGGTATATGAAGAATATAATAATTGTTTCTACTTTAGGCACAAGGCCAGCAAATTACCCAGTGCATTACTGGTACTTTATTAAACCGAATGGTTCAGTCTGTGGAAACCTATCCAACCCTTGTTAGCAAGGATAGAGGACGTGAAATGATGGTGGGGATGGTGGTGATGGTGATAGTAGTGGTGGTGATAGTAGTGGTGGTGGTGATGGTGGTGGTCATGATGATGATGGTGGTGGTGGTGGTGGTGATGATAATGGTGGTGGTGGTGATGATAATGGTGGTGGTGGTGATGATAATGGTGGTGGTGATGATGATGGTGGAAGTGGTGGTGATGATGATGGTGGAAGTGGTGGTGATGATGATTGTGGAAGTGGTGGTGGTGGTGATGATGGTGGTGATGATGATGGTGGTGGTGGTGATGGTGAAGATGGTGATAGTGGTGGTGATGGTGATGATGGTGGTGGTGGTGGTGATGATGGTGGTGGTGGTGGTGATGATGATGATGATGATGATGGTGGTGATGATGGTGGTGGTGGTGATGATGATGGTGGTGTTGATGGTGGTAATGATTATGAAGGCAAGGATGATGGTGATGGTGGTGATGAGAGCTAACAAGGGGCTAAACAATATCAGTACAACCAAAAGTTCGGTGAGAATTGGTCTAACTTCCTCTAGTCTTATCTTAAATCTTATCCAAGTCTAACTTAATATCAAGATGGCCGTTGATTGGCAGTATGAGAAAAGTGCTAAACAATATGCTTTGTGGCACAGAGTTTCATCCTTTTACATTCTGAGTTCAAATCTCTCCGAGGTTAACTTTGCCTTTCATCCTTATGGGGTCGATAAAATAAAGTACCAGTAATACAGTGGGGTCGATTTAAATGACTCCCTTCCCCCACATATTGTTGGCCTTGTGCCTAAATCAGAAAAGTTTAGCAACAATGTGAAACAGATTTCAACTTTGACATAGATTCGTAGCTGTCATCACAATTTTCTAATTAATTAGTAATTAATAGAAACGTTCACGCTTCATTAATTTACACACCTTTCATTTTGAAATTGATTACATCACCTTCATAATTAGACATGTGTTTGCAATTATATCTATTGCTGTTGTGGCTGTTGTTATTGTGGTTATTATTGTGACTGTTGTTGTTGTGACTGTTGTTGTTGTTATTGTTGTTGTGGTTATTGTTGTGACTGTTGTTATTGTGACTATTTTAAATAATTATATATGATTATTATTTATTAATCCTTACATAATAATAATAATAATAATAATAATAATTGTTTCTACATTTGGCACAAGGCCAGCAATTATCCCAGTGTATTAATAATAATTGTTTCTACTTTTTGGCACAAGGCCAGCAATTACCCAGTACATTACTGGTACTTTATTTTATCGACCCCGTAAGGATGAAAGGCAAAGTTAACTTTGGCGGGATTTGAACTCAGAATGGCAAGGGCCGTAACTCTATGCGTCAAAGCATGGCGTCCGACCCTCTACTGATACTGAATAATGATATATATATAATTGTTTCTACTATTGGCACATATATAATGATATATATATAATGATATATATATAATTCTTCGGCTCTGTTTAATTACATTGAGCTATACCTTTTACTGCCATTTCTATAATACGAAGAGGGTGTTTAACTCCAACACGCTCCAGTATTTTAATCCTTATATATATATATATATATAGAAATTACATGAATCAAAGTTCTGTTAAAACCATTTATTCGCTTACAATTGCTATAATATTATAATGGATGTCAACCCACTGTGCATCGATATATACATATGTTTCTGGATGTCTCTTGTGTTGGAAAGGAGGTCAAGTATGTAAACAATCATTGAAAAATTGCTCCGAAGACTCCAAATCTCGGTTTGGAAGAAACAATTGTAAGCAAATAAATGGTTTGAACAGAACTTTGATTCATGTGATTTCTATATAACGGCTCTGTAGAACAACTGATGTTATTACATTGAGCTATTTATCTTACTGGTAATAAGGTAGTAATAAATTACTGTCTTTCACTGTTTACGGTTTAAAATATATATAACTATAAAAGGTTTTAGTATATACATAACCATAAATAGTATTATTAATACTATAGATAGATATATGTGCCCCAGCATGGCCTCAGCCGGATGACTGGAACAAGTAAAAGAGTAAAAGAGTAATATATACACAGAATGTTTGATGATTTAGTGCTAAAGAATAAACACTAATAATTGTTTCTACTTTTGGCACAAGGCCAGCAATTACCCAGTGCATTACTGGTACTTTATTTTATCGACCCCGTAAGGATGAAAGGCAAAGTAAACTTTGGCGGGATTTGAACTCAGAATGGCAAGGGCCGTAACTCTATGCGTCAAAGCATGGCATCCGACCCTCTAACGATACTGCCAATCCACCGCCCCTAAACACTAATAGTGCTAAGCTATAGCTTCTAGGTAAGTCTATTACTGGTGAGAGGGGGTTAAGGTGGCAATGGAAGCCAGGATTCAATATCATAGGTAAGTCCATTACCGGTGAGAGGGGGTTAAGGTGGCAATGGAAGTCAGGATTCAATATCATAGGTAAGTCCATTACTGGTGAGAGGGGGTTAAGGTGGCAATGGAAGCCAGGATTCAATATCATAGGTAAGTCCATTACCGGTGAGAGGGGGTTAAGGTGGCAATGGAAGTCAGGAGTCAATATCATAGGTAAGTCCATTACCAGTGAGAGGGGGTTAAGGTGGCAATGGAAGTCAGGATTCAATATCATAAGTAAGTCCATTACTGGTGAGAAGGGGTTAAGATGACAATGGAAGCCAGGATTCAATATCATAGGTAAGTCCATTACTGGTGAGAGGGGGTTAAGGTGATAATGGAAACCAGGGTTCAATATCATAGGTAAGTCCATTACTGGTGAGAGGGGGGTTAAGGTGGCAATGGAAGCCAGGATTCAATATCATAGTTAAGTCCATTACTGGTGAGAGGGGGTTAAGGTGGCAATGGAAGCCAGGATTCAATATCAGTTAACATGTTCTCAACACTTTCATCTTCATAGTGCTCTATCTTTCACATTTTTTCTATATTCTGAAAAAAATAATAATTTCACCAACAGCTGAAATTTTCTCCCGACATTTCATGTCCCAGAATAATAACCGATGTAACTCAGATATCAGGAATAAAAGAAAGCAAAACAAACATGACAAAGTAAAAGAAACATTTGATTGATAACAACTGTTTGAACGAGGAATATTTCATGTTGACAAAAGGAGATCCATGAAAACAACATGATGATCAAAGGAATTGCGACTTCTTCAGATTGTTTCTAAAATCTCTATAAATATTGATATCAAAGGAACTCTCATGGTGACCTTCAATTCGACAGAGATAAAAGAACACACCAATCACCAAAAAAATGATTTAAAAAAAAAAAACACTAAATCTTTTCCATTTTTTTCTTCAACTGATATTTCAAATTCTTATATTTACCTATATTTTCTAATTAGAAATATATTTTTCTGCTCCTAAGATGGCATCAAACAATAATAGGTAAATGGAAATATAATAATAAATGTATGTATGTGTGTATGTATGCATGTATGTATCATCATTATGAACATAATCATCACCACTGCATTACATCTATCTAACCCATGATTGCATGGGTTAGATGGGTTGTCACATGCTGAGGCTAAATAGACAGGTCATATGACATGTTCCATTTTGGCAAGGTTTCTATGGAGGCCAACTACTTCATGGAATGCATTAAGTTTGTTTTTTCATGGCACAACTACTGCCACCTGACTTGGTGAACTAGATGCTTCTTACCATGGTCCCAACACACACAATTTACAGACTGAGATGGCTGCTTATATATATATATATATATATATATATATATATATATATATATAGTGAAAGAATGAAGAGTAACATGGTTGGCTGTACAACAAGGGGCTTTATTTCAGGTATTGACAATTGTTTCATTGATCAGGTGAGTCTAGAGGTCGCTAATCACTTGAGGTTGTGTCACTCAATCTCCATTTGGCAGTATTGGTAGAGTGTCGGATGCCATGCTTTGGCGCATAGAGTTACGGCCCTTGCCATTCTGAGTTCAAATCCCACCGAGGTTAACTTTGCCTTTCATCCTTACGGGGTCGATAAAATAAAGTACCAGTAATATACTGGGTAATTGCTGGCCTTGTGCCTAACGTAGAAACAATTATTTACCTCTGATCAACTCATCAGAATACGAAGATATCAAATGGAAGTACAGCATAGTCGAAGCTCGAAGAGCAGCTAAGCTAACAAATGCAATCAGAAGTGTAGCCAAGCACTTGATAAGGTATAAAACCTTAGAGTAATAACATTCCGTTTAAAGGGCTTTGAAAATTGACGATAGGGACCGGTAATTCAGCCATGGGGACTGTAGCAACAAAAGAACTGACTCGCGAGGAAAAATACATATATATCATCATCATCATTTTACGATATATATATATATATATATATATATATATATATATATACTAGCAGTACAGCCCGGCATTGCTCGGGGCTGCTCAGTAGGTGTGTTAAAGTTACAATGTTAAGTTCCTTTCTTGGCTTAAAATGTGGTACTTTTGATTAATATTCCCTCAACCAACAGCATGCCTTATGAAGTTAAGAAAACATAACCATAACCGAATGTTAAAACAAAAGAGGATGCGGGGGATAAAAACTGCACTGGTAATCTATTAACAAAAATCGAAAATGTAAACACTGCAACACTTGTCTCAGAGAAAAACATCAGTGTAACCAAACTATCAGTTATTTTGAAACAAAGAAATTGGATGGACATGAAAAACAAAAAAAAATGCGTTATCTGTCTGTCGTTTAAAATCATTGCTTCTAAATGAAAATCTTATAAGGCTTTATTCGAGATCAATGCTTTTTTTACAAAATATTTGCTTGTTTTACGGTGTATTCAAATAGGCTTGTTTTCAAGTAAAAATATTGTTTTAAAAGACTTTTTAATGGAAATGAAACAAAATGGAAGCTTAATGTTGAAATTTCGAACACATGAATTTTGCAGGTTAAAATTTTGCTGGCCCGAAAGTTGTTCATGTATTTTTGTACTTTTGCACACGTCGTTTATTCCTAACGTAAATAGATAAGCAGAATGACGCCATAAAAGGGAAATGACTCGTCTCTCATCTCTATTTATACATTTGAACTGAAAAATCAATACATTACAATTCGATTTTTACACTTGGCGTGGGTTGATTTGAAAATATTTTTGACCCATGTCTCCGCCGGACCTTCATCTATAAGTGTAGCAATTTCACCGAAATTTGAACGTACGGTTTAGGAGGAGATGTGTGCCGACCGTTTTAGTAGACAGACAACCTCAGTTTTATATATATACATATATATATATATATATATATACACACACATATATATGTGTGTGTGTTCCAACCCATGCTATATATATATATATACATACATATATGCAACAACAACTTCCTATGCTGATATTAATAATAATATCTTGTCCTCTTGCTCTTATTGTTGTTGTTTCTGGAGAATATAAAACTTTATGAGAAAGTCTTCATACTAGATGAGAAAAGAAATAAAATATATATCTGTATTTTTAGAATTTGAGCAAGGGCAGATATTAAAGATAAGCCTAATGGAAGACTAAAGTGACTTTTACAATAAAAGTTTATTTGCTATTGATTCGAGAAAATGGTTCTTAATTGTCCATGTTGAATTATTTTCTGGATTTGTATTTTTTTTTCCATCTGGAAGGTTTTTTTTAACCTCAGTACAAGAATGGAAAGAATTATGAAATGGACATATTTTATGGAAAAATATTCTGGGAAAATGCATTAAAAAGTGTTTAATAATAATAATATAAAAACAAAACAAAAAAAACCTGCTTTTAACCATATTACAGTTTAATTTATTTTATTTTATTTCAAAATACTGAAATATATTTCTAGGATTAAATTACATAAAGATAATAAAGAATTTAATATTTAGTGAAACATAGGAAAAGGACTATAATTGCTATAAGTGGAAAAGAAGAGAAAGAGCAAGGATTATTTGGCAGCGAAAGAAATAAAAGGGAGAGCGTGACAGACTGTACACCTAAGATAGAGTGGTGCTATGGTTGTGTCCCCACAGACAAAAGGGGGAGGGGGAGAGGGTGACAGACTACACCTAAGATAGAGTGGTGTTATGGCTGTGTCCCCGCAGACAAAAGGGGGAGGGGGAGAGGGTGACAGACTGTACACCTAAGATAGAGTGGTGTTATGGCTGTGTCCCCGCAGACAAAAGGGTGAGGGGGAGAGGGTGACAGACTGTACACCTAAGATAGAGTGGTGCTATGGTTGTGTCCCCACAGACAAAAGGGGGAGGGGGAGAGGGTGACAGACTACACCTAAGATAGAGTGGTGTTATGGCTGTGTCCCCGCAGACAAAAGGGGGAGGGGGAGAGGGTGACAGACTGTACACCTAAGATAGAGTGGTGTTATGGCTGTGTCCCCGCAGACAAAAGGGGGAGGGGGAGAGGGTGACAGACTGTACACCTAAGATAGAGTGGTGTTATGGCTGTGTCTCCACAGACAAAAGGGAGAGGGGGAGAGGGTGACAGACTGTACACCTAAGATAGAGTGGTGCTATGGTTGTGTCCCCACAGACAAAAGGGAGAGGGGGAGAGGGTGACAGACTGTACACCTAAGATAGAGTGGTGCTATGGCTGTGTCCCCACAGACAAAAGGGAGAGGGGGAGAGGGTGACAGACTGTACACCTAAGATAGAGTGGTGTTATGGCTGTGTCCCCGCAGACAAAAGGGGGAGGGGGAGAGGGTGACAGACTGTACACCTAAGATAGAGTGGTGCTATGGCTGTGTCCCCACAGACAAAAGGGTGAGGGGGAGAGGGTGACAGACTGTACACCTAAGATAGAGTGGTGTTATGGCTGTGTCCCCACAGACAAAAGGGTGAGGGGGAGAGGGTGACAGACTGTACACCTAAGATAGAGTGGTGTTATGGCTGTGTCCCCGCAGACAAAAGGGTGAGGGGGAGAGGGTGACAGACTGTACACCTAAGATAGAGTGGTGTTATGGCTGTGTCCCCGCAGACAAAAGGGAGAGGGGGAGAGGGTGACAGACTGTACACCTAAGATAGAGTGGTGTTATGGCTGTGTCCCCGCAGACAAAAGGGTGAGGGGGAGAGGGTGACAGACTGTACACCTAAGATAGAGTGGTGTTATGGCTGTGTCCCCGCAGACAAAAGGGTGAGGGGGAGAGGGTGACAGACTGTACACCTAAGATAGAGTGGTGTTATGGCTGTGTCCCCGCAGACAAAAGGGAGAGGGGGAGAGGGTGACAGACTGTACACCTAAGATAGAGTGGTGTTATGGCTGTGTCCCCGCAGACAAAAGGGTGAGGGGGAGAGGGTGACAGACTGTACACCTAAGATAGAGTGGTGTTATGGCTGTGTCCCCGCAGACAAAAGGGTGAGGGGGAGAGGGTGACAGACTGTACACCTAAGATAGAGTGGTGCTATGGCTGTGTCCCCACAGACAAAAGGGTGAGGGGGAGAGGGGGACATACTGTACACTTAAGATAGAGTGGTGCTATGGCTGTGTCTCCACAGACAAAAGGGAGAGGGGGAGAGGGTGACAGACTGTACACCTAAGATAGAGTGGTGTTATGGCTGTGTCCCCGCAGACAAAAGGGTGAGGGGGAGAGGGTGACAGACTGTACACCTAAGATAGAGTGGTGTTATGGCTGTGTCCCCGCAGACAAAAGGGAGAGGGGGAGAGGGTGACAGACTGTACACCTAAGATAGAGTGGTGTTATGGCTGTGTCCCCGCAGACAAAAGGGTGAGGGGGAGAGGGTGACAGACTGTACACCTAAGATAGAGTGGTGTTATGGCTGTGTCCCCGCAGACAAAAGGGTGAGGGGGAGAGGGTGACAGACTGTACACCTAAGATAGAGTGGTGTTATGGTTGTGTCCCCGCAGACAAAAGGGTGAGGGGGAGAGGGTGACAGACTGTACACCTAAGATAGAGTGGTGTTATGGCTGTGTCCCCGCAGACAAAAGGGGGAGAGGGAGAGGGTGACAGACTGTACACCTAAGATAGAGTGGTGCTATGGCTGTGTCCCCACAGACAAAAGGGTGAGGGGGAGAGGGTGACAGACTGTACACCTAAGATAGAGTGGTGTTATGGTTGTGTCCCCGCAGACAAAAGGGGGAGGGGGAGAGGGTGACAGACTACACCTAAGATAGAGTGGTGTTATGGCTGTGTCCCCGCAGACAAAAGGGTGAGGGGGAGAGGGTGACAGACTGTACACCTAAGATAGAGTGGTGTTATGGCTGTGTCCCCACAGACAAAAGGGAGAGGGGGAGAGGGTGACAGACTACACCTAAGATAGAGTGGTGTTATGGCTGTGTCCCCGCAGACAAAAGGGGGAGAGGGAGAGGGTGACAGACTACACCTAAGATAGAGTGGTGTTATGGCTGTGTCCCCACAGACAAAAGGGTGAGGGGGAGAGGGTGACAGACTGTACACCTAAGATAGAGTGGTGTTATGGTTGTGTCCCCGCAGACAAAAGGGGGAGGGGGAGAGGGTGACAGACTACACCTAAGATAGAGTGGTGTTATGGCTGTGTCCCCGCAGACAAAAGGGTGAGGGGGAGAGGGTGACAGACTGTACACCTAAGATAGAGTGGTGTTATGGCTGTGTCCCCACAGACAAAAGGGAGAGGGGGAGAGGGTGACAGACTACACCTAAGATAGAGTGGTGTTATGGCTGTGTCCCCGCAGACAAAAGGGTGAAAGGGAGAGGGTGACAGACTGTACACCTAAGATAGAGTGGTGCTATGGCTGGGTCCCCGCAGACAAAGGGGAGAGGGGGAGAGGGTGACAGACTGTACACCTAAGATAGAGTGGTGCTATGGCTGGGTCCCCGCAGACAAAGGGGAGAGGGGGAGAGGGTGACAGACTGTACACCTAAGATAGAGTGGTGTTATGGTTGTGTCCCCACAGACAAAAGGGAGAGGGGGAGAGGGTGACATACTGTACACCTAAGATAGAGTGGTGTTATGGCTGTGTCCCCGCAGACAAAAGGGTGAGGGGGAGAGGGTGACAGACTGTACACCTAAGATAGAGTGGTGTTATGGGTGTGTCCCCGCAGACAAAAGGGTGAGGGGGGAGAGGGTGACAGACTGTACACCTAAGATAGAGTGGTGTTATGGCTGTGTCCCCGCAGACAAAAGGGTGAGGGGGGAGAGGGTGACAGACTGTACACCTAAGATAGAGTGGTGTTATGGCTGTGTCCCCGCAGACAAAAGGGAGAGGGGGAGAGGGTGACAGACTGTACACCTAAGATAGAGTGGTGTTATGGCTGTGTCCCCGCAGACAAAAGGGAGAGGGGGAGAGGGTGACAGACTACACCTAAGATAGAGTGGTGTTATGGCTGTGTCCCCGCAGACAAAAGGGTGAGGGGGAGAGGGTGACAGACTGTACACCTAAGATAGAGTGGTGCTATGGCTGTGTCCCCGCAGACAAAAGGGTGAGGGGGAGAGGGTGACAGACTACACCTAAGATAGAGTGGTGTTATGGCTGTGTCCCCGCAGACAAAAGGGTGAGGGGGAGAGCGTGACAGACTGTACACCTAAGATAGAGTGGTGTTATGGCTGTGTCCCCGCAGACAAAAGGGTGAGGGGGAGAGGGTGACAGACTGTACACCTAAGATAGAGTGGTGTTATGGCTGTGTCCCCGCAGACAAAAGGGTGAGGGGGAGAGGGTGACAGACTACACCTAAGATAGAGTGGTGTTATGGCTGTGTCCCCGCAGACAAAAGGGTGAGGGGGAGAGGGTGACAGACTGTACACCTAAGATAGAGTGGTGTTATGGCTGTGTCCCCGCAGACAAAAGGGTGAGGGGGAGAGGGTGACAGACTGTACACCTAAGATAGAGTGGTGTTATGGCTGTGTCCCCGCAGACAAAAGGGTGAGGGGGAGAGGGTGACAGACTACACCTAAGATAGAGTGGTGTTATGGCTGTGTCCCCGCAGACAAAAGGGGGAGGGGGAGAGCGTGACAGACTGTACACCTAAGATAGAGTGGTGTTATGGCTGTGTCCCCGCAGACAAAAGGGGGAGGGGGAGAGCGTGACAGACTGTACACCTAAGATAGAGTGGTGTTATGGCTGTGTCCCCACAGACAAAAGGGGGAGGGGGAGAGCGTGACAGACTGTACACCTAAGATAGAGTGGTGTTATGGCTGTGTCCCCACAGACAAAAGGGGGAGGGGGAGAGCGTGACAGACTGTACACCTAAGATAGAGTGGTGTTATGGCTGTGTCCCCACAGACAAAAGGGTGAAAGGGAGAGGGTGACAGACTGTACACCTAAGATAGAGTGGTGTTATGGCTGTGTCCCCACAGACAAAAGGGGGAGGGGGAGAGCGTGACAGACTGTACACCTAAGATAGAGTGGTGTTATGGCTGTGTCCCCACAGACAAAAGGGGGAGGGGGAGAGCGTGACAGACTGTACACCTAAGATAGAGTGGTGTTATGGCTGTGTCCCCACAGACAAAAGGGGGAGGGGGAGAGCGTGACAGACTGTACACCTAAGATAGAGTGGTGTTATGGCTGTGTCCCCACAGACAAAAGGGGGAGGGGGAGAGCGTGACAGACTGTACACCTAAGATAGAGTGGTGTTATGGCTGTGTCCCCGCAGACAAAAGGGTGAGGGGGAGAGGGTGACAGACTGTACACCTAAGATAGAGTGGTGTTATGGCTGTGTCCCCGCAGACAAAAGGGGGAGGGGGAGAGCGTGACAGACTGTACACCTAAGATAGAGTGGTGTTATGGCTGTGTCCCCGCAGACAAAAGGGGGAGGGGGAGAGCGTGACAGACTGTACACCTAAGATAGAGTGGTGTTATGGCTGTGTCCCCACAGACAAAAGGGTGAGGGGGAGAGGGTGACAGACTGTACACCTAAGATAGAGTGGTGCTATGGCTGTGTCCCCGCAGACAAAAGGGTGAGGGGGAGAGGGTGACAGACTGTACACCTAAGATAGAGTGGTGTTATGGCTGTGTCCCCGCAGACAAAAGGGTGAGGGGGAGAGGGTGACAGACTGTACACCTAAGATAGAGTGGTGTTATGGCTGTGTCCCCGCAGACAAAAGGGTGAGGGGGAGAGGGTGACAGACTGTACACCTAAGATAGAGTGGTGTTATGGCTGTGTCCCCGCAGACAAAAGGGAGAGGGGGGAGAGGGTGACAGACTGTACACCTAAGATAGAGTGGTGTTATGGCTGTGTCCCCACAGACAAAAGGGGGAGGGGGAGAGCGTGACAGACTGTACACCTAAGATAGAGTGGTGTTATGGCTGTGTCCCCGCAGACAAAAGGGTGAGGGGGAGAGGGTGACAGACTGTACACCTAAGATAGAGTGGTGTTATGGCTGTGTCCCCGCAGACAAAAGGGGGAGGGGGAGAGCGTGACAGACTGTACACCTAAGATAGAGTGGTGTTATGGCTGTGTCCCCGCAGACAAAAGGGGGAGGGGGAGAGCGTGACAGACTGTACACCTAAGATAGAGTGGTGTTATGGCTGTGTCCCCACAGACAAAAGGGTGAGGGGGAGAGGGTGACAGACTGTACACCTAAGATAGAGTGGTGCTATGGCTGTGTCCCCGCAGACAAAAGGGTGAGGGGGAGAGGGTGACAGACTGTACACCTAAGATAGAGTGGTGTTATGGCTGTGTCCCCGCAGACAAAAGGGTGAGGGGGAGAGGGTGACAGACTGTACACCTAAGATAGAGTGGTGTTATGGCTGTGTCCCCGCAGACAAAAGGGTGAGGGGGAGAGGGTGACAGACTGTACACCTAAGATAGAGTGGTGTTATGGCTGTGTCCCCGCAGACAAAAGGGAGAGGGGGGAGAGGGTGACAGACTGTACACCTAAGATAGAGTGGTGTTATGGCTGTGTCCCCGCAGACAAAAGGGTGAGGGGGAGAGGGTGACAGACTGTACACCTAAGATAGAGTGGTGTTATGGCTGTGTCCCCGCAGACAAAAGGGTGAGGGGGAGAGGGTGACAGACTGTACACCTAAGATAGAGTGGTGTTATGGCTGTGTCCCCGCAGACAAAAGGGTGAGGGGGAGAGGGTGACAGACTGTACACCTAAGATAGAGTGGTGTTATGGCTGTGTCCCCGCAGACAAAAGGGAGAGGGGGGAGAGGGTGACAGACTGTACACCTAAGATAGAGTGGTGTTATGGCTGTGTCCCCGCAGACAAAAGGGTGAGGGGGAGAGGGTGACAGACTGTACACCTAAGATAGAGTGGTGTTATGGCTGTGTCCCCGCAGACAAAAGGGAGAGGGGGGAGAGGGTGACAGACTGTACACCTAAGATAGAGTGGTGTTATGGCTGTGTCCCCGCAGACAAAAGGGTGAGGGGGAGAGGGTGACAGACTGTACACCTAAGATAGAGTGGTGTTATGGCTGTGTCCCCGCAGACAAAAGGGAGAGGGGGAGAGGGGGACAGACTGTACACCTAAGATAGAGTGGTGTTATGGCTGTGTCCCCGCAGACAAAAGGGTGAAAGGGAGAGGGTGACAGACTGTACACCTAAGATAGAGTGGTGTTATGGCTGTGTCTCCACAGACAAAAGGGTGAGGGGGAGAGGGTGACAGACTGTACACCTAAGATAGAGTGGTGTTATGGCTGTGTCCCCGCAGACAAAAGGGTGAGGGGGAGAGGGTGACAGACTGTACACCTAAGATAGAGTGGTGTTATGGCTGTGTCCCCGCAGACAAAAGGGAGAGGGGGAGAGGGGGACAGACTGTACACCTAAGATAGAGTGGTGTTATGGCTGTGTCCCCGCAGACAAAAGGGAGAGGGGGAGAGGGGGACAGACTGTACACCTAAGATAGAGTGGTGTTATGGCTGTGTCCCCGCAGACAAAAGGGAGAGGGGGAGAGGGTGACAGACTGTACACCTAAGATAGAGTGGTGTTATGGCTGTGTCCCCACAGACAAAAGGGTGAGGGGGAGAGGGTGACAGACTACACCTAAGATAGAGTGGTGTTATGGCTGTGTCCCCGCAGACAAAAGGGAGAGGGGGAGAGGGGGACAGACTGTACACCTAAGATAGAGTGGTGTTATGGCTGTGTCCCCGCAGACAAAAGGGTGAGGGGGAGAGGGTGACAGACTGTACACCTAAGATAGAGTGGTGTTATGGCTGTGTCCCCGCAGACAAAAGGGTGAGGGGGAGAGGGTGACAGACTACACCTAAGATAGAGTGGTGTTATGGCTGTGTCCCCGCAGACAAAGGGGAGAGGGGGAGAGGGTGACAGACTGTACACCTAAGATAGAGTGGTGTTATGGCTGTGTCCCCGCAGACAAAGGGGAGAGGGGGAGAGGGTGACAGACTGTACACCTAAGATAGAGTGGTTCTATGGCTGTGTCCCCGCAGACAAAAGGGAGAGGGGGAGAGGGTGACAGACTACACCTAAGATAGAGTGGTGTTATGGTTGTGTCCCCGCAGACAAAAGGGGGAGGGGGAGAGGGTGACAGACTGTACACCTAAGATAGAGTGGTGTTATGGCTGGGTCCCCGCAGACAAAAGGGTGAGGGGGAGAGGGTGACAGACTACACCTAAGATAGAGTGGTGTTATGGTTGTGTCCCCGCAGACAAAAGGGTGAGGGGGAGAGGGTGACAGACTGTACACCTAAGATAGAGTGGTGTTATGGTTGTGTCCCCGCAGACAAAAGGGTGAGGGGGAGAGGGTGACAGACTGTACACCTAAGATAGAGTGGTGTTATGGTTGTGTCCCCGCAGACAAAATGGCAATTACATGCATTTGGAATTGAAACACAAAGAAGTTGAGGGTTAAGGCTAGCTAGTAATCTCATGAATACAAGTTCAACTAGGGGCAAATGAAGCTGGGGGGAGAGGTGGGCGAAAATACCATCAAGGCCCTTGTGTCATATTGCCATGATGCTAATGATGATGATGTCAATGATGAGGACGATGATGATGATGACAATAAAGATAAGGACGATGGTGATGATGGTGACAATGACAATGATAGCAACCATTGAGAGAATTATCTAATCTCAGCTTTTGTTCCCAGTCCTCAGAGAAGAACAAAGTGATTAAATAAATACATGTACACTCAGCTACTTTCACTACAAATAACACCTCCTACTTCTACACTTCTACACTTACATTCCTTCCAGCTACTTTCACTACAAATAACACCTCCTACTTCTACACTTATACACTTACATTCCTTCCAGCTACTTTCACTACAAATAACACCTCATACTTCTACACTTCTACACTTACATTCCTTCCAGCTACTTTCACTACAAATAACACCTCCTACTTCTACACTTATACACTTACATTCCTTCCAGCTACTTTCACTACAAATAACACCTCATACTTCTACACTTCTACACTTACATTCCTTCCAGATACTTTCACTACAAATAACACTTCCTACTTCTACACTTACATTCCTTCCAGCTACTTTCACTACAAATAACACCTCCTACTTCTACACTTATACACTTACATTCCTTCCAGCTACTTTCACTACAAATAACACCTCATACTTCTACACTTTCATTCCTTCCAGCTACTTTTACTACAAATAACACTTCCTACTTCTACACTTACATTCCTTCCAGCTACTTTCACTACAAATAACACTTCCTACTTCTACACTTCTAGCATCCATTACCTCATCAATGATTTGCTGACTTCTCCAATATTTTATTCCTATACTTACTACACCTGTCTCTACCACTCTCACTTATCATACTCCCACTCCCCCTACTCCAACTACTCCTCCCACGCCATCTTGCACTTTAAAACATCTGATTGATGTATTTTTTATGAATAGAACCCCCCCCCCATACAACGTCCCCCCTCCTCCACCCCACACAAACATACAACCTCCCCCTCCTCCACCCCCACCATATATCTCCCCTCCATCCCACCCCACCTCCACCATACAAGATCCCCCTCCTCCACCCCACCATACACCATCTGACCCCCCTCCACATCACAACCACTTGTTTATGTTTATTCATTTCTTTTTATTCTTGTGTGTGTGTGTGTGAGTGCATGTATGTGTGTGTGTGTGTGAGTGCATGTATGTGTGTGTAAGTGTGTGTGAGTGCATGTATGTGTGTGTGAGTACATGCATGTGCGTGTAAGTGTAAGCGTGTGTGAGTGCATGTATGAGTGTGTGTAAATGTGTGTGCGAGTGCAAGAATGCGTGTGTAAGTGTGGGTGTGTGAGTATGTATGAGTGCATGTATGCGTGTGTGTGTGTCTGTGTGTCTGTGTGTATAAGTGCATGTATGTGTGTGTGTGTGTGTGTGTGTGTGTGTGCAAGTGAGTGTGTTTGTGAGTGCATGCATGCGTGTGTGTGTGTGTGTGTGTGTGTGTAAGTGCATGTATGTGTGTGTGTGTGTGTGTGTGCGAGTGAGTGTGTTTTTGAGTGCATGCATGTGTGTGTGTGTGTGTGTAAGTGTGTGTGAGTGTGTGTATGCGTGTGTGTGTGTGTGTCTGTGTGTCTGTGTGTATAAGTGCATGTATGTGTGTGTGTGTGTGTGCGAGTGAGTGTGTTTTTGAGTGCATGCATGTGTGTGTGTGTGTGTAAGTGTGTGTGTGAGTGATCTATGCAATAAGTAGCAGATCAGGGAACAATCAGTGCTGCCGAATGAATGGAAAGTAAAGTAAAATTATTATTATTATTATTATTATTATTATTATTATTATTATTCTCGTTATAAAGGGGTATAAAAAATAAAATAAAATGTATAACCATGATCCTCGTTTATAAAATATGTGTGTGTGTATATATATATCTGTGTGTGCGTGTATATATATATATATATCTGTGTGTGTGTACATATGTATATATATATATATCTGTGTGTGCGTGTATATATATATATATCTGTGTGTGCGTACGTATGTATATATATATATATCTGTGTGTGCGTACGTATGTATATATATATATATATAAATATCTGTATGTGTGTATGTATATATATATATGTGTATGTATGTATGTATGTATGTATATATATATGTGTATGTATGTATGTATATATGTATATATATATATATATATTTAACGGTGGTACAAAATATATTGATTCAATATCCAGTTCGTTTTTATATTGAAATTTGTGTGGACTTAGAGTTGACTTGGGGCAGGGGTGAAGTCGGGGGTGGGGGTCAGATTGAAAGATCAGAGGTGACAAAAAAGATGAATAATAAGAAAAAGTAAAATAAAATAAAATAAAAGTGAATTAAAAATTACATGTGTGTGTGTGTAACAGCAGTTACAGGCAGTACATGTATGTATATATATGTGTGTGTGTGAGTAATAAAATATTCAAATAGCAACCATGTGATGGAATATGGTAAAAATGGGAACTCAGCAAATAAATAAAAATATACATAACTAAAGAAGCAAGCCAAGAAAGGTTTATTTTATAAATAGACATTCAAACACACAAACACAAACACACAAACACACACATTTATATGACTTTTCCAAAATGGCCAACTAACTGTACAAGTTTTCCTCTGAAAAATATATTTTTCCCCATTTTTTTTTACTCTTGTCTTTCTTTCTATTCCTTCATCTATCTTCTGATGAAGGATTAACATCTGAAACATCAAACCACTTTTACTACTATATTAAATGTTAAACAAACCCATCATCATTGTACTGTGTTGTTCTGCCATGAAACACAGTAAAATAAAGAATTATATTAGTTTAATACACACACACACACACACATATATATATATATATATATATATATATATATATATATATATATATATATGATAATAATGGAGCTGCGGCGTTGCAAATGGGTTACATATGAAAAAGTAAGTCCTTCATCAGTGGCCTTCCAACTGTCCTAGGCATTTCATCGCTTTAAGGGCCATATACCTCAGGTTGGTGCGAACAACGGCTAAAAAAAGTCGTTGGGACACGTAAATAAAGGGGACGCTGGGGATATATGTATATACATATAGATATGTAAGTATGTATGTATACGTACATACATATATGTATACAGACGTACAGTAGCATGCATATATATATATATATATATATATACATACAGGTACACATACATATATGTACGTATCAGTTTATTTCGTTTCATTATATTACAACTTATCGTTTTCGGTACGCCTGGCCGACTGAACTCACTCGATATGCAAATTAGGCTGCTCAGCCGTTAATTTTCATAAGGAAAGTATATACTTTCGAACGTTCAACTATCTGGCAGAAGGGTATACGGTGCTGATGATAGCTAACAAGCTTGAAACTAGTACATCGTTCCTGTGTCAGTGTTGAACAAAAAGGTGACGTGGTTGCCTTAACACCGTACGGCATAAATCAGGCTGTTCGTTTGTTTACAAACGAACAAAGCGGGCGTTATAATAAACGTTCACTAAACTGATGCGTACATATATATATGTGTACCTGTATGTATATATATATATATATGCATGCTACTGTACGTCTGTATACATATATGTATGTACGTATACATACATACTTACATTTAAGTAAGTGCTGTACTAAGAGTGAGAAATGAAATTTCGTTTCATTATATTACAACTCATATAGATATGTATATATATATATAGTAGTAACACAACAGTTAGTTCACCATACCGAGAACAATTGTTTCACCTCGAGCTGAGGATTTGCATAAGTGATCCACCATCTGAGTGAGTTTCTTGGTCAGTGTCCAAGTCTCAGACCTGTACAGCAGTACAGACTCCACTACAGCAACAAAGAGACGGATCTTCAGGTCTTTACGAAGGTCCGACTTCCACACCGATCTCAGACTGTAACACGCAGCCCAGGCTTTGTTCGTCCTCTCAACCACACCGTCTTCTGTATTCCCAATCTTTGCTCCCAGATACAGGAAGTCCTCAACCAATTCTAGTGGCTTCCCGCCTACATTAGTGATCCCCTCTGGCTTCTTAATATTCTCTACCAGATACTTCGTCTTACTCTCATTCATTCTCAGCCCCACACCCATCGACACAGTCTCCACCTCCTGCATCAACACCTCTGCCTCCTTCACTGTGTTTGTCACCAGAACTATGTCGTCGGCAAATCCAGCACCTGATACCTTTTTTGCCTTAACTCTCCTGCTCTGAGCCGGTGCTACAGTAAAGCGAGAGTCCTGGTGTTTCTCCAGCGCAAGACACATACAATAGACCACTGCGATGATAAAAAGGTAGGGAGCCAATGTATCTCCCTGGAGCACTCCAGCCAGTATCTCAAAGAACTCCGTCATTCCATCAGGTGTAATGACTTGGGCTTTGGTGTTGGTGTAGAGCAGTGATATCAGGTCCACTATCTTCTTGGGGATTCCATAAGCCTGTAAGATCTTCACCAGGCAGTGATGGTCCACAGAATCAAAGGCCTTCCTAAAGTCAATGAAAACCATGACAGCAGGAAGGCCTTTTGCTCTAGCTCCCTCTAATATCTTCCTCACCATCAGGATGTGACGGATGGTTGATCTACCCTCTCTGAAGCCCTTCTGGTTGTCTCTGAGCTTCTTCTCCATCTCGGGCTGGATTCTGTTAAGAATCTTCCAGTTGAGGGTCTTTGCCACAAGTGACGTCAGTGAGATCCCCCTGTAGTTGTGGGTGTTAGAGAGATCTCCCTTCTTTGGCACTGGGACGATGTTATATATACACATATATATATATGTAATATATATATATATGGTTGGAGGCACATGGCTTAGTGGTTAGAGCATTGGCCTTGCAATCGAAAGGTTGTGAGTTCAATTTTCAGACCAGGTGATGTGTTGTTTCCTTGAGCAAGACACTTTATTTCACATTGCTCCAGTTTACTCAGCTGTATAAATGAGATGATAGGGACTGGGGTCCCTATCATTCCACTGCAAAGTGGTCGTGGAGGTGGCACGGCAAAAAAGCACCCAGCACTCACTGTAAATGAGGTTGGTGTTAGGAAGGGCATCCAGCTGTAGAAATCAAGCCAGAATCAGTTCCCGTCCCACCCTGGCAAGCAGGGAAAAAGCGGACGTAAAATGATGATGATGATGATGATATATATATATATATATATATATATATATATATATATATACAAATATATATTACACACACACACACACATATATATATATATATATATATATAGATGTGTCTTTGCACATACAAGCTCACATATCTGATGAGATGTTGAAAAGAGTGAGACAGTGTCACCTTGATTTTACCCTAAGTGAGACAGCATCACCTTGATTGTACCCTAGGTGAAACAGCGTCACCTTGATTGTACCCTAGGTGAGACATCGTCACCTTGATTGTACTCTGAGTGAGACAGTGTCACCTTGATTGTACCCTGAGTGAGACAGCGTCACCTTGATTGTACCCTGAGTGACACAGCATCACGTTCATTGTACCCTGAGTGAGACAGCGTCACCTTGATTGTACCCTGAGTGAGACATTGTCACCTTGATTGTACCCTGAGTGAGACGGCATCACCTTGATTGTACCCTGAGTGAGACAGCGTCACCTTGATTGTACCCCGAGTGAGACAGCGTCACCTTCATTGTACCCTGATCTGATCAATATGGAAACAATTGTACAAATAAAGCCAGCACCTATGCCTCAGCACTCACTTTGGCTCTTTTAACCCCCCCCCCCCCCCCTCTCTATATATACATATATAAGCAAAGAGATATTTATCACTCATGCTTTAGTTATATTTTAAATTTCTTGATTGATATTCTACCACTTCAACAAAATTTTTATTTTTAACGTTTTAATTTGTAAATTCACGTACACTCTAATATTAATATAAGCTTCTCTTTCTTCTTTATTTATCCTAATAATTATTTAATTCTACCTAGCGTCTAAAAATAACGATTTTTTTCAGCCCTACGCTTCAACTTCATTTGCATATTCATCAAAATAATTTGAAATATTTGTTCTTTTTCCTTTCTTCCTCTTTTTTCCTTTTCCCTCTATCCTCTCACTATCCAAACAGAACCTGAACTGTTAAGGTCTGATTCCTGGGTATGTCACTATTTATAAAACAAATTTTGTATTTTATCTGATGAGACCGTACCAAAGTTTTGCTACCATTGAAATATATATAATAGAATAAATATAGTTTTATAAATATAGTTTCCAATTATTAATATCATTGATATATATATATATATATATATATATATATATATATATATATGCAGAGGTTATATTTAATTTGTTGGGATTCAACAAGCTTAAACATTTTTATAACTGATATAAAGCACTCAACAAGTTAGTGGAGTAAATACACAATATATTAATAAATGGAAACTATATTTATAAAACCATATTTATTTTATTATATATATTTCAAGGGCAACCAAGGCAAATTATGGTGCCCTTTCATCAGATAAAATACAGATTTGTTTTATAAATAAATATTGACATACCCGGAAAAAAAGATACCCTTAACGGTTGGAGCTTCCTATCCAGGAAGCTCCAACCATTAAGGTTGTCTTTTTTCCGGGTATGTCAATATATATTTATTTATAAAACAAATCTGTATTTTATCTGATGAAAGCGCACCATAATTTGCCTTGGTTGCCCTTGAAATATATATAATAAAATAAATATGGTTTTATAAATATAGTTTCCATTTATTAATATATTGTATATATATATATATAGAGAGAGAGAGCGAGAGAGAAGAAAATGCCAAGTAGATGCAGATATTAAAGTCATTTATTTATAAGGCTGTGATACACATTTCAATGATGCCAGTGGCCACACGATCGCAAGGGAACAGGCAAAGGCTTCAAAAACATCATCTTTGTCCATTTCCTTGCTGTTTTAGGTTGGATTGCCTTGACAACGTAACTTTATTATGTAATGAAGCTGTCTGATGAGATCATGGCACTGGTTGTGCGCAATAGTGTGGCCACTGTTGTCATTGAAATATGTATAACAGCCTCATTATTTATAAAAGACTTTAACATCTGCAACTACTTCGCATTTTTCTTATTCTAAATATACTCCGCCATTCCTACGTGGAAAAAGTACGTAGAGTGCTTGAATTGCATCAATGTTTACCTTAAGTATCTATCTATTTATCTATCTATATATATATTTGAACACTTCTCACTCTTGATTTAGCTTCCTTTCATATAAAAGCCATTGAAAATGTTTACTACCATAACATTTTTTGATTTTTTTTTTTTTCATCTTCACTCTCTCCCCACCCAACCACTCTGCCCCTCACCATTACCTTCTCTCTTGACATTTACACAAACTATAACTTCTTTCTGTCCCTTTTTGCTCTCCCTCTGCACCCCCCTCCACCTTTTATCCTTCTTTAATCCCCCCCCCCCCCCACTACATCTCTAACTATTTTCTTCATATATTCTCTCTAAACACTTTATCATTCTGTTTTATTCTTCCTTGCTTCTTGCTCTTAGAAACCAAATGCACTGTGTGTGTGTTTGTGTGTGTTTGTGTGTCTATACCAATGCAATGTATGCATGTGTGTGTGTATGTGTGTATAATGATGCAATGTATGTATCTATACTGATGCAATATATGTATGTGTGTATATACTAATGTAATATAATATGTGTCTAATGAAACATTTGCCCTCTAGTACCTCTTTTCATAGGTACCATTGCTATCTCTAACATTTCTATAAAAACCCACTTTTATTCATCTATCATTATTATTATTATTGAGATACGGCCCTTGCCATTCTGAGTTCAAATCCCGCCGAGGTTAACTTTGCCTTTCATCCTTACGGGGTCGATAAAATAACATACCAGTAATGCACTGGGTAATTGCTGGCTTTTTGTGCCTAAAGTAGAAACAATTATTATTATTATTGACGAAGGACTGTGACGAGTGGGGAGATGCTGTGCTGAATAAGACCCATTCCACCCTTGCGAGCAGGGAAGAGCGGACGTAAAATGATGATGATGATGATGATGATGATGATGATGATGATTGAGATGGTGTATTGACAGTATTCATAGAGGTAGACAGTATTTGGGTGCAACTTTCTATGTTCTGAGTTCAAATCTTGCCACGGCACTTTTTACCTTTCATCCTTACGGGGTCGATAAAATAAAGTACCAGTAATGCACTGGGGTAATTGCTGGCCTTGTGCCAAAAAGTAGAAACAATTATTAATATGATTGTTACTAAGTGAGGGTGGAGGATGGCAGGATCGGTAGAGTGCCAGAAACATGTTTTGTGGCTACGACTTTCTCGGTTCTGAGTTCAAATCCCACTAAGGTCAACAAAGTAAGATTCCTGTCATGAGAAACTGTGCAGGATCATATGTAAACAACTAGTGGGCCGCTGTTGACCCATCTGAGTACTTGATAGCATGTAGGAATGTATATAAGCAAAATGTAAAGCCCCTCCCCACCATGGGGGTCAGTACCTCTTTTTTGAGTACCAACCTGTTCAACCCTTGGTGTTGTGGACATTAAACAATGGACATTAAAAAGTAGACATTAAACAATGGACATTAAAAAGTAGACATTAAACAATGGACATAAACAATGGACATTAAAAAGTAGACATTAAACAATGGACATTAACCAATGGACATTAAAAAGTAGACATTAAACAATGGACATTAAACAATGGACATTAAACAATGGACATTAAAAAGTAGACATTAAACAATGGACATTAAAAAGTAGACATTAAACAATGGACATTAAACAATGGACATTAAAAAGTAGACATTAAACAATGGACATTAAACAATGGACATTAAAAAGTAGACATTAAACAATGGACATTAAACAATGGACATTAAAAAGTAGACGTTAAACAATGGGCATTAACCAATGGACATTAAAAAGTAGACATTAAACAATGGACATTAAACAATGGACATTAAAAAGTAGACATTAAACAATGGACATTAAACAATGGACATTAAAAAGTAGACGTTAAACAATGGACATTAACCAATGGACATTAAAAAGTAGACATTAAACAATGGACATTAAACAATGGACATTAAAAAGTAGACATTAAACAATGGACATTAAACAATGGACATTAAAAAGTAGACGTTAAACAATGGACATTAACCAATGGACATTAAAAAGTAGACATTAAACAATGATGATTAGTCCATTATGGCTGCCATTACTGAAAGATATGAGGGTAGGCTGAAAGCTTCATAGGCTGACTATGAAGGAGTGATGCTAGCGCTGTGAAATCTTGCATGCATTAATTTCATCTCTTATTAATCACTGCATTGTTTCTTTCCAGGGACTATATTGAAAAATAGACCTCATTTGGTCATTCCATGAGAGTATCATGGTCAGCCTATGAACATTTCAGCTGACCCTTGTAGATACAAATAACCTTTAGCTGTAATGTTAATTACACGTATATATCAGAGACTTTATATATGTTGGGGAGCAGGGACAGAGGCACCATAATCTCTTCAGTATTTAAGGCCTCAATAAGGTCTTAATTTGGCCCTTACTCATTACAGAAGTCTGTCACAAGCCCAGTTTCTGTGGTGTGAATCGACTGAGAGTAAATGACTTCCCCCTGGACAGGACGCCAGTTCATCACATGGTTAAATCTCCAGCTATTGCTGGTACTCATTTTCAGTATACTGGAGCAATGTGAAATGAAGTGTTTTGCTCAAGAACATAACACGCAATCCAATACAGTAATCAAACCCATGACATTATGATTGTAAATGCAACACCCTTACCACTGGGCCATCCACTGTCTCAAAGAACCAGAATAAATACTTCTAGACCTCATGTTCCATCTGGACTTAAACAACTATAATCACTTAAAATCTACTTAATTCAATTGATAGCACAGATATAGTTAAACAACATTTGTATTAAATGTAGTGAAATTAATGAGATTAACTCGTTAATCAGATTAGTAATTTTACTGGCTATTAACTTCATCTTAAGAGATGAAGTTATTTTATTTTGTTTTCAAATATTTACATCTATGATGACTGACTATGAAGACTGATCTTAGAGCTGTGAAATCTTGAATGCATTAATTTCAACTCTTCTTATTAATAACTACATTGTTTCTTTCCAGAGACTGTGTTGATAAATAAGCCTCATTCGGTCATTCCATGAGAGTATCTTGGTCAGCCTATAAATATTTTAGCTGACTCTCATATACTATGTTTTGATTGGTAATAATCTCTGACTATGATCAGTACAGTCAGTTGATAAAATTAGAATTCTTCAGTAGATCTATTTATGATTAAAGGTGTTTTATTTTCAGATATTGTTATATCTAGGACTACATTATCTTAATACTGTCAAATATCTACCAACAATAAACAAGATCTTTCAATACATGGAGTCTACAAAAATAGGCAACAACAGAAATTTTTAGTTGTTTTTCACTTTAAAAAAAACACGATTTATGTTCCCATTAGCCTTTGTTTCTTTTTCTCTCTCTTTATCTTGTTTTTGTTTCTTAATTGTAAAGAGCACTAGTTACCTACCCTAGTCTGTATGACTTACTAGCTTTATAATATACTAGCAGAATGGCCTGGCCTTGCTTGAAATTTGCTCCAGGGTTCTTATATACTTGATATATATTTATCCTTATTGAACCTCGTGAAATAAATACGTTTGTTTATATTTTGTTATTGTGTATGCAAAAATATCTGTACACGAATATATAATTATATGTATATATTAAAATAACAGGTTAAAGTTTAAGCAAAGAATCGCTGCTTTCACCCTTAACGGGATCTTCTGAAACTAAAAAAATCAATCTGTGAACGCAGAAGTAAATATTTCGAAAAACGTTACAAAAAATCCCTCCAAATTCATAATCATTTTCAGATTTAATTGAAAACCATAGGCAATGTTTGTCATTAGAAATCTGGTAATGAAAAAAAACAAAAAAAAACCCTAACATTTTCAAAGTATTGCAGGTTTTGTTTGCCAGGTAATGGGTAACTTTTTATTCTTCTGAGGAGAAAAGCTTAAAGTACTTCCTTAGTTCTGTAAATATATAAAATCAATCAACGAAGTTCCCGTAGCTGGTGCAGCCAGTCGTTAGGGTGCCACTGTTTTACTGTATATCCATTATGGCATATCAATGGGCCTTAGATATGCTTTGTAGCACCCATTACCTTTCCAAGCGTTCATTCCCTCACTAAGTTTAGCCTACCACCATGGGCAGTTCTTGGAGTGTGGCTGAACTGGAGCCAAAAATGAGAGTCAGGTGAGAACCAGTGTACCTGTTCATCTTTAAAGATACTACTACCAAATATCAAGGTATTCTCTCTCGCCAAACAACCACACTTTTGAGATAATGTATTTTTTTTTGTTTTAATCCTGAACAATGGACGATATGTCTGTTATAGCAATAATGATTTTTTTCAGATCATTTCACTCTATTTTCAAAGGAATAAATAAATATATAGGCCCTCTGAAAATTTGAAAGACCTTTTAAAAATCAACCTTATTATATGCAACCTCAGTAACCTGGAAAATCTTTAAGTGGGTGTTCATGGTTTATATCAATTAATTGAAAAATATTTTCAATCAGATTTTCATTGTTAAAAATCGAATGAAGCATTCATAAAGCCGTTCTATTCATTAGTGGCCATTCACACATGTATAAGTATTTTTTTTTTTTTAAAGCAGGGAAGAAGGGGGAGGGGTGTGTGCTCTTTCTCCTCTTTTTCCATACTTTAATTTTGTTTTGTTTTTGTTTTATTTCCCAGACTAGTATAATTGCTGGAATGCAGTTGCTTGCTAGAAATTATGATAATATTCTTTGGTGTGGTAACCGTCAAGAGAGAAGAGAATGCACTAATTTAATCAACTGTTAAGTGTGGTGAAACCATTTCAATGAGTTTAACGCTCCAACCATTTTACTGCCTTATTTTTCTATTTTTTTTGTATACTTGTTGCTTATTTAAATATTTTAAAAACTCATTTTTAAAAATGACACTTTGAGGCAAGAGATTAAATTTGATTTTTGTTTTTATTTATTTTATCTTCATCGTTTGTTTAACGAATTCAAATTAATTCAATAAAAAAAAAATGTAAAAAAAAAATATTTGAAAAGTTCAACAAAGAAGAATGAGATTAAAAATAAAAAAAGGGGAAAAAAAGGAGCTGATATTATTGGCTACTTCTTACACGCGACAGCACAGTCTAAACAGATGTTCAAATGAGTTGGGGGAATTTTCTACTTGTTGATAAAGTATTTTATTGTTGTTGTATCATGGTTCTGTTTTGTGAAATCAAGTGATATGAATTATCGGTGAGTGTAATATCATTAGAATAATCAGCTCCACTTTAAACTGGCTGTATTATATTGTGAACTGCCACAAATATATAGTGTGTAATGTAGTATAGCTAAATATATAGTGTGTACTGTAGTATAGCTAAATATATAGTGTGTACTGTAGTATAGCTAAATATATATTGTGTACTGTAGTATAGGTAAATATATATTGTGTACTGTAGTATAGCTAAATATATATTGTGTAATGTAGTGTAGGTAAATATATATTGTGTACTGTAGTATAGCCAAATATATATTGTGTACTGTAGTATAGCTAAGCATATATTGTGTAATGTAGTATAGGTAAATATATATTGTGTACTGTAGTATAGCTAAATATTTAGTGTGTACTGTCGTATAGGTAAATATATATTGTGTACTGTAGTATAGCTAAATATATATTGTGTAATGTAGTGTAGGTAAACATATATTGTGTAATGTAGTATAGGTAAATATATATTGTGTACTGTAGTATAGCTAAATATATATTGTGTAATGTAGTGTAGGTAAACATATATTGTGTAATGTAGTATAGCTAAATATATATTGTGTACTGTAGTATAGCTAAATATATAGTGTGTACTGTAGTATGGGTAAATATATATTGTGTAATGTAGTATAGGTAAATATATAGTGTGTACTGTAGTATAGCTAAATATATAGTGTGTACTGTAGTATAGCTAAATATATAGTGTGTACTGTAGTATAGCTAAATATATAGTGTGTACTGTAGTATAGCTAAATATATAGTGTGTACTATTTCTGTAGTACCCAAGAATGTCTCAGAAAAGAGTCGCTGAACAGATTTTATGGGCAAAATCAAGAAGCAGGCCACCCAGGGGTATGTCCTGAGCATGATGGTTGGATAACATCCATGCTCTCGCATGGGGATACAGTAAGATAAATTGGAGATGATTTCATCTGACAGGATCTGCTGGAAGGAGTTTTTGAGGACTCAGTCCCTGTGACCCTCACAAGAATATGTGGGAGAAGCAGAAGAAGAAGGATGCCCTTCCTTTCACCAACCATATATTCTCACAATCTACAGGATCTACTGGGTAAATCTATTATGGCACCAACACTAGAGAAGTGGTCCTACTTTGACTGAAGGGTTCTCTCAACTTCTTTTAGCAGGGTTTCTAACAACAGCAACAACAAAAACAACAACAACAACAACAACAGAAACAACAACAATAATTATACATTTTGGCGAGCAGATATTCAGACTGACAATATTTACAAATATATATATATATATATATATATATATATATATATATATATATATATAAGATCAAAAGATGGTTAAAAGAGTTCCATGTATTTTATTATGCGCATTTCAAAAACAAATATCATCATGCGATGACATTTGCGTTTTCGTCAGATAAAATACGGAGACATGATATGAAGGTTAAACAACACTTGTGAATAGTGGCAGTTTTAAATCAACATATGAAAAGTAGTTTAAGATTGATGTGTGATATTGGGAAAAAAAAATGAGGGGTGGGGGTGGGGGTGGGGGTGGAAAGGATGAAAAGGAGGAGGAGATGAGAGTAAAGAATCTCCTCCTCTTTTTTTTTCCCAATATCACACATCAATCTTAAACTACTTTTCATTTATTGATTTAAAACTGCACTATTCACAAGTATTTTTTAACCTTCATATCATGTCTCTGTATTTTATCTGACAAAAACGCAAATGTCATCGCATGATGATATTTGTTTTTGAAATGCACATAATAAAATGCATGGAACTCTTTTAACTATCATTTGTTCTTATATATTATTTATACTCCAGTCCTACAAACTGTAGAGTGCTACTTATCCGATATCTGCATTGCTTTATTGTACTACAATAAAACTCACCTCCTACATATATATATATATATATATATATACCAAACCCATGCTAGCGTGGAAGATGAACATTAAACAAAGATGATGATGATGATGATGATGATACAGCATAGTCGAAGCTCGAGCCGCAGCTAAGCCAACGAATGCCTTCAGCAGTGCAGCCAAGCACTCGACAAGGTATAGGACCTTAGAGTAATAACATACCGTTTAAAGGGCTTTGCAAATTGAAGATAGCGACCGGTAATTCAGCCGCGGGGCCCGTAGCAACGAAAGAACTGACTCGGGAGAAAAAATACATACTGGCGTCACGCAGTAATACAGGGTACCCGACCTCCCATGGGTACATGCTGAAGCATATAAACAATATGCCCCCACTCCCCCCACCGCAAGGTGGTCGTGGAGGTGCCACGGCAAAAAAAGCACCCAGCCCACACTGTAAAGTGGACGTGTAGGCGCCACGAAAAAGCACCCAGCACTCACTGTAAATGAGGTTGGTGTTAGGAAGGGCATCCAGCTGTAGAAATCAAGCCAGATCAGTTCCCGTATGAGCAAGGCATGGTCAGCCGACCAGACACTGCCCACAACTGGACAACCCGTCTAACCCATGCTAGCGTGGAAGAACGGACGTAAAACGGTGATGATGATGATGATGATTATATATATATATATATATATAACGAAGGAAATGTGGTAAGGAACCAGGTGGACCATAACGCACCAAAGTACTCAATACTTAGGGTAGTAGAGTGGGTAATAGGAACAAGTAAGACCCCGACGGCTGAGCTCAAGCCGTTTCGACGGCTAATTCTGGACTGAATGAAAATTTATTCTGGTATTTAAATAGCCGAGCTTATCAAGGGGTTATTTTTTTTTTTCATTCTCAGTACTTTTTATAGTTTTACCCCTCATTGTTTTACTTACCGTTTCGACTTCCTCCCCCTCCCCAGTATCCTCTTTGACCTCACGTCCAGCTGTAGCCGGCACTACCAACGCATGAATGGGTCTACTCCACCCCCTCTCCCCTACCGGCAGGTTTAGCTACCCCTTCCCCCACTAATTTGCCATTACAGATTTACTACTAACTTGTGATGTGACCAATCCTGGTGATTATCTCTTTGACCATATATGGAATTACCCCTTGATAAGCTCGGCTATTTAAATACCAGAATAAATTTTCATTCAGTCCAGAATTAGCCGTCGAAACGGCTTGAGCTCAGCCGTCGGGGTCTTACTTGTTCTTATATATATATATATATATATATATACGCTGTAAATGAGGTTGGTGTTAGGAAGGGCATCCAGCTGTAAAAATCAAGCCAGAATCAGTTCCCGTATGAGCAAGACAAGGTCAGCCGACCGGACACTGCCCACAACAGGACAACCCGTCTAACCCATGATAGCGTGGAAGAACAGGCGTAAAACGGTGAGGATGATGGTGATGATGATATATATATATATATATATATATGATGTGTGAGAGTGTATGTATGTATATGTATACACATATATACATACACACACCCATATATTATATTTATATAATATATGGGTGTGTGTATATATGCATAGTTGATGTCTTTTGCATGTGCATTGTTGAAAGGAAGGGCTGAAAAATAGGGGAGAGGAGGTAGGTGTTTAAATTAAAGAGAGAGAGAGAGAGAGAGAGAGAGAGGGGGGAGAGGGGGGAACTACATCATGTGTAAACGAGACAGGTAAGATTTCTTGAGCTTTTTATTCTCTGTAATTGAATACCTATTGTAGTAATAGTAGTAGTAGTAGTAGTAGTGGTGGTGGTGGTGGTGGTGGTGGTAGTAGTAGTAGTGGTGGTGGTGGTAGTAGTAGTAGTGGTGGCGGTGGTAGTAGTAGTAGTGGTGGCGGTGGTAGTAGTAGTGGTGGTAGTAGTAGTAGTAGTAGTAGTAGCAGTAGTAGTAATAGTAGTAATAGTAGTAGTAGTGGTAGTAGTAGTAGCAATAGTACTAGTCGTAGTAGTAGTAGTAGTAGTAGTAGCAGCAACAGTAGTAGTAGCAGCAGCAGTAGTAGTAGTAGTAGTAGCTATAGCTTTAGAACCAGCAGTAAACAATAATAATTGTTTCCACTTATGGCACAAGGCCAGCAATTACCCCAGTGCATTACAGGTACTTTATTTTATCGACCCCGTAAGGATGAAAGGCAAAGTTAACCTCGGCGGGATTTGAACTCAGATCGTAAAGGGACATAACTACGCTGGAAAGCATGGCGTCCGACCCTCTACCGATACTGCGAAGGCACAAAGCCAGCAATTTGGGCTGAGGTTTGTGGCCTAGTGGTGAGGGTATGGGAGAAATGGTGACAATGTCAGGGGTTCAATTCCTGGACTTGGTTGTGTACTTGAGCAAAACACTTCATTTCCCCATTGCTCCAGTATACTCAGCTGAAAACGAGTACCAGCAATAACTGGGGTCTTAAGCCTAAAATAGACTGGCGTCCTGTCCAGGGGGAAGTCTTGTACTCTCAGTGAACACCATGGAAATTTGAATAAGCACCGTCCTGATGAGAGCCACGAGGCACAAGTCAGACTTTAGACCAACAATTTGGGGGAAGGGGACTACATCAAGCCCACCACCATCGCCAAAAACAACAACAACAACAACAACAACAACAGCATAATAATCATTAGTGAATGTTCCTCTAAAACTTAAGTTGTAACATCTTAAAATCTTATTTCTTCTCCTCGCCTTCCCCATGTCGGACATGTTGAAAAACATTTCTAAACATCGCAACATGTGATCAGTCTCTCAGTCTCTCTCTCTCTCTCCTCTCTGTATGTTTCTCTCTTTCCCTTTGTATGTCTGTCTGTATGTCTCCTTCTCTGTCTCTCCCCCCCCCTCTCTAACACAGAAACTCTCTCTCAACACACACTCACACAATATATAACATCAACACTACGCCTCACTGCTTACAACGCAGGAGGGAAATAGATGGGGCGGGGGCCAGGTGATTCCTTTTGAGGTAAAGTAAAGTGGTAGTGTGTTGAGGTGTGGTGTGGTGTAGTGTGGTGTGGTGTAGTGTGTTGAGGTGTGGTGTGGTATGGTGTAGTGTGGTGTGTTGAGGTGTAGTGTGGTGTGTTGAGGTGTAGTGTGGTGTGGTGTAGTGTGGTGTGGTGTAGTGTGGTGTGGTGTAGTGTGGTGTGGTGTGGTGTAATGTGGTGTGGTGTAATGTAGTATGGTGTAGTGTGGTGTAGTGTGGTGTGGTGTGGTGTAGTGTGGTGTGGTGTAGTATAGTGTGGTGTAGTATAGTGTGGTGTAGTGTAGTGTGTAGTGTGATTGAGTGTAGTGTGTAGTGTGATTGAGTGTAGTGTGATGTGGTGTAGTGTAGTGTAGTGTGATGTGGTGTAGTGTAGTATAGTGTGGTGTGGTGTAGTGTGGTATGGTGTAGTGTGGTGTGGTGTGGTGTGGTCTGGTGTGGTCTGGTGTAGTGTAGTGTAGTGTAGTGTAGTGTAGTGTAGTGTAGTGTAGTGTAGTGTGGTGTAATGTGGTGTGGTGTAGTGTGGTGTAGTGTGGTGTAGTGTGGTGTGGTATGGTGTGGTGTAATGCAGTGAAGTGCAGCAACGTGGAACCAGTGCAAAGGTTTGTTAGATACTGCATATGTCTGTCTAGTGATTAGTTTTGCAGAGAGAGAAGAGATGAAAGGAATCAATACTGCACCTTCACACACAGAGTCAAGAAACCTCACATCTGCCAACAAACACACACCTGCATACACACACAAACAAACACACCTATGCACACACACACATACACATATACACACATGCACACACATACATACCTGCGCACACACATACACACAATGTTTTCTACCCAAGAAGAAAATACAGCAAGCATAAAGTAGCCAAAAACACACAACACAAAATACAGTTAAATAAAATTCAAATTGAAACCATGATAGAAAAAATCCTTCATAATAGAGGCCCTTTCAATTGAGATCTTAGACCACACAGTATCCAAGGTATCAAAACAAGGTCTAAAATCTGTCTGGTGCCAGGGGCTCATTAGGCCACTGTTAATCCCAGTTTTTGTGGTGACATTAAGTAACTGACAGTACAAGATTCTCCCCTGGATAGGATGACAGTCCATCACAGGTTTATAGTCTGTCTCAAGCCCCGGGGTCTCATCACACCACTGTTAATTCCAGTTTTTGTGGTGACATTAAGTAACTGACAGTACAAGACTCTCCCCTGGATAGGATGACAGTCCATCACAGGTTTATAGTCTGTCTCAAGCCCCGGGGTCTCATCACACCACTGTTAATTCCAGTTTCTGTAGTGACATTAAGTAACTGACAGTACAAGGCTCTCCCCTGGATAGGATGACAGTCCATCACAGGTTTATAGTCTGTCTCAAGCCCCGGGGTCTCATCACACCACTGTTAATTCCAGTTTCTGTAGTGACATTAAGTAACTGACAGTACAAGGCTCTCCCCTGGATAGGATGACAGTCCATCACAGGTTTATAGTCTGTCTCAAGCCCCGGGGTCTCATCACACCACTGTTAATTCCAGTTTCTGTGGTGACAACTTTTCGGGGCCAATATAGCCCGACCTTTCACTGAGCCACGTGTGACTTGCAAACTGATATTCAAGATTAGGGAACACTTTTTCTATGAGATGGAATAATGATTCCACCATCACGCCTATGGGACTTATATCAATAGCTCCCTTTCTATCTACAGGAAGTCTTCCGTACCCAAGCATTAACAGATTCTGTGCGAACTGCTTTGATTGCTTGTCTCCACCAAGATATGCCCTCATGTTTGTAGCGAGCTTCAAACCCTTGAAAGACGTCCAAAGAGTCAATTATTTCAAACAGGTTCAGATTTGATCAACCCTATCGCCTTTCGGACTGACTAGGAGAGTTTGTCTAAAATCTCCTTCTACTACTACTACCCTCACCATCATTACTATTAATACTACTACTACTACTACTACTACTACAATCACCACTACCACTACTACCAGTACCATTACCATTACCACCACCACCACCATTACCACTACTACTACCACAATCACCACCACCACTCCCATTACTACTACCACCATCACCACCACCACTCCCATTAGTACCAGTACCCTTACTACTACCACCATCACCACCACCACTACTACTACCACAATCACCACCACCACCACCATTACTACCACCACCATTACCATTACTACTACCACCATCACCACCACCACCACCACCACCACTACTACCACAATCACCACCACCACCACCATTACTACTACCACCATCACCATTACTACTACCACCATCACCATTACCATTACTATTACCACCACCACCACCACCACCATTACCATTACTACCACCACCATTACCATTACAACTACCACCATCACCACCACCATTACCATTACTACTACCACCACCACCACCATTACCATTACTACCACCACAATCACCACCACCGTCACTACCACCACTACTGCTAAGAACTACTACCACAGCCACTACGATAGATGATATAGAAAGAGAGTGAGAGAGTTTGGTAAAATATATAGAGAGGGAAAAAGATAGATATATATATATAGAGAGAGGTATTGTGACAGTCATGGATTCTAATGATATTCAATATTAACGATATTGAAGTTGATTTATATGTCGTAACAATTACATTGATAACTAACAACCCTTGGGACACAGATTTCAAAAAGGAAAACAGTTTTTTCTCTAGGATGTACAGTTTCAGAGCCTTCGCAAGACATACACATATACACAAATACACATATATACATTCTCATTTATAGTATATATACATATATATATATATATCATCATCATTTTTTTTTTTTTTTTTTTTACGTCTGCTTTTCCCTGCTTGCAAGGGTGGGACGGGAACTGATTCTGGCTTGATTTCTACAGCTGGATGCCCTTCCTAACACCAACCTCATTTACAGTGAGTGCTGGGTGCTTTTTTTGCCGTGGCACCTCCACGTCCACTTTGTAGTGGAATGATATGGACCCCAGTCCCTATCATCTCATTTCTACAGCTGAGTAAACTGGAGCAATGTGAAATAAAGTGTCTTGCTCAAGGAAACAACACATCACCCGGTCTGAGAATTGAACTCACAACCTTTCGATTACAAAGCCAATGCTCTAACCACTAAGCTATGTGCCTCCATCAAAGATATATATATATATATGATGATCTAACGCTCATAGCTGAATCAATGACCGAACTAGAGAAGAAATTCCAAACGTGGAAGCACGGCCTAGAATCAAAAGGCCTTAAAATTAACCTGGCTAAGACTAAAGTTCTAGTTTGTAGGAAAGAAAATAAGGCGGCAGTCCCATCGGGGAAATGGCCATGCTCAGTGTGTAGGAAAGGCGTAGGTAGAAACTCCATTTTATGTCCCAAATGCAAAGTATGGGTGCATAAAAGATGTAGTGGGATCACAGGTAAGCTAACTAAGAACATAGATTTTACATGTGGCCGGTGCTCTGGTGCAATAAGTAGCAGCAAGTGCCCACAAAATACTAGCTCCTTCAACTGCGCAGAGGGTTCTATAGAAATAGTGGACAGCTTCCGTTATCTGGGTGACAAAATCAGCAGTGGGGGAGGGTGCTCTGAAAGTACAGTAGCTAGAGTCAGAACTGGATGGAAAAAGTTCAGAGAGCTTATACCACTATTAGCCGCTAGAGGGTTCTCCCTAAAAATGAAAGGCAGGTTATACGATGCCTGCATACGAACAGCAATGCTGCATGGCAGTGAGACCTGGGCATTGTGTGCAGAGGATATACGCAGACTAGAGAGGAACGAAGCTTGCATGCTCCGCTGGATGTGCAATAGTAATATACGTGAACGGCAAAGCATAAACGAACTAAGGAAAAAATTAGAAATAAGAGGGATCAGATGTTGTTTACTCGAGAGAAGGCTACGTTGGTACGGTCACGTGATGCGCATGAAAGACGACAGCTGTATAACAAAGTGCAGGGCAATAAAGATAGACGGTAGCCACGGAGTAGGCAGACCCAGAAAAACATGGGACGAGCTGATAAATTCCGACCTCACACGCTTACACCTCTCCAAGACAATGTCACTGGACCGAGACCTTTGGCGGTACTCAGTAATAGAGAAGACCCGCCTTACCTAAATACAAAGTAAAAACCTACTACAGTCAGTAGACACCTCTATCAAAACACACCCCCGTCCCACCACCTCCACCCCACCCACACCACCCCTTTCAATGTAAAGTTATGTTGGTCCCACAACATCCAGGCCGAAACAAATGAGATCGTGTAGGTGTCACGACAAAAAACACACAGTCCACGCTGTAAATGTGGCCGTGTAGGCAACACGGTAAAAACCTCCCAGCCCCACACTGTAAATGTGGTTGGTGTTAGGAAGGGCATCCAGCTGTAGAAAACCCGCCAGACAGTCCACGCTGTAATGTGGCCGTGTAGGCAACACGGTAAAAACCTCCCAGCCCCACACTGTAAATGTGGTTGGTGTTAGGAAGGGCATCCAACTGTAGAAAACCCGCCAGACAGTCCACGCTGTAATGTGGCCGTGTAGGCAACACGGTAAAAACCTCCCAGCCCCACACTGTAAATGTGGTTGGTGTTAGGAAGGGCATCCAACTGTAGAAAACCCGCCAGACAGTCCTATGCGAGCAAGACAACCACTCTTGCCTCAAGTGGGAAAACCCCCGTCCAAACCCATGCAAGCGTGGAACACGGACGCTAAACCTGATGATGATGATGATGATGATATAAATCCGTAGAACAAATATTTGTTAGTAGCACAGAAGATCCGACTCTAAGGTGAAAACAGAAATTGTTTGTTTAAACTTTTAATCTGAGCTAATAAGATATATATATATATATATATATATATATATATATATACACACACACAGACATACACATTTATAAATATATACAAACACAGAAGAAACAAACTGCATCAAATGAAATTAAAACCTCTAAAAATAAAACATAGAAATTATTACAAACCAAATAATAAATAAAAACAACATAGCAAACATGTATTTAAATGAAACCATATGTAAAAACAAAAATAAAAATTAGTTGTCTGGCAGGTGAGGTGCAAACTTGTATGAGACCCCTGGCTAAACCCTTCACTGAGGCCCTTATGTCAAACTAATTATAATTTACTAGTGAAAGGGGGAGCCTATATCCTCCCTTGTTTGCTACACACTATTCACCTTCTCTCTTTGTACTGAGATTCATTTAGCTATGATATAATATTTTAGTAGAAAAAAAAAAAATGTCCTTTAAAATATTGTGAGGAACCTAGCTACATCACAGCCAGCTTTCCCCCCACTTTAATCAGGGTATATATTATCTATGATAGCAACAAAAATAATTTGGTGCCTTTTAAATATTATTAGGGCCTTCCCTCTTTAACGTAGGTATAACATATTAATTATGATAACAATAAATATTTTGGTGCCTTTAAATATTATTAGGGCCTTCCCTCTTTAACGTATTAATTATGATAACAATAAATAATTTGGTGCCTTTTAAATATTATTAGGGCCTTCCCTCTTTAACGTAGGTATAACATATTAATTATGATAACAATAAATAATTTGGTGCCTTTTAAATATTATTAGGGCCTTCCCTCTTTAACGTAGGTATAACATATTAATTATGATAACAATAAATATTTTGGTGCCTTTTAAATATTATTAGGGCCTTCCCTCTTTAACGTAGGTATAACATATTAATTATGATAACAATAAATATTTTGGTGCCTTTTAAATATTATTAGGGCCTTCCCTCTTTAACGTAGGTATAACATATTAATTATGATAACAATAAATATTTTGGTGCCTTTTAAATATTATTAGGGCCTTCCCTCTTTAACGTAGGTATAACATATTAATTATGATAACAATAAATATTTTGGTGCCTTTTAAATATTATTAGGGCCTTCCCTCTTTAACGTAGGTATAACATATTAATTATGATAACAATAAATATTTTGGTGCCTTTTAAATATTATTAGGGCCTTCCCTCTTTAACGTAGGTATAACATATTAATTATGATAACAATAAATATTTTGGTGCCTTTTAAATATTATTAGGGCCTTCCCTCTTTAACGTAGGTATAACATATTAATTATGATAACAATAAATATTTTGGTGCCTTTTAAATATTATTAGGGCCTTCCCTCTTTAACGTAGGTATAACATATTAATTATGATAACAATAAATATTTTGGTGCCTTTTAAATATTATTAGGGCCTTCCCTCTTTAACGTAGGTATAACATATTAATTATGATAACAATAAATATTTTGGTGCCTTTTAAATATTATTAGGGCCTTCCCTCTTTAACGTAGGTATAACATATTAATTATGATAACAATAAATATTTTGGTGCCTTTTAAATATTATTAGGGCCTTCCCTCTTTAACGTAGGTATAACATATTAATTATGATAACAATAAATATTTTGGTGCCTTTTAAATATTATTAGGGCCTTCCCTCTTTAACGTAGGTATAACATATTAATTATGATAACAATAAATAATTTGGTGCCTTTTAAATATTATTAGGGCCTTCCCTCTTTAACGTAGGTATAACATTAATTATGATAACAATAAATATTTTGGTGCCTTTTAAATATTATTAGGGCCTTCCCTCTTTAATGTAGGTATAACATATTAATTATGATAACAATAAATAATTTGGTGCCTTTTAAATATTATTAGGGCCTTCCCTCTTTAACGTAGGTATAACATATTAATTATGATAACAATAAATAATTTGGTGCCTTTTAAATATTATTAGGGCCTTCCCTCTTTAACGTATTAATTATGATAACAATAAATAATTTGGTGCCTTTTAAATATTATTAGGGCCTTCCCTCTTTAACGTAGGTATAACATTAATTATGATAACAATAAATATTTTGGTGCCTTTTAAATATTATTAGGGCCTTCCCTCTTTAACGTATTAATTATGATAACAATAAATAATTTGGTGCCTTTTAAATATTATTAGGGCCTTCC
This sequence comes from Eledone cirrhosa, assembly GCA_964016885.1. Taxonomy (NCBI): domain Eukaryota; kingdom Metazoa; phylum Mollusca; class Cephalopoda; order Octopoda; family Eledonidae; genus Eledone; species Eledone cirrhosa. The sequence continues at coordinate 20,958,666 of OZ024757.1, forward strand.
CTCTTTAACGTAGGTATAACATATTAATTATGATAACAATAAATAATTTGGTGCCTTTTAAATATTATTAGGGCCTTCCCTCTTTAACGTATTAATTATGATAACAATAAATAATTTGGTGCCTTTTAAATATTATTAGGGCCTTCCCTCTTTAACGTAGGTATAACATATTAATTATGATAACAATAAATAATTTGGTGCCTTTTAAATATTATTAGGGCCTTCCCTCTTTAACGTAGGTATAACATATTAATTATGATAACAATAAATATTTTGGTGCCTTTTAAATATTATTAGGGCCTTCCCTCTTTAACGTAGGTATAACATATTAATTATGATAACAATAAATATTTTGGTGCCTTTTAAATATTATTAGGGCCTTCCCTCTTTAACGTAGGTATAACATATTAATTATGATAACAATAAATATTTTGGTGCCTTTTAAATATTATTAGGGCCTTCCCTCTTTAACGTAGGTATAACATATTAATTATGATAACAATAAATATTTTGGTGCCTTTTAAATATTATTAGGGCCTTCCCTCTTTAACGTAGGTATAACATATTAATTATGATAACAATAAATATTTTGGTGCCTTTTAAATATTATTAGGGCCTTCCCTCTTTAACGTAGGTATAACATATTAATTATGATAACAATAAATATTTTGGTGCCTTTTAAATATTATTAGGGCCTTCCCTCTTTAACGTAGGTATAACATATTAATTATGATAACAATAAATATTTTGGTGCCTTTTAAATATTATTAGGGCCTTCCCTCTTTAACGTAGGTATAACATATTAATTATGATAACAATAAATATTTTGGTGCCTTTTAAATATTATTAGGGCCTTCCCTCTTTAACGTAGGTATAACATATTAATTATGATAACAATAAATATTTTGGTGCCTTTTAAATATTATTAGGGCCTTCCCTCTTTAACGTAGGTATAACATATTAATTATGATAACAATAAATATTTTGGTGCCTTTTAAATATTATTAGGGCCTTCCCTCTTTAACGTAGGTATAACATATTAATTATGATAACAATAAATATTTTGGTGCCTTTTAAATATTATTAGGGCCTTCCCTCTTTAACGTAGGTATAACATTAATTATGATAACAATAAATAATTTGGTGCCTTTTAAATATTATTAGGGCCTTCCCTCTTTAACGTATTAATTATGATAACAATAAATAATTTGGTGCCTTTTAAATATTATTAGGGCCTTCCCTCTTTAACGTAGGTATAACATTAATTATGATAACAATAAATATTTTGGTGCCTTTTAAATATTATTAGGGCCTTCCCTCATTAACGTATTAATTATGATAACAATAAATAATTTGGTGCCTTTTAAATATTATTAGGGCCTTCCCTCTTTAACGTAGGTATAACATATTAATTATGATAACAATAAATAATTTGGTGCCTTTTAAATATTATTAGGGCCTTCCCTCTTTAACGTATTAATTATGATAACAATAAATAATTTGGTGCCTTTTAAATATTATTAGGGCCTTCCCTCTTTAACGTAGGTATAACATTAATTATGATAACAATAAATATTTTGGTGCCTTTTAAATATTATTAGGGCCTTCCCTCTTTAACGTATTAATTATGATAACAATAAATATTTTGGTGCCTTTTAAATATTATTAGGGCCTTCCCTCTTTAACGTATTAATTATGATAACAATAAATAATTTGGTGCCTTTTAAATATTATTAGGGCCTTCCCTCTTTAACGTATTAATTATGATAACAATAAATAATTTGGTGCCTTTTAAATATTATTAGGGCCTTCCCTCTTTAACGTATTAATTATGATAACAATAAATAATTTGGTGCCTTTTAAATATTATTAGGGCCTTCCCTCTTTAACGTATTAATTATGATAACAATAAATAATTTGGTGCCTTTTAAATATTATTAGGGCCTTCCCTCTTTAACGTATTAATTATGATAACAATAAATAATTTGGTGCCTTTTAAATATTATTAGGGCCTTCCCTCTTTAACGTATTAATTATGATAACAATAAATAATTTGGTGCCTTTTAAATATTATTAGGGCCTTCCCTCTTTAACGTAGGTATAACATATTAATTATGATAACAATAAATAATTTGGTGCCTTTTAAATATTATTAGGGCCTTCCCTCTTTAACGTAGGTATAACATATTAATTATGATAACAATAAATATTTTGGTGCCTTTTAAATATTATTAGGGCCTTCCCTCTTTAACGTATTAATTATGATAACAATAAATATTTTGGTGCCTTTTAAATATTATTAGGGCCTTCCCTCTTTAACGTAGGTATAACATATTAATTATGATAACAATAAATAATTTGGTGCCTTTTAAATATTATTAGGGCCTTCCCTCTTTAACGTAGGTATAACATTAATTATGATAACAATAAATATTTTGGTGCCTTTTAAATATTATTAGGGTCCTAGCTATATCACAGCCAGCTTTTCCTCTTTAACTTAGGTATAATATATTATTTATGATAGCAACAAATAATTTGGTGCCCTTTAAATATTATTAGGGCCCTAGCTACTTAACAGTCAGCCTTTCCCACTTTATTCTAGATATATTATATTACCTATGATAGCAACAACATAAATTTGGTGCCCTTTAAATATTGTGAGAGCCCTGGTTACATCACAGTCAGTCTTCCCTTCTTTAACCTAAGTATAATATGTTATTTATGATACCAACAAAATTAATTAAAGGCCCTCGGCTTCAGCATAGTAGGCTTCCCCCAACTTTAACCTAGCTATAATATGTTATATATGATAGCATCAAAATTAACTAAGGGCCCTTGGCCCCAGTGTAGCCACCCTCCCACTAAATTTAATCCAATGCCATGCTCCAGAGTATCTTAGTTTTTTTCTTTCCACTCTGGTGATTCTGTGAATGAATTCTCTTATGACAGATCTAAATGGAGAGGTTAATAGCTGAAAGGTTTGAGGTTAATAGAATTATCTCTAACTTCACTTTATCTCCTCCTTCACCTTCTTCCTTTAACTTGACACTTCATCTACCTACAAATTGCTGTCTGATTTTTTAGCCCCCAAATTCTCTCCCTACATATTTATCTACCTACCTACCTACCTCTTTGTCTGTCTCTCTCTCTCTATCTATCTATCTACCTATCTACCTACCTACCTACCTACCTACCTACCTACCCCTTTGTCTGTCTCTCTATCCATCTATCTATCTATCTACCTATCTCTTTGTCTGTCTCTCTATCCATCTATCTATCTATCTACCTACCTCTTTGTCTGTCTCTCTATCTATCTATCTATCTATCTATCTATCTATCTATTTATCTCTCAATCTATCTATCTATTTATCTAGCTATCTATCCAGAGGTTATATGGTGGTCGAGGTTAAAAGGGCTGAGGTCAGACACCTTTCTCTCCGGCGAGCAACTGATTCGTTTTTTTCAAATATCATTTCGGAAGAGGAATCAGGATGGAGAGAGAGGTGCTGTACCCCAGCAAATTTTATAAAAGGTGGGTGAATGTGCCAAAGATGGCCCGAGTGGTTGGGCCTTCTCTCTATATAAGCCTGTAGGTTGAGGAAAAAGAGAAAGAGAGAAAGGGAGTACTCACTCTTGGTGCTCCTGGAGATGAGGGTTGTACATTTTCTCGGGGTGAGTACAACCCCAGTGTAACGGGATTTCAATTGTTATTTGTTATTTTATTAATAGTTTTATTTTCATATACCTGTATGTAAACTCCTCATTTGTATTTGTCCCCTTCTTTTGTGCCCTTGTGGCTAATAAAGAAATTTATCTATTCATCTGTCTATCATTTTATCTATCTATCAACCTATCTATCTACCTGATATTATATTTGGGTGGCAAATCCCGCCGAGGTTGACTTTGCCTTTCATCCTTACGGGGTCGATAAAATAAAGTACCAGTAATGCACTGGGGATAATTACTGGCCTTGTGCCAAAAGTAGAAACAATTATATTTGGGTGGATTGGCAGTATCAGTAGAGAGTCGGACACCGTGCTTTGATGCATAGAGTTATGGTCCTTTATGTTCTGAGCTCAAATCCTGCCGAGGTTAACTTTGCCTTTCATCCTTACGGGGTCGATAAAATAAAGTACCTGTAATGTACTGGGATAATTACTGGCCTTGTGCCAAAAGTAGAAAGAATTATATTTATCTAATCTATCTAGCTACCTATCTGTCTATCTCATTGTTTGTCAATCTATTTTCCTATCTATCTGTTGCCTGATTGTCATTCTCTCTGCCTGCCTGCCTGTCTGTCTGTCTGTCTGTCTGTCTGTCTGTCTGTCTGTCTGTCTGTCTGTCTGTCTGTCTGTCTGTCTGTCTGTCTGTCTGTCTGTCTGTCTGTCTGTCTGTCTGTCTGCCAGCCTACATACATACTTAGCTATCTATTTACCTATCTATCTACCTAAATACATACATAAGTATGTATTTAGGTAGATGGATAGACACCACACCACACCACACCACACCACACCACACCCCCCGCCCCGCCCCGCGCCACACGCCACGCCACGCCACCCCACCCCACCCCACACCACACTACACTACACTACACTACACTACACTACACTACACTACACCACACCACACCACACCACACCACACCACACTACACTACACTACACTACCCTACCCTACCCTACCCTACCCTACCCTACACTACACTACACCACACTACCCTACCCTACCCTACCCTACACTACACTACACTACACTACACTACACTACACTATGTATGTATTTATGTATGTATGCATGTGCAGAAATATATATATATATATATATATATATATATATATATATATATATATATATATATATGAGTTGTTTTTTTCTCGTTGCTTTGGTCCTTGTGGTTGGCTCACCGGCCGCAGTCTTCAATTAGTCAAGCTGTCTAAACGTAATGTTATTACTCTAAGGTAAAACTACCTCATTGAGTGCTTAGCTGCACATTCCGGATTGCATTCATTAGCTTAGCTGCACATTCCGGATTGCATTCATTAGCTTAGCTGCACATTCCGGATTGCATTCATTAGCTTAGCTGCAGCCAGAGCTTCGATTATGCTGAACTTCCATTTGTATATATATATATATATATATATATATATATATATATATATATATGTATATATAAATACATAAACGGAGAAAGCTAATAGCGATATATATTTATATATATATATATATATATATATATATATATATATATATATCATCATCATCATCATCATTTCATTTTACGTCCGCTTTTTCCCTGCTTGCAAGGGTGGGACGGGAGCTGATTCTGTCTTGATTTCTACAGCTGGATGCCCTTCCTAACACCAACCTCATTTTACAGTGAGTGCTGGGTGCTTTTTTGCTGTGGCACCTCCACGACCACTTTACAGTGGAATGATAGGGACCCCAGTCCCTATCATCTCATTTCTACAGCTGAGTAAACTGGAGCAATGTGAAATAAAGTGTCTTGCTCAAGGAAACAACACATCACCCAGTCTGAGAATTGAACTCACAACCTTTCGATTGCAAGGCCAATGCTCTAACCACTAAGCCATGTGCCTCCATATATATATATTTACTCAGCTGTAGAAATGAGATGATAGGGACTGGGGTCCCTAACATTCCACTGTAAAGTGGTCGTGTAGGCGCCATGGAAAAAAAGCACCCAGCACTCACTGTAAATGAGGTTGGTGTTAGGAAGGGCATACAGCTGTAGAAATCAAGCCAGTGTCAGTTCTCGTCCCACCCTTGCAAGCAGGGAAAAGCAGACGTAAAATAAAATGATGATGAAATGATGAAGGAAGAGTGGTAAGGAATCATATATATATATACTCTGTTTCCAGAAATAGCCGGCAAAACGGCTCGAGCTCTGCTGTCGGGGTCTTGAACATTTTCCTATATGTATATGTATATATATATATATATATATATATATATATATATATATATGTGTTGGTACCACAACATCCAGTCCGAAACAAAAGAGGTCGTGTAGGTGTCACGACAAAAAACAAACACACAGTCCACGCTGTAATGTGGCCGTGTAGGTAACATGGTAAAAACCTCCCAGTCCACACTGTAAACGTGGTTGGTGTTAGGAAGGGCATCCAGCCGTAGAAAACCCACCAGACAGTCCTATGCAAGCAAGACAACCACTCTTGCCTGAAGTGGGGAAAACTCCCGTCCAAACCCATGCCAGCGTGGAAGATGGACGTTAAACGATGATGATGATGATGATGATATATGACATGAAGTAATGATTGAGTGAATTACTCATTTGAAGTAAACTCACTTTCAAATAGTCACTTTCTACCTCCATTCAAAATACTTTTGTCTGACTGATACACTAAATTCACATCACATGTAAACTGTCTGTGTACAATTGCTTCAGAAGAGAATTACAATACTACAATGTTGAACTAATATATCTTCCCAACGTTTATTAAATATGAGAAGTTACAAATATTACACACTGAACTTCATAAATTGCTCTGCATCTATAATTTTATTTTGACAATAGAGATGTGTTATGAGACAACACTATTGGTTTCTACTAAGTAATGCGGATGTGGTGGCATGTGGCCTAGTGGAAAGTGTGTTGGACTTATGATCATAATGAATTCCATGTGTCTAACACACGTGGACATGCCTACTAAGTCAGAAAACAGCACAGCTCCCATGACTTTCGGAAACATTTTTTCACGCCCGCCCAGAGTTGCTGAAGCATGGAACAAACTACCTGCATCAGTTGTTAGCTGCTGGGACACTGCGTCCTTCAAAACCTCTGAGCTTCCTGATATTCCCCCTCATACACTGTTCATTTTCCTGACATTTGTACATTATTCTATGTATTATACATGCATCTTTGATGAGTTGTAGTGCACCTGAGCACTGTACACAATAATTTAATTATATCATAATGTTGTAGGTTGATTCCTGGACTGGGTTGTGTGTTGTGTTCTTGAGCAAGACACTTCATTTCCTGTTGCTACTCAGCTGAAAATGAGTACCAGCAATATTTGGGGGTTTAACCCTGTAATGGACTGGTGTCCTGTCCAAGGGGAAGTCTTGTTCTCTCAGTCACTTAATGCCACAGAAACCAGGATAAGCACCAACCTGAGGAGCCTTGGTAAATGAGGATACAGCATGGCCAAATGGTTAAGAAATTAATTTTGTAATTATTTAGTCCCAGGTTCAATCTTGGGCAAATGCCATTTACCATAGCCTCATGTCAATCTAAATCTTGTGGTGGAATACTTAGGCCATGTACAGAGCACACAATGCATCACCCAGACTGGAAATTGAACTCACAACCTCATGATTAGAAGCCCAAAGTTCTAGCCACTAAACCATGCACAATGATCAAGAATTTAGAGGGATTGATTAATGTAACCAACTTTCTTCTTATTAAGTTGGGGTTTGCAGCATAACTTAAGAAAGGTTCTTATGTAAAATTATGATTTTAGATAAATACTAGCAGAATGGCCCGGCATTGCTTGGGATTTGCTCTAGGGTTCTTAAATATTTGATATATATTTATCCTTATCGAGCCTCGTGAAATAACTACGTTTGTTTATATTTTGTTATTGTGTATGCAAATATATCTGTACACGAATATATAATTATATATATATATAAACTGTATATATAACAGTACAGAGAAGTATGGAATACCTCAGCCTCGGGATGTTTTCTACATTTTGTGCTTATAAAAAAAATTTGTCGTAGATTACCATGGGTTTTTTCCGTGCGAAGAAAATCAATACTTTATCGCGAAATAAATACTTTTGTTTATATTTTGTTATCAAGCTTTTATTTAAAACAAAACAAAGGGATTTTACATAAAATTATGATGGAAGGATTTTAGCTAGATATAATGGTTTCTGATTTAGGCACAAGGCCAACAATTTTGGGGGAGGGGTAAGTCGATTAAATTGACCCCAGTGTATTACTGGCGTTTTATTTTATAGACCCTGTAAGGATGAACGGCAAAGCTAACTTTGGTGGCATTTGAACTAAGAAAGTAAAGAGATGTAACTATATGCAGTGTAGCATGTTGTCTGAGACTCTATCGATACTGCTAATCCACCATTTTAGCTAGATATAATGACTTTAAAACAAGAAGTTTTGTATCATAAAATAAGTCATGGTTTCAGTCAATTTGGTTTCTAATGAAAGACACTACCAACAGTTTTCAAATGATTTTGAAAATAATCAAGAGTTTGGAAGGATTTAGTAATTTAATTAAATTTCTTATTATTAAGCTGATGTTTGGAACATAATTTTATTTAAAAATTATGACATAAAATTATGATGGAAGATTTTTAGATAAAAATAAAGACTTTAAAGATTTTGTTACCATATAACTAATGAAAAACACAAATAATTTTGAAAACAATCAGAAATTTAACCAACTTTCTCATTATTCAACTGATATTTGAAACATAATCTGATAAAAAATCTCTGATGTAAAATTATAATTGTTTCTACTTTTGGCACAAGGACAGCAATTACCCAGTGTATTACTGGTACTTTATTTTATCGACGCCGTATGGATGGAAGGCAAAGTTATAATGGAAGGTTTTTAGATAAATATAAAGACTAAATATTTCATTACTTTATTTCTAATAAAATTCACTCTTTAGGATTTTTAAAATAATTTTGAAAATTATCAAGAATTTGGAAGGATTTAGTAATATAACTTTCTCATAATTCAGCTGATATTTGGATCATAATTTGATAAAGATTTCTGATATAAAATAATAATGGAAGGATTTAAGATAAAAACAAAAAGATAAACTATGTCAATGTCAATATATGGTATATTTAATGATATACAGGATGTTTATGAAAGACAGTGCCAGATTAAGTTTTACCACTGAAGGGAGACCTGCCCCAAAGTCTTACAAGGGATAAGACCCTGTTGAAGGAACCCAAATAACAGGTTGAGGGTTAAACTGGATGATGGATTAAATTTTACTACTCAAGGGAGATCTGGACCAAATACTTGCAACAAACTGGACCCTGTTAAAAGCACCCAAATGCCAAGTCAAGGGTTAAATTAGGTGAGAGATTAAGTTTGATGGCCCAAGAATATCTCAGTAGGGTTTGAACTCAGAAATGGAAAGTGTCGGAAAAGAAATAACACAAAAAGTTCTACCCAATGTTCTAATGCTTCTACTAATCCCCACCCACAGCCCCAACCCTCCATATGGACAGGTATGCTTTAAATAATAGTTTGACTCAACCAGGGCTGACATGCAGGTAAACAAAAGCAGCTTTCAAAGGGGGGGGGGGTGATGGATATTTCTTTTTTTTTTTTTTAGAAACACATCACGCAAGAGAGTTTTTATGGAATACTTGATAATGTTTTAGAGCAAAAACTGAGACATTTTGAAAATATAATTGAGAGTCTTAGTAAGACATTGCGAAAAGAACAGATAATAAAAATGCAGAAAAATAAAATAACTATAACAACAAATATAAAAAAAAACCAATCAAACACAAAAGTAACTATTTTAAACTTTGTGCATATATATAAATGTATGTATATATATATACCTGAAACATGAAACAACCTTCAAGCATCCTGACAAAAAACATGCCACCCAGCTCGCAAACCAAGTATGGAGCCTTAAAAATAACCGCGCACCTTTTCCCATCAAATGGAGTATATTAAAAAAATCTACTGCCCATGTTAATGGGACGAAATTATGCTGCTTTTGTAACTCAGAAAAATGGAATATACTCTCTCAACTGGCTGCAGGTAAACACTGCCTAAATACATGACTTAACTGCTTTAGCAGCAGTCCATACGAAATGAAGTACAGTCTAAATAAATGGTTTAGATCTGAATAACTAATCCTGATGTCGAGGAATATCTTTGAGTTACTGACTAATTTGCACGTCAAGGAATTTGGATTCTTTGAGTCAGCATAGAAAAATTACAAGTCTGTAGTATATTTGAGTTCAAATCTCGCCGAGGTTAACTTTGCCTTTCATCCTTACGGGGTCGATAAAATAAAGTACCAGTAATGTACTGGGTAATTGCTGGACTTGTGCCTAAAATAGAAACAATTATTTCTAGTTATATTTTTATGAACTTATCTGTTTTTGTGGAAAGGTAGCCATAAGTTTTCTGGCCATGTTTTGTTGTGATTTCGTCTCATATGCATCTTTCTGGCAGTGCACTTCTCCATTTTGTTGCATAAAATAGTGTTACGAGTGCAATCCCACCTTTATGCCCAAAACTGCACACAAATTGGTGGCTGAAAAGGTCTGGAAATCCCTCTTCTTTTAAGAAATTGTTTTTGTGCTTGCTTTTTTTTTTTATTGATTATATATATATATATATATATATCCATGTGTAGTTGACAGCTGAGAGAAAAGAGTACTAAAAACGGAAGTAGAGTTTAATAATTAATTTTATTAAGGCTAAATAGCAAGTCTTATTATTCTGGAGTTTAGCTTTAATAAAATGAATATATCTATCTATCTATATATATATATATATCAGCTTAAAGCCAGTTTTAAACTAGTTAGACCATTACTCAACAGAGTACTCAATACTTGGGGTGGTTGAGTATGGCTATATTATAAAGAGTCAGGACCAGACAGCTGAACTCTTGCTGTTGCAGCAGCTAGTTCCAGACAATATATATATGTATATATATATATATATATATATATATACATACAGCAAAGTTGCACACATAAAAATAGCTGTCTTTGACTTTCAGGTATATATATATAAGCTAGGAGACAAGTGTACTTAGCAAGAAGGGAAGCTGAGGAAAGAAAGTTTAAGCATGTTCTACAACGCGATGACCAAAAACGTGAGGTGTTCAGGATTGCTAGGCAATGCGTCAAGGAAAACCGTGATATAGTCGGGGAGAAGTGTGTACTAAACGACGATGGCACCTAGAAAAACCTGGGACGAGCTGATAAACTCCGACCTCACACACTTACACCTCTCCAAGACAATGTCACTGGACCGAGACCTTTGGCGGTACTCAGTAACAGAGAAGACCCGCCTTACCTAAATCTAAATACATAGTAAAACCTACTACAGCCAGTAGGCATCTCTAACAAAATACCCCCCCCCCCCCCGTCCCACCACCCCCACCCCATCCACGCCACCCCGTTCTATGTAAAGTTATGTTGGTGCCACACCATCCAGGCCGAAACAAATGAGATCGTGTAGGTGTCACGACAAAAAAACACACAGTCCACGCTGTAATGTGGCCGTGTAGGCAACACGGTAAAAACCTCCCAGACCCACACTGTAAATGTGGTTGGTGTTAGGAAGGGCATCCAGCTGTAGAAAACCTGCCAGACAGTCCTATGCGAGCAAGACAACCACTCTTGCCTCAAGTGGGACTACCCCCGTCCAAACCCATGCAAGCGTGGAACACGGACGTTAAACGTTGATGATGATGATGATATAGTGGTTAGGATTCCTGGCTTTCACCCAGGCAGCCCGGGTTTGATTCCCGGCATGGGAACTCTAATCATTTATGGAGGCACATGGCTTAGTGGTTAGAGCATTGGCCTTGCAATCGAAAGGTTGTGAGTTCAATTCTCAGACCGGGTGATGTATTGTTTCCTTGAGCAAGACACTTTATTTCACATTGCTCCAGTTTACTCAGCTGTAGAAATGAGATGATAGGGACTGGGATCCCTATCATACCACTGCAAAGTGGTCGTGGAAGTGTCACGGCAAAAAAAACGCCCAGCCCACACTGTAAAGTGGACGTGTAGGCGCCACGGAAAAAAAGCACCCAGCAGTCACTGTAAATGAGGTTGGTGTTAGGAAGGGCATCCAGCTGTAGAAATCAAGCCAGAATCAGTTCCCGTATGAGCAAGACAAGGTCAGCCGACCGGACACTTCCCACAACAGGAACAACCCGTCTAACCCATGTTAGCGTGGAAGAACGGACGTAAAATGGTGATGATGATGATGATATATATATATATATATATATATATATATATATATATATATATATATATATTAACCTGAAGGTGAAAAACAGCTATCTACAGGAAATTTGGTTGCTATTTCTAACAGAGTCAGCACACAGAAGCCTTCTTATGCTAGCTCATCTTTTTAATAGGTTGTCTTATTTAGTAGGATCTCGCCTGGATAACCCCCTCCCTCAGCCCTCCATAACAAGAGTAAATAAATAAATAAATACAGAAAAAATATAAACAGAGAAAATAATAGATGAAACAGTCAAAACAAATCTACTTTTAAAATTGCTGCCACCCCGACTACCACCCCCAAGCCCACCCCACCATATACTTTATATGAAGAAACCTTCTAATATCTGAAATTCTTCAAAACCTCTTACTAAGAGCAGCATCTGGTTTTTCACTTTTTGTTATACCTATTATGACTAACATACAAAGGCCTGTGATTTGGTGATAGGTACAATACAGCCCAGCCACACAGCCACTTCTACACTCCAACACACACATCAGTACTAACCCAGCCACACACACACACACACAAACACTCCAACACACACACCAGTATTAACCCAACAACACACACCAATATTAACCCAACACACACACACACAAAAACACTCCAACACACACACATCAGTATTAACCCAACAACACACACACACACACAAAAACACTCCAACACACACACACACATCAGTATTAACCCAATAACACACACACACACAAACACTCCAACACACACACCAGTATTAACCGAGCCACACAGCCACTCTAACACTCCAACTATCATTGAAAGCAACTTCTTTACACTTCCATAATAATTGTTTCTACTTTAGGCACAAGGCCAGCAATTACCCCAGTGCATTACTGGTACTTTATTCTATCGACCCCGTAAGGATGAAAGGCAAAGTTAACCTCGGCGGGATTTGAACTCAGACCGCAAGGGGACGTAACTCTATGCCCCAAAGCATGGCGTCCGACCCTCTACCGATACTGCCATCCATAATAATTGTAGTAATGGTTCCTGATTTAGGCCAGGGGAAAGGGGCAGTTGATTAAATCGACCCCAAATACTTTATCAACTCATATGATGAAAGGCTAAGTTGATCTCAGTAGGATTTGAACTCAGAACATAAAGAGCCAGAACTCTGTGCCCCACACGTTACCAATTCTATCACTTACCTCAAAAAGCAATAAAAATATAAATACAGTCAATCCACCACCCTTAATATTAATAAAATTAATAGTAATTATTGTGAAGAGGAATAGAATGAGATAGTTGGGACATGTGTTGAGGGAAGATGAAAGTGATTGGGTGAGAGGTGTGATCAAAATGTGGAAGGAAGTAGAGGAAGGGGCAGACCATGTAAGACATGAGTCATGATGATGGAGGAAGAAATGCAAGCCAAAGAGATGATAAGGGAAAATGAGGATAAGGAAAAATGGAGAAGCTTATCATGGGACCTGCAAGATTAACCCTTACTTTAGCAGGGAAAAACAGCCTTAGCACTTGTTATTGTCGCTCCAAATGGGGAAAAAATGGCTCTTTTTGTCAGTGATTGGCAGTCTTAACCCTTTAATGTTCAAACCGGCCAAAACCGGCCAGAATTCTCTACCTCTTTCTGTTGAAACTGACTGTAACTGGTCACTCAAACTGATGTTAAGGTATTGTTCTCAAAATAAATACTTTCAAAATCTCATAGATTCGATATTATGTGAGATAATTATGTGAGGTAAAGCCTTTACCATGAAAATATAATAGTATATATAGAGTAATGTGAATTTTATGTGAGATAATTATGTGAGGTAAAGCCTTTACCATGAAAATATAATAGTATATATATATATAAAATAATGTGAATGCTAAAGGGTTAAGGCCTATTTTGTGGTGAAGAGTCACATCTTACAAGAGGTGCCTCTGATACGGCTATCATGGGATAGTCTAGCCAAACAGGTAGGATCTAGGATCACAAAAATCCTGCTTGTTTCATAGTAAGCAGTAATTCATGCTATAATAATCAATTTAATTAAATGACCTTGGTGTCATGAACAGCAGTGGCTTCACAGATGATTGACTAATACTTGGACAGTAGGCTGACACAACTGCCCCAGTTAGTCTTTTGTTACAAAGTTGTCATACCATTTTCCATTACAGTTGAACCCAAACTTTTCACATAATCTCCAATGCTGCCACTTTATCATGTCACCAAGTTTTGTATTCATTCTGATACAATATGGCTAAATGTCTCATGTACCTTCCCACACATCCTACACAGTGGTGATAACCTTGTCCACATTAACCTTGATCCTATTAGTTCTTATTGCTTGGTCTTGGGCTGCCATAATCAAACCCTCTGTCTCCCATTTCAAGGGACCTCTTCTGTACCTATGTCCATCATTATCATTTCTGACAGCCGTTGTGTTTACTTCATAGGCTGAATATAATGGTTTCACTTCAAATATGGCTGTTCTCTGGTTATTTAGACTTTCTTTGTGAGTCTCCCTTTCCATCAGAGATTCTCCCTTTTATCATTATTATTATGCGGTGGATTGGCAGTATCGGTAGAGGGTCGGACGTCATGCCTTGACGCATTGAGTTACGGCCCTTGCCATTCTGAGTTCAAATCCCGGCGAGGTTAACTTTGCCTTTCATCCTTACGGGATTCGATAAAATAAAGTACCAGTAATGCACTGGGATAATTGCTGGCCTTGTGCCAAAAGTAGAAACAATTATTATTATTATTATTATTTATTGGGCGGTGGATTGGCAGTATCGGTAGAGGGTTGGACGCCATGCTTTGCAGCATAGAGTTACGGCCCTTTATGGTCTGAGTTCAAATCCCGCCGAGGTTAACTTTGCCTTTCATCCTTACGGGATTCGATAAAATAAAGTACCAGTAATGCACTGGGATAATTGCTGGCCTTGTGCCAAAAGTAGAAACAATTATTATTATTATAATTATTATTTATTGGGTGGTGGATTGGCAGTATCGGTAGAGGGTTGGACGCCATGCTTTGCAGCATAGAGTTACGGCCCTTTATGGTCTGAATTCATGTCCCACCGAGGTTAACTTTGCCTTTCATCCTTACGGGGTCGATAAAATAAAGTACCAGTAATGCACTGGGGTAATTGCTGGCCTTGTGCCTAAAGTAGAAACAATTATTATTATTATTATTATTTTTTATTGGGCGGTGGATTGGCAGTATCGGTAGAGGGTTGGACGCCATGCTTTGTAGCATAGAGTTACGGCCCTTTATGGTCTGAGTTCATGTCCCGCCGAGGTTAACTTTGCCTTTCATCCTTACTGGGGTCGATAAAATAAAGTACCAGTAATGCACTGGGGTAATTGCTGGCCTTGTGCCAAAAGTAGAAACAATTATTATTATTATTATTATTTATTTTTTTAAAACGATTTTAAAGAAAGGAAGTTGTATGACTTATGAGGAAAAAATAATATGCATAGCAAGTATTGTTATGTAAAGTATTGCTATGTTAGCTGATAAACAGGAAGTGACGTGAACAAGAAAATTAAATATAGCAAAAATAAATATAAGAATTAAAGCTAAAAAAACTAAAATAAAATAACTGAGTTGAGAGGTTGAGAATTGGGGGGAAATATATATGCTAAGGAGTTTTAAAAGCAGTTGATTTAAGTAATGGAGATGGTGGATGGGGTAAACTGGGGAGGAGGAAACTAACCCCACCCTAACCACCACCACAAACACTAAAACACACAATAATAAAAAAAAAAAAGTTAACAAAATACGAAAGCTATATTGTTATTTTGGGGGTTTTCTATGAAGATGATTAGAAAGTTCTTGAATAAAAATGTTGAAGAGGTACTCTTGTAAAAAACAACAAAAAACCACCAACAAATTTGTATCATGGTTAACAAAACTGAACACACACATAAATATATATGTATATATTTACATATATAGATGTGTGTAACATTATCCACAACAGGACAACTCATCTAACCCATGCCAACATTGAAAAATGGACGTTAAACAATGATGTTGATGATATGTATATAGTTTAGGAATTATAACATCCAGTTACTGTAGGTTCACCATGGTCAATACATGGTCTCCAGTATATATTTTGGGGTTGCACTAAACAGAGTGTAATAATTGTTTCTACTTTTGGCACAAGGCCAGCAATTACTCCAGTGTATTACTGTTACTTTATTTTATCGACCCCCGTAAGGATGAAAGGCAAAGTTAACCTCGGCGGGATTTGAACTCAGACAAGAAAGGGCCATGTAATAATAATAATAAAATAGTTGAGGTGCCAAATTTACATTACATTTATTGAGACATGACGGGTGTTTCATGATTGATCAGCTCAAGGTTTGATCTGTACCGATCAGGCCCCAATCTGGAATCAAAAGTTCATCAGACTTCATCATCATCATCGTTTAACGTCCATCTTCCACGCTAGCATGGGTTTGGACAGGAATTTTACCACTTGAGGCAAGATTGGTTGTCTTGCTCGTATAGGACTGTCTGGCGGGTTTTCTACAGCTGGATGCCCTTCCTAACACCAACCACGTTTACAGTGTGGACTAGGAGGTTTTTACTGTGTTACCTACACGGCCACATTACAGCGTGGACTGTGTGTTTTTTTTGTCGTGACACCTACACGACCTCATTTCGGTTGTGGTAATTACTAATCAATTGAGAATGCGCATCACACCTCAATAAATGTAATGTAGATTTGACACCACATCTATATATATATATATATATATATATGCACACACACATAACAATCTATCTATCTGTCTCTCTCTCTCTATATATATATATTATGAAGATGGGGAAGGCAACCGGTCCATCGGGTATAGCTGCCGAGATGCTGAAGGCATCTGGGTCTGTAGGTCACACTATAACCACACCTATTGTTAACCAGGTAATACTAGAAGGTGTCATACCAAAAGATTGGTGCAGTAGCATCATTGTCAACTGCTACAAAGGTAAAGGTGATGCACTCGATAGAGGAAACTATAGAGGTATAAAGCTGATGGACCAGGTCATGAAAGTAACAGAAAGAGTTATAGCACAGTTGATTAGGGACCGGGTGAAACTAGATGAGATGCAATTTGGGTTTGTACCAGGAAGAGGCACCACTGATGCCCTCTTCCTTGTGAGGCAGTTACAGGAAAAGTATCTAGCTAAAAGTAAGCCACTCTACCTGGCATTCGTCGATCTTGAGAAAGCCTTTGACAGAGTTCCACGTGCTGTAATCTGGTGGGCTCTTAGAAAACTAGGAGTAGATGAATGGTTTGTGAAAGCTGTACAAGCCATGTATAGGGGAGCAGTCAGCATAGTTAGGATTAGCAATGAGTATAGCGAGGAATTTAGTGTACAGGTTGGTGTCCACCAGGGCTCTGTTCTTAGCCCTCTCCTGTTCATCATAGTCCTGCAGGCAATAACGGAGGAGTTTAAGACCGGATGCCCATGGGAACTCCTGTATGCTGATGACCTCGCACTTATAGCTGAATCTATGGTAGAACTAGAGAAGAAATTCCAAACTTGGAAGCAGGGACTAGAAAGAAAGGGTCTCAAAGTCAACATGACAAAGACTAAGGTCCTTGTAAGTAGACTAGAAGACAGAACCCTCAGGGAAATTGCCTTGCTCAGTATGTAGGAAAGGTGTAGGTAGGAACTCCATTCTCTGCCCCAAATGCAAACAATGGGTACACAAGAGATGTAGCGGGATCTCAGGAAGCTTAATTAACAATGTAGGATTCACATGCAGCAAACAGCCACAGGAAACAAGTACGACCAAACTCTGGGAGGGCTCTGTAGAAAGAGTAGACAGCTTCTGCTACCTAGGTGACCGAATTAGCAGCGGAGGTGGGTGTTCAGAAAGTACAATAACTAGGGTAAGAACGGGATGGAAGAAGTTTAGGGAACTACTACCACTGCTAGCTGTAAAAGACTTCTCCCTCAAAATGAAAGGCAGACTATGATGCGTGTATCCGAACAGCGATGTTGCATGGTAGTGAGACCTGGGCGCTGAAGGTGGAAGACTTACGTAGATTAGAGAGAAACGAAGCCTGCATGCTCCGATGGATGTGTAATAGTAATATACGCGTACGACAAAGCATAAATGAATTGAGAGAGAGAGACTGAGCATAAGAAGAATCAAATGCTGTGTGCAGGAGAGGCGGTTACGTTGGTATGGACATGTGATGCGTATGAAGGATGACAGCTGCACAAACAGGTGTAGAGCACTAGAAGTCGATGGAAACCGCGGAGTGGGGAGACCCAAGATGACCTGGGATGAGGTGATAAAAGCCGACCTTACCCAATTACACCTCTCAAAGGCAATGACACACGACCGTGACCTCTGGCGTCACGCAGTAATACAGAGTACCCGACCTCCCATGGGTACAAGCTGAAGCATATAGACAATATGCCCCCACACTCCCCACTGCAAGGTGGTCGTGGAGGTGCCACGGCAAAAAAGCACCCAGCCCACACTGTAAAGTGGACGTGTAGGCACCACGAAAAAGCACCCACCACTCACTGTAAATGAGGTTGGTGTTAGGAAGGGCATCCAGCTGTAGAAATCAAGCCATGGTCAGCCGACCAGACACTGCCCACAACAGGACAACCCGTCTAACCCATGCTCGCGTGGAAGAACGGACGTAATACGGTGGTGATGATGATGATGATTATATATATATAAAGATATGTTTCTTTATTAGCCACAGGGGCACAAAAGAAGGGGACAAATACAAAGGGGGAAGTTTACATACAATAAAAACGTGTAAAATATCACAAATGCAATATATATATAGATAGATAGATATATACATATACATGTGTTATTTCCTTGAGCAAGACACTTTATTTCACATTGCTCCAGTTTACTCAGCTGTAGAAATGAGATGATAGGGACTGGGGTCCATATCATTCCACTGTAAAGTGGTCGTGGAGGTGCCACGGCAAAAAAGCACCCAGCACACACTGTAAAGTGGTCGTGGAGGTGCCACGGCAAAAAAGCACCCAGCACACACTGTAAAGTGGTCGTGGAGGTGCCATGGCAAAAAAGCACCCAGCACTCACTGTAAATGAGGTTGGTGTTAGGAAGGGCATCCAGCTGTAGAAATCAAGCCAGAATCAGATCCCGGTCCACCCTTGCGAGCAGGGAAAAGCGGACGTAAAATGATGATAATGATGATGACGATATATATATATAATTGTAGCTATATATATATATATATATATATATATAATGTGGGTAATAATAAATATTAACCAATTACAAGTATGAATATATATATATATAGTACTCCCCTTTCAGTATCAATAACAATTATACAAATATAATTATACACTTCTAATTGTATTGAGGTTTATATTCTTAATGAATTTCTTGAAATGCTAAAAAAAAAGAAAAAGAGTGGAGCAGCAAATCGATAGCATAGTATGGAATAATTATATTAATTATTGTTAATTATCGGAAATGTTCGTTACTAAGAGAAATGAAAATGAACATAATCAATAGCAGTGGTGAATATAATAATAATGATTTCTTATATAGGCACAAGGCCAGCAATTTTGAAGTGGGGAAAGGCGATTAAATCAACCCCAGTGCGGGACTGGTACTTTATTTTATCGACCTTATAAGGATGAAAGGCAAAGCTTACCTTGCTGTGATTTGAACTCACAATGTAAAAGGATATAATTTCTATGTCATGAAGCATGGTGGCCGATGCTCTACCAATTCTAACCAGCCAAGGAATGAACAAATCTTTCAACCAACCAGCTCACCAATCTACCAGCTAACCAACCAACTAGCTCACCAATCTACCAGCTCACCAACCAACCACCTCACCAATCTACCAGCTAACGAACCAACCAGCTAACCAACCAACCAGCTCACCAATCTACCATCTAACCAACCAGCCAGCTCACCAATCTACCATCTAACCAACCAACCACCTCACCAATCTACCATCTAACCAACCAGCCAGCTCACCAATCTACCAGCTAACCAAACAACCAGCTCACCAATCTACCATCTAACCAAACAACCAGATCACCAATCTACCAGCTAACCAACCAGCTCGCCAATCTACCATCTAACCAACCAACCACCTCACCAATCTACCAGCTAACCAACCAGCCAGCTCACCAATCTACCAGCTAACCAAACAACCAGCTCACCAATCTACCATCTAACCAAACAACCAGCTCACCAATCTACCAGCTAACCAAACAACCAGCTCACCAATCTACCATCTAACCAAACAACCAGATCACCAATCTACCAGCTAACCAACCAGCTCGCCAATCTACCATCTAACCAACCAACCAGATCACCAATCTACCAGCTAACCAACCAACCACCTCACCAATCTACCATCTAACCAACCAACCACCTCACTAATCTACCAGCTAACCAACCAGCCAGCTCACCAACCTACCAGCTAACCAACCAACCACCTCACTAACCTACCATCTAACCAACCAACCAGATCACCAATATACCAGCTAACCAACCAACCACCTCACCAATCTACCATCTAACCAACCAACCACCTCACCAATCTACCATCTAACCAACCAACCACCTCACCAATCTACCATCTAACCAACCAACCAGATCACCAATATACCAGCTAACCAAACAACCACCTCACCAATCTACCAGCTAACCAACCAACCACCTCACCAATCTACCAGCTAACCAACCAGCCAGCTCACCAATCTACCAGCTCACCAATCTACCAGCTAACCAACCAACCACCTCACCAATCTACCAGCTAACCAACCAACCAGCTAACCAACCTACCAGCTAACCAACCAACCACCTCACCAATCTACCAGCTAACCAACCAACCAGCTAACCAACCTACCAGCTAACCAACCTACCAGCTAACCAACCAACCACCTCACCAATCTACCAGCTAACCAACCTACCAGCTAACCAACCAACCACCTCACCAACCTACCAGCTAACCAACCAACCAGCTAACCAACCTACCAGCTAACCAACCTACCAGCTAACCAACCAACCACCTCACCAATCTACCAGCTAACCAACCTACCAGCTAACCAACCAACCACCTCACCAATCTACCAGCTAACCAACCAACCACCTCACCAATCTACCACCTCACCAACCAACCAGCTAACCAACCTACCAGCTAACCAACCTACCAGCTAACCAACCAACCAGCTCACCAATCTACCAGCTAACCAACCAGATCACCAATCTACCAGCTAACCAACCAACCAACCATTGGTATTTTGGTAACATAGTTACACTGCCTTATTTTCTATTTTTATGTTTATTGTTGTTTTATTTGATTATATGTTTATGGTTTTATACTATGTTTTATATTGTTTTTATTTTGTTCTACAATTTGTAGTTAGAACATGTTTCCAACTTCAAAACATTTACACAAAAATACTAGAGAAAAAAAGTTCAAACATTTCCCCAAAAGCAACCGTTCTACCATATAGCGGAAGTGATGTCTAGTTTTTCTGGTTTTGTTTTTGTTTTTGTTTTAGCTTGCAAAAAAAAAAACGAGGTAAATAGTGTATAATTTTATATTCTTCCATTCTTTGACTGGTATCAGTCAGTAGAATGCAGTCATACTGGGGTTTCATCTTTAAGGATTCTAGTTTATAATATCTACCCCAGTATTTTGCTATCAGAAGATAAAAGGAAATATTGACTGAATATCTGGAGAAATTATTGACTGATGTTCAATAAAATTATATACATTTTTGAAAAGTATGTTTGTTTATTTAGAAAGCCATGATATGCAGCAAATGGGTTAGATTGCCAAGGGAATTGGGAGAAAAAGTAAAATAAAAGAAAGGATGAATGATTGAAAGTTACCTTATCAATTTATTATTCGCCAAATTTTTTGGATTAACCATCCATTACCAAGGGGGTCCATAGGAGGGAGATTTGGAGAAAAAAAAAAAATGGAGATTTTTTTCTTGGTGGCTGTTTAACCTACTTACATTGCATAGCTTTCTATACAAATTGACATTTCAGTTTCATACTCCACAATGCTTCAAGTAAACTATCACATCTTTAAATCAATTTTTATTTTGGATGTGTATGTTTTCCTCATTGGGTTGCCTTCAATACAATGTAATATGTAATGTAAAATATAAAATTGACAGTCATCCGAATGTTGTATACTCATTAAGACTTTCTGAACTCAAGTTCAAAATATGCCAAGGTTAACTTTGCCTTTCATTCTCTTTCTCCTCTCCTTCTTTGGAAGAAATTGGTTGTGTTCAGACCTGTAGAGAGGATGGACTCCACAAGGTTTTAAATGCCCAAGACATGTTGTATATAATTGTGGTAAACCCTATGACCCAGTCAGGCATTATGGATCAACACATATATACAAAATGTAAAATCTAAAATGCCACTCAATGCACAATTGGGGCTTCTAAAGGCAGGTACTTGTATCATGGCACCTGCAGACCACCTGACAGAGTTCACTGGATGCATTTTATTGTGGCTCCTGCACGACCACCTGACAGAGTTCACTGGATGCATTTTATTGTGGCTCCTGCACGACCACCTGACAGAGTTCACTGGATGCATTTTATTGTGGCTCCAGCATTTAGACTTTACAATGTGAGCTGGGTGCATTTTAGCGTGGCACCACCACTAAAAGTTTGCAGGCTGGGTTGCATGCATCCATTTTATCATGACACCAGCATTGTCACATTATACACTTTACCGAGTGCATATTTCTGTGGAACCAGTACTACCATTTTACAGAGTGTACTGTGTGCACTTTATCATGGCACCAGTACTGCCACTTTACAAAATGTACTGGTTGCATTTTAAGATGGCGCCAACACTATCATTTTACAAACTTTACTGGGTGTATTTTATCATAGCAAATACACTACCACTTTACAGAGTGTACTGGGTGAATTTCATCATGACACCAGCACTACCACTTTACAGAAGTGTACTGGGTGTATTTTATCATGACACTATCGCTTCAACTTTACAGAGTGTACTGGGTGTATTTTATCATGACATCATTGCTACAACTTTACAGAGTGTACTGGGTGTATTTTATCATGACATCATTGCTACAACTTTACAGAGTGTACTGGGTGTATTTTATCATGACATCATTGCTACAACTTTACAGAGTGTACTGGGTGTATTTTATCATGACATCATTGCTACAACTTTACAGAGTGTACCGAGTGTATTTTATCATGACATCATTGCTACAACTTTACAGAGTGTACTGGGTGTATTTTATCATGACATCATTGCTACAACTTTACAGAGTGTACTGGGTTAATTTTATCATGACATCATTGCTACAACTTTACAGAGTGTACTGGGTTAATTTTATCATGATATCATTGCTACAACTTTACAGAGTGTACTGGGTGTATTTTATCATGACATCATTGCTACAACTTTACAGAGTGTACTGGGTGTATTTTATCATGACATCATTGCTACAACTTTACAGAGTGTACTGGGTGCATTTCATCATGTATATTTACATATAGTTTACAATTTGATTAGTTCAGCCTGTAATTTCTATCAAGTACACTTTTTTCATTATATGTGTACTCTTTTCATTGGTCACAGTCAGTAGACTATGGCCATGCTGGGGCACTGCTTTGATCTAGTCAATCATATTGACCACAGTACTTATCTTTTCAAGTCTGGTACTTATTGATCTCTTTTATCTAACTGCTATGCTACATGACATAAACACAAGGTATTGATCACCCTGAGGCTATAGTACAACTATCACCATCAGCACTAAGAACACAACCACTACCACCACCATCACCACTACTCTACCACCACCACCACTACTACCACCACCCAGTCACCACTACTACTACTACCACTACCCCTTAGCATGGCCACCAATGTAAATATTCTAGCAACTGTTATGAAAGCTGCAGCCAAATCATTATTCCAATGCAATAACAAACATACGCAGTCAATAAGAACTTCACTGTTTCTGTTAATCAAGGCAGTTAAACCATGCATGAGTGACCTGGGCACTACACATCCTTGCATCTGTTTAATCTAAATAGGTGTTTAAGAATTTGTGCAATCGTATTCAGCAGTGAAGCCTGAATAAACAGGCTGCTAGGTTAAATCACGCTAATTTCGGATTGCTCTAGATCTTTTCAGATTGTTCTAGATCTTCTCAGAAAAGTAACTTCTTAATGAGAGAGAGATATATGCTGTACAGGTTTTATTTGACTAATTATACAGCATTCAGCCCTACCACACCACAGATCACACTTTTTTCATAATTGGATCTTCAAATTTTAGTCTTCATATATACATTTATATACATGTATATATATATATATATACATATATATATACATATATATATATATATATATATATATATATATATATATATATATATATATATATATATATATATATATATATTTGTATACATATATATATTTATATATATAAGAAAGTTCAAGCATGTTCTACAACGCGATGACCAAAAACGTGAGGTGTTCAGGATTGCCAGGCAATGCGTCAAGGAAAACCGTGATATTGTCGGGGAGAAGTGTGTACTTAACGATGATGGCATACTTGCCATCACCGACACTGATAAGAAGGTAGCTTGGAAGTGTCACTATGAAAGGCTACTAAATGAGGAGAATAAATGGGAGAAAGACAGTCTCCCCCATATCGACCCGATAGAGGGACCAGCAGTGTTAGTCGAGGGGAGTATAATAAGTAAGGCAATCAAGGATATGAAGACTGGTAAGGCGGCTGGGCCTTCGGAAATAGTTGCTGAGATGCTGAAGGCATCTGGCACGGTGGGACACACCATGGTCACCCGCATAGTTAACCAAGTCGTACAGAATGGGGTTGTTCCGAAGGACTGGCATAGCAGCATCATCGTTAACTGTTATAAGGGTAAAGGAGACGCCCTAGATAGGAGTAACTATAGAGGCATTAAATTAATCGACCAGGTCATGAAGGTCACGGAAAAAGTAATAGCGCAACTAATCAGAGAGAGAATTGATCTAGATGAAATGCAGTTCGGCTTTGTGTCAGGCAAAAGCACCACAGACGCTCTTTTCATAGTACGACAACTACAGGAGAAGTACCTAGCTAAAGGTAAACCCCTCTACTTAGCTTTTGTCGACCTGGAGAAAGCCTTCGACAGAGTCCCCCGCTCCATTATCTGGTGGGCTCTTAGAAAACTAGGCGTTGACGAATGGCTTGTGAGGGCTATACAAGCCATGTATAAAGAAACAGTCAGCAAGGTTAGAATTAACAACGAATATAGTGAAGAGTTTAGCGTAAAAGTTGGCGTCCATCAGGGCTCTGTTCTCAGCCCCCTACTATTTATTATTGCCCTTCAGGCTATAACAGAGGAGTTCAAGACAGGCTGCCCATGGGAACTCCTATACGCAGACGACCTGACACTCATAGCGGAATCAATGGCCGAGCTAGAGAAGAAATTCCAAACATGGAAGCACGGCCTAGAGTCAAAAGGACTTAAAATTAACCTGGCTAAGACCAAAGTTCTAGTTTGTAGGAAAGAAAACAAGGCGGCGGTCCCTTCTGGGAAATGGTCGTGCTCGGTATGTAGGAAAGGCGTAGGTAGAAACTCCATCTTATGTCCTAAATGCAAAGTATGGGTGCATAAAAGATGTAGTGGGATCACAGGTAAGCTAACTAAGAACATAGACTTTACATGTGGCCGATGTTCTGGTGCAATAAGTAGCAGCAAGTGCCCACAAAATACTAGCTCTTTCAATTGCGCAGAGGGTTCTATAGAAATAGTGGACAGCTTCCGTTACCTGGGCGATAAAATCAGCAGTGGGGGAGGGTGCTCTGAAAGTACTGTAGCTAGAGTCAGAACTGGTTGGAAAAAGTTCAGAGAGCTTATACCACTATTAGCTGCTAAAGGGTTCTCCCTAAAAATGAAAGGCAGGTTGTACGATGCCTGCATACGAACAGCAATGTTGCATGGTAGTGAGACCTGGGCATTGTGTGCAGAGGATATACGCAGACTAGAGAGGAACGAAGCTTGCATGCTCCGCTGGATGTGTAACAGTAATATACGTGAACGGCAAAGCATAAACGAACTAAGGAAAAAATTAGAGATAAGAGGGATCAGATGTTGTTTACTCGAGAGAAGGCTGCGTTGGTATGGACACGTGATGCGCATGAAAGTCGATAGCTGTATTACAAAGTGCAGGGCAATAAAGATAGACGGTAGCCACGGAATAGGCAGACCTAGAAAAACATGGGATGAGCTGATAAACTCCGACCTCATACACTTACACCTCTCCAAGACAATGTCACTGGACCGTGACCTTTGGCGGTACTCAGTAACAGAGAAGACCCGCCTTGCCAGTAGGCATCTCTAACAAACTACACCCCGTCCCGCCACCACCCCCACCCCATCCACACTACCCCGTTCCATGTAAAGTTATGTTGGTGCCGCGCCACCCAGGCCGAAACAAACGAGATCGTGTAGGTGTCACGACAAAAAAACACACAGTCCACGCTGTAATGTGGCCGTGTAGGACTACCCCCGTCCAAACCCATGCAAGCGTGGAACACGGACTTTAAACGTTGATGATGATGATGATGATGATGATATATATACACATATATTTATATATACATATATATATATGGAGGCACATGGCTTAGTGGTTAGAGCATTGGGCTTGCAATCGAAAGGTTATGAGTTCAATTCTCAGACCGGGTGATGTGTTGTTTCCTTGAGCAAGACACTTTATTTCACATTGCTCCAGTTTACTCAGCTGTAAATGAGATGATAGGACTGCAAAGTGGTTGTGGAGGCGCCACGGAAAAAAGCACCCAGCACTCACTGTAAATGAGGTTGGTGTTAGGAAGGGCATCCAGCTGTAGAAATCAAGCCAGAATCAGTTCCCATCCCACCCTTGCAAGCAAGGAAAAGCCGACGTAAAATGATGATGATATATATATATTTATATATATATATATATATATACACACATATATATATACATACATATATATGTATACATATATATACATATATATATATATATATTTGTATACATATATATATATTTATTTATATATATATATATATATATATACACATATATATTTATATATACATATATATATATATAGATGATAATAATAATAATATTTATACTTATATATATAATCTATATACAATTATAACTAAGAAAGGGTAATATTTTGTATTACCCAATTACCAGTAAGAAAATTAGCTCAATGTAAATTTGAATAATATCCTAGTTGACATTTCAACACTAATTATGGCACAACAAGAACATTGAGTTAAAGTAGAAATACCTTATAGAAGAACAGTAAGGAAGAAGTGCCATGTAACACATACCGTTGGATTAAATGTTAGTTTTATATATATATATATGGAGGCACATGGATTAGTGGTTAGAGCATTGGGCTTGCAATCGAAAGGTTGTGAGTTCAATTCTCAGACCGGGTGATGCATTGTTTCCTTGAGCAAGACACTTTATTTCACATTGCTCCAGTTTACTCAGCTGTAGAAATGAGATGATAGGGACTGGGGTCCCTCTTATTCCACTGCAAAGTGGTCGTGGAGGTGTCACGGCAAAAAAAAGCACCCAGCCTACACTGTAAAGTGGTCGTGGAGGTGTCACGGCAAAAAAAAGCACCCAGCCCACACTGTAAAGTGGTCGTGGAGGTGCCATGGCAAAAAAAGCACCCAGCCCACACTGTAAAGTGGCCGTGGAGGTGTCACGGATGCTATATACTACATTTCTAGTTTTAAAACTAGAAATGTAGTATATAGCATAAGATGTACTGAAGGACAATGTAGAGATAAGAATATAGTGTACATAGATGAGACAGCTCGTAGTATAGGAGAACGGATAAATGAACACTGGCGAGAGCTTCAAGATAGTAAAGAATCATCTGTACTCTACCAACATGCTAAAATAGAACATAAGGGTAAATTAGAGAACATAGAAATAAAAATAGAATCTACACACAGAAAAGATGCAATGTTTAGTCAAATCACAGAGGCAATAAACTCCAACCAAAATTAAATAGAAAGCATGAATGGAATAGCAACATCACAACTTACAATTAAGGACAAAATGAAAACACACACACACATAGAACAAACAACCAACCAGTAACATGTAAATAAACAAATAAATAAACAAATATAAACACACACAGACACCCGGATGTAACACATGCGCAAACTAAGCACACAACACACACAAAAACAAGATGGCGTAGGACAGAACAAAGGAGAGGCACAAAAACAAAGAAAAGAATCCCCAGTCACTGAAAAGGTCACAGAATGTGTGACGAAAGAACTTTGACAATATATGAACAATCGTCTGGTTGTGGAACCAACCAACCAACCGGAAATTTATAAATTCCTAAATTTATGAATTTAATTTATAATAAATTTAAGTGAAAGCAACTGGTGCGTGTGTTTCTTATTGGCAACATGACCCTCCCAAAGCATAACAATGTATATATATACCTATATAGATACATACATATGCACATATATATACATACAGACATGTATACATACATACATGCATACATACATACATACACATATACATACACATATATACATACCTACCAAAAACCACACAGAATTAGTGAACCACACACATACTGTAGACAGCAATAATAGAATTGACTACCCCCACCACACCACCTTCTATGTAAGAACATTGTTTGGAAGGCTGCCATTGCTGGTGCTACCATTTACAGAACAATTTCAACACCTTCCTCACTATATTTAGTAGACTGCCAGTGTGTTTCAATTAATTTTTCAATATAATCAAATATTTGGGAGGGTTTTAGTAAATACTAGCAGAATGGCCCAGCGTTGCTCGGGATTTGCTCTATGGCTCTTATATATTTGATATATATTTATCCTTATCGAGCCTCGTGAAATAAATACGTTTGTTTATATTTTGTTGTTGTGTATGCAAAAATATCTGTACACGAATATATAATTATATATTTTTTTTACATTTTACATTCGCTTTTCCCTGCTTGCAAGGGTGGGACGGGAACTGATTCTGGCTTGATTTCTACAGCTGGATGCCCTTCCTAACACCAACCTCATTTACAGTGAGTGCTGGGTGCTTTTTTGCCGAGGTACCTACACGTCCACTTTACAGTGGAATGATAGGGACTCCAGTCCCTATCATCTCATTTCTACAGCTGAGTAAACTGGAGCAATGTGAAATAAAGTGTCTTGCTCAAGGAAACAACACATCACCCGGTCTGAGAATTGAACTCACAACCTTTCGATTGCAAGCCCAATGCTCTAACCACTAAGCCATGTGCTTCCATATATATATATAACAGTACAGAGAAGTACGGAATACCTCGGCCTCGGGATGTTTTCTACATTTTGTGCTTATAAAAAAAATTTGTCGTCGATTACCAGGGTTTTTTTCTCCGTGTGAAGAAAATCAATACTTTATCACGAAATAAATACTTTTGTTTATATTTTGTTATTGTGTATGCAAAAATATCTGTACACGAATATATAATTATATATATATATATATATATATTAAAATAACAGATTAAAGTTTAAGCAAAGATTCGCTGCTTTCACCCTTAAATCAATCTGTGAACGCAGAAGTAAATATTTCGAAAAACGTTACACACTATATAATATATATATATATACACTATATATATATATACATATATACACACACACAGCTCTGTCATAATGTCGTAATGCAGACAGCCAGACATACAGACAGATATTATAAGGGCACAACGTTATATCTATGTATCTATCTAAAAAGAAAGACTAAGAATTATAGAGAGAGATCGCTAAATCGCCTAATGCGGTCCCTAGGACATTGAAAATTTGAATTTATTTTTTGCTCAAAACACTCACAGGACCACAAGTATTATATGTGTAAAGTTTGAAAACAATCGGTTGGGTGGTTCTCGAGTTTTAGGGAGTCAGACAGACAAACGTTCTCTGTTTTAGATATATAGATAATAATATATCTGTAAATATAATATTTTAGTAATAGGCAGAGACCATAGCCATGGCTTAAGGAGTTAGTTGAAAACACTCAGAACAAAGCATCATCATCATCATCATCACCTTCATCATCCTCATTCTCCTCATCATCATCATCATCATCTACCTGATCATCATCATCACCATCATCATCATTATCATCAACATCATCATCCTCATCCTCCCCCTCTTCAGTTTATGTCCGAGCCATAGAAACCCACCAAAAATAAATGTTCCTCCCCCACCAGACCCAGGTCTGTTGAGTTGAGGAGGGGATGTGGAACACCAGCAGCACAACAACAGCACAACAACAGCAGCCTGCTAAAAGAGTGGATGAGTTCTTCAGTGTCGATGACCATCCATCCCAGCAATGGTCAAGTGTGGTCAGTACAGCTACACCCCTGACATGACAATCCAATAATATTTATTGTAAGATGTATTGACCATCCAATACATCTTACAATAATATTTATAAGATCATTTATAAAATAACAATTATATAATCTAATTACATTACAATGATAATTTATTATTAATATATAACATGTTTAACTAGAGTTATTACAAGCGTTGCCTTAAAAATTATTAAACTGGACCTGAAAAATGCGCAAGCTCAAAAGAGCCACAGAATGTTATAATAAACCTTCAAAAGTGTGGGACTAGAGTTGTTGCTCAAAAATATTGTAATCATTATCTATCGTACACATTGTGGCATCCTTTTATACAAAAGAGACTCATAACGAACTCAAGACGACACGATAATTATTTAAGTGAATTTATAATATAGAATTCAGTTTAAGTGCATTTCGTATTAATCATTACTAAACATCTAATATGAGATATTGAACATTAGCTTAAATAATTATTGTGTCGTCTTCAGTTAGTTATGAGTCTCTTTTTTATAAAAGGATGCCACAGAGTGTACAATAGATAATGATTGCAATATTTTTTAGCAACAACTCTTTTGAAGGTTTATTATAACATTCTGTGGCTCTTCTGAGCTTGTGCATTTTTCAGGTCTAGTATATATATATATATATATATATATATATATATATATACATTACACTTATATATATATACATATATACATTACACATATATATATACATATATACATTACACTTATATATATATATATATACATTACACACACATATATATATATAAGTGTAATATATATATATATATATAATCATCATCATCGTTTAACGTCTATCTTCCACGCGAGCATGAGTTATATATATATATACATACATACAAACAGACACTCATATAAATACAAACAAGCACACTCACACATGTATATTTATAAATGTATGTACGCGTGTATATAAATATATTAAAAAAATTTATATATGTATATATGTTTCTTTGTTTGTATGTATGTATGTAAAATACACCTACGTTTGTATGTATATATTACATACATACATTTGTATGTATGTATAAACACAGTCATGATGCAAGTGCCATTTCAGAAAATATCCCCAATAAAGAACTAATGCCATTCTCTTTGATGTGAAAGCCATGGAAAATATCAATATTTGGAATTCAGATGAATCCAACAGATTTCCTAGAAGTTCTATGGAGGATTCTTCTCCATATTACTTGTTATTTTCTACACTGCATTACACCATAATGATTCTTCACAGGATATCTGTTTCCATGTAATCTCATATCTAGCTTATTCTATTTTTCCTGTCATTTATAAGAACATGTATGTGTGTGTGTGTATATATATATATATATATATATGCCTGTGTGTATATACACACATACATACATAGACATATATACACACATACACACACATTCACATATATACATATACACATATATACACATACACACACATATGGTTTAGTGGTTAGAGCATTGACCTTGCAATCGAAAGGTTGTGAGTTCAATTCTCAGACTGGGTGATGTTGTTTCCTTGAGCAAGACACTTTATTTCACATTGCTCCAGTTTCCTCAGCTGTAGAAATGAGATGATAGGGACTGGGGTCCCTATCATTCCACTGCAAAGTGGTTGTGGAGGTGCCACGGCAAAAAAGCACCCAGCACCCACTGTAAATGAGGTTGGTGTTAGGAAGGGCATCCAGCTGTAGAAATCAAGCCAGCATCAGTTCCTGTCCCACCCTTGCAAGCAGGGAAAAAGCAGACGTAAAATGAAATGATGATGACACATATATACAAGGTAGCCCCAAAAATCATTAGACCATTTAAAATATAACAACTTTTTTACAATTAAATTTTGTGAATATTTAATGAATAAAAGGGTTATTATATTTTGAAATAAATAGTCTAGTGACTTTTGAGCCACTCTGTAGAAGTTATCTAATTTAAGCTGAGTTGTCATGGTTCCTCGGCTTAATATTTCAAAGTGCCTATCTTTGTTACAGGGTTTCAATTCCACACAATAGCTGGTAGCAACTTGTTTTTCTGTCCTTAATGGTCTTTACCCTATTTTATAGCATCTTAGAGCATGAGCACACTACACTTGATATTAATATATAGATATATAGATATATACATGTGTAAATATGAAGAAGCTTGGTAAAGGCTAATGGAGCTAATTTAGAATTACTTTATATTTATCTTGATCAAATCAAATGCAATTTACAAAAGGGCCGAATGAAAATTCAGGAACAATTAAAAATATTTAAGCTTTTTGACAGAGAATCATGCTGAGAAAAATATGATAACTTATAGGGTTAACTTTAAAATCTGAAATAAATCCAAATGTCCCAAATCTTGCACTAAGGTTCAAGTTAAACATCAATTCAGTACAGAGGTTCAAGTTGAGCATTAGTTTAGTACAGAGGTTCAAGTTAACATCAACATAGTACAGAGGCTCAAGTTAAACATCACCTTAGTACTAAAGCTAAAGTTGAAAATCAACTGAGTATAGATGCTCAAATTAAACATTAAATAGTTCAGAGGCTCAAGTTAAACTGCGACTTACAGGTAAACTAAAGATAAATATACTCTACTGAAGTTCAAGTTGAACATCGACTTAATACGGTGGCTCAAGGTAACATACTCTACTGAGGCTCAGGTTAAATAGTAGCTTATAGGAGCTCAAGGTAAATATACTCTACTGAGGCACGAGTTGAATTGCATCATGCAGAGGCTCAAGGTAAACATACTCTAATGAGGCTCAAGTTGAACATCGACTTAGTGCAGAGGTTCACTGTGAACATCAACTTAGAAGAGGTTCAAGTTGAACATCAACTTAGAAGCTGAAGATGAACATCTACTCTACACAAGTACTTATATGCACACAAAGAGGAAGACACATCCATATGTAAACACATATATACATATGAAATGTACACACGCACAAACCCAAATATATATATATAAGTATGAAGAGACCCACACAATCATCAAGACATACATACACATATATATATATATGAAGACATAGACACACATATATATGTATGAAGACATACACACACACACATATATATATATGAAGACACACATATATGTATGAAGAAATACATATATATGAAGAGACACACACATATATATATATGAGCTGTTGGTGTTGGTGGTGGTGATGGTGGTGTTGGTGATGATGATGATGATGATGGTGGTAGTGGTGATGGTGATGATGATGGTGGTGGTGGTGGTGGTGTTGGTGGTGGTGATGATGATGATGGTGGTGTTATTGGTAGTGGTGATGGTGATGGTGGTGTTGGTAATGGTGATGGTAGTAGTAGTAGTAGTAGTAGTGGTGGTGGTGGTGGGGTTAAGATAATAGTGCAATTTTGGTAGTTGGAAATATGTAACACTCTGCAGTTTAGTTATAGGAAATGGTACATGTAGAAGAATGGCGGTGTTGGTGGTGGTGTTGAAGGGGTGTTGGTGTTGGTGGCAGTGGTGGTATCGGTGGTAGTGTCATTGGTAGTGGTTGTGGTGGTGTTGGTAGTAGTAGTAGTAGTAGTAATAGTGGTAGGATGATGGTGGTGTTGGCGACAGTAGTTTCTCAAAGCAAACTATAAATTTAGTAATTACATTGTCAAGCGAACACTGCCACCACCACCACTACTGCCATCCCCCACCACCACCGCCACCACCACTGCCATGCCCTCATCCACTAAAACCACTGTCACTACCACTACCACCACTACTACCATCCCCCACTACCACCACCACTATCACCGCCACTGCTACCATCACCACTACCACTGTCCCTCACTACCACCACCACCACCACCACCACTGCCCCTCTCTACCAGGAGCCATATGAATAATACCAGAAAGAAAGAAAGAAAGACACAAGAGATAGGAGCTGTTTAAGTCTGCAATTCGTGCAGTGTAAGATGAGAGCTATTTGATAACATTATTTTAGAAGAGGTAAAATTATATCAGAAATTGATGAAATTGCAGGTATTTTCAAAGAAGCATTAACTTTATATTTCATTGCCATGTTCTTCCATCTTACGTTGTTATTTCTCATATTAAACATACGTGCCCAATATTATTATTATTGTTTCTTCACTCAGCTTCTAACACTAGAGATGTATTACAGTGTTAGCTGTTCACTACCAGTGAACTAAGGTAACACCCCTGATCTCAGCTTCTAACACTGGAGATATATTACAGTGTTAACTGTTCACTACCAGTTAACTGAGGTAACACCCCTGATCTCAGCTTCTAACACTAGAGATGTATTAGTGTTAACTGTTCACTACCAATTAACTGAGGTAACACCCCTTATCTCAGCTTCTAACACTGGAGATGTATTACAGTGTTAACTGGTCACTACCAGTTAACTGAGGTAACACCCCTTATCTCAGCTTCTAACACTGGAGATATATTACAGTGTTAACTGGTCACTACCAGTTAACTGAGGTAACACCCCTTATCTCAGCTTCTAACACTAGAGATATATTACAGTGTTAACTGGTCACTACCAGTTAACTGAGGTAACACCCCTTATCTCAGCTTCTAACACTAGAGATGTATTACAGTGTTAACTGTTCACTACCAGTAACTGAGGTAACACCCCTG
Organism: Eledone cirrhosa; assembly: GCA_964016885.1. NCBI lineage: Eukaryota > Metazoa > Mollusca > Cephalopoda > Octopoda > Eledonidae > Eledone > Eledone cirrhosa. Next base: position 20,993,780 of record OZ024757.1, read on the forward strand.
ATCTCAGCTTCTAACACTAGAGATGTATTACAGTGTTAGCTGTTCACTACCAGTGAACTAAGGTAACACCCCTTATCTCAGCTTCTAACACTGGAGATGTATTACAGTGTTAGCTGTTCACTACCAGTAACTGAGGTAACACCCCTTATCTCAGCTTCTAACACTAGAGATGTATTACAGTGTTAGCTGTTCACTACCAGTGAACTAAGGTAACACCCCTTATCCCAGCTTCTAACACTGGAGATGTATTACAGTGTTAGCTGTTCACTACCAGTAACTGAGGTAACACCCCTTATCTCAGCTTCTAACACTAGAGATGTATTACAGTGTTAGCTGTTCACTACCAGTAACTAAGGTAACACCCCTTATCTCAGCTTCTAACACTAGAGATGTATTACAGTGTTAGCTGTTCACTACCAGTGAACTAAGGTAACACCCCTTATCCCAGCTTCTAACACTGGAGATGTATTACAGTGTTAGCTGTTCACTACCAGTAACTGAGGTAACACCCCTTATCTCAGCTTCTAACACTAGAGATGTATTACAGTGTTAGCTGGTCACTACCAGTAAACTGAGGTAACACCCCTTATCTCAGCTTCTAACACTGGAGATGTATTACAGTGTTAGCTGTTCACTACCAGTAACTGAGGTAACACCCCTTATCTCAGCTTCTAACACTAGAGATGTATTACAGTGTTAGCTGTTCACTACCAGTAACTGAGGTAACACCCCTTATCTCAGCTTCTAACACTAGAGATGTATTACAGTGTTAGCTGTTCACTACCAGTGAACTAAGGTAACACCCCTTATCTCAGCTTCTAACACTAGAGATGTATTACAGTGTTAGCTGTTCACTACCAGTGAACTAAGGTAACACCCCTTATCTCAGCTTCTAACACTAGAGATGTATTACAGTGTTAGCTGGTCACTACCAGTGAACTGAGGTAACACCCCTTATCTCAGCTTCTAATACTGGAGATGTATTACAGTGTTAGCTGTTCACTACCAGTGAACTGGGGGTAACACCCCTTATCTCAGCTTCTAACACTAGAGATGTATTACAGTGTTAGCTGTTCACTACCAGTGAACTAAGGTAACACCCCTTATCTCAGCTTCTAACACTGGAGATGTATTACAGTGTTAGCTGTTCACTACCAGTGAACTGAGGTAACACCCCTTATCTCAGCTTCTAACACTGGAGATGTATTACAGTGTTAACTGTTCACTACTAGTGAACTGAGGTAACACCCCTTATCTCAGCTTCTAACACTGGAGATGTATTACAGTGTTAGCTGTTCACTACTAGTGAACTGAGGTAACACCCCTTGTCTCAGCTTCTAACACTGGAGATGTATTACAGTGTTAACTGTTCACTACCAGTTAACTGAGGTAACACCCCTGATCTCAGCTTCTAACACTGGAGATATATTACAGTGTTGGCTGTTCACTACCAGTAAACTGAGGTAACACCCCTTATCTCAGCTTCTAACACTGGAGATGTATTACAGTGTTGGCTGGTCACTACCAGTGAACTGAGGTAACACCCCTTATCTCAGCTTCTAACACTGGAGATGTATTACAGTGTTAGTTGTTCACTACCAGTGAACTGGGGGTAACACCCCTTATCTCAGCTTCTAACACTAGAGATGTATTACAGTGTTAGCTGGTCACTACCAGTAAACTGAGGTAACACCCCTTATCTCAGCTTCTAACACTGGAGATGTATTACAGTGTTAACTGTTCACTACCAGTAACTGAGGTAACACCCCTTATCTCAGCTTCTAACACTAGAGATGTATTACTGTGTTAGCTGTTCACTACCAGTGAACTAAGGTAACACCCCTTATCTCAGCTTCTAACACTGGAGATGTATTACAGTGTTAACTGGTCACTACCAGTGAACTGAGGTAACACCCCTTATCTCAGCTTCTAACACTAGAGATGTATTACAGTGTTAACTGGTCACTACCAGTGAACTGAGGTAACACCCCTTATCTCAGCTTCTAACACTAGAGATGTATTACAGTGTTAGCTGCTCACTACCAGTGAACTAAGGTAACACCCCTTATCTCAGCTTCTAACACTAGAGATGTATTACAGTGTTAACTGTTCACTACCAGTGAACTGAGGTAACACCCCTTATCTCAGCTTCTAACACTGGAGATGTATTACAGTGTTAGCTGTTCACTACCAGTTAACTGAGGTAACACCCCTTATCTCAGCTTCTAACACTAGAGATGTATTAGTGTTAACTGTTCACTACCAGTTAACTGAGGTAACACCCCTTATCTCAGCTTCTAACACTGGAGATGTATTACAGTGTTAGCTGTTCACTACCAGTGAACTGAGGTAACACCCCTTATCTCAGCTTCTAACACTGGAGATGTATTACAGTGTTAACTGTTCACTACCAGTTAACTGAGGTAACACCCCTTATCTCAGCTTCTAACACTGGAGATGTATTACAGTGTTAGCTGTTCACTACCAGTGAACTGAGGTAACACCCCTGTAGGCTGGTTGATTTGAGGAGGAGAGGGGTGCCCTTCCTAGGTGCTCTCAAAGCATCAGGTGGTTTGGGATTGGTAAGGTACCTGAGTCGCACTTGGGTGGTTTTCCCGACTATTGGGGAATTCTGTTGTTTGTCTTTTTGTTGTTTATTGTTATTATTGTTTTCTTTTACTCAAATGTTTTGGAAAGCCGCACTGTCGTTGTCTATTGTATTATCCCCTATTTGTAGGTCCTTGAGGCCAATGGAGAAAGTATTATTATTATCGTCACTGATATTATGATTATTATTATTGTTGTTGTTGTTGTTGTTGTTGTTAGGTCAGTGGATTGGCAGTATAGGTAGAATGTAGGACAACATGCTTTGTAGCACAGAGTTACTTCCCTTTACATCTTGAGTTCAAATCTACTTTGCCTTTCATACTTACAAATAAAGCACCAGTAATGCACTGAGGGTTGATTTAATTGCCTCTCTCTCCTCCTCCAAAATATGTTGGCCCTGTCCCTAAACTCAGTTGAATGAAGAAGATATATATCGTCCCTTGATTCACTTTAACAGGGAGATAACTCTCCCACCCTTGCAAGCAGGGAAAAGCGGACGTATAATGATGATGATGATGATGATGATGATGATGATGATGATGATGATGAACTGATTTGGACTGTAATAACCCATACAACCTACGACAGTATAGAAGGTAGATGTAAAATCATGATAGTGATGGTGATGATTTGTGGTATATAGTTACGTCCCTTTATGTTCTGAGTTCAAATATACCCCCCACTGATCAATAAAATAAAGTACCAGTACAGTAATGTACTGGCTCATTTTAATTGACTTTCCTATTTCCCTTCAAATTGCTGGCCTCCAGCGCAAAATCAGGAATCATCATTAATAGATCAGCTTCTCCTCCAGTTCTTACATTCTCACAATATAATTATCTGAGTATTGTCTAGACTAGTTGAATGTTGGAAGATTTAGCCTGTCAAATCTTCCAATTTATAATATGAAAACTGTCAAAAAGATAAGATGCCACCAACAAGAGAATTTGTTTTCTTAACCAAATTCTTTGGAGCTATGATCACGAAGAATTATAGTTTCATTTTTGCATTATCATATTTTTCACGTCAATTTCAATTTATCATGCCAAAATTATTTGTTTTAAATTTGGAATAACTTTAGCTCTGCTGAAATAATGTTACAACATTATTCATTGATTTTACTTGATTTAGAATATGTTGGCCTTTTTTTTTTACTTTTTAATTATATATATATATATATATATATATATATATATATATTTTTTTTTTCTGTAGAAGCCTTTGTGTTCTTGGTGACTATAGTGGTGGTGGTGGTGGTGGGGATGGTAGTGGTGGTGGTGGTGGTAGTGGTGGTGGTAGTAGTGGTGCTGGTGTTGATGATGGTGGCGGTAGTGTTGGTGTTGATGATGGTGGTGGTAGTAGTGGTGCTGGTGTAGATGATGGTGGTGGTAGTAGTGGTGCTGGTGTTGATGATGGTGGTGGTAGTAGTGGTGCTGGTGTAGATGATGGTGATGGTAGTAGTGGTGGTAGTAGTGGTGCTGGTGTAGATGATGGTGGCGGTAGTAGTGGTGCTGGTGTTGATGATGGTGGCGGTAGTAGTGGTGCTGGTGTAGATGATGGTGGTGGTAGTAGTGGTGGTAGTAGTGGTGCTGGTGTAGATGATGGTGGCGGTAGTAGTGGTGCTGGTGTTGATGATGGTGATGGTAGTAGTGGTGGTAGTAGTGGTGCTGGTGTAGATGATGGTGGCGGTAGTAGTGGTGCTGGTGTTGATGATGGTGATGGTAGTAGTGGTGGTAGTAGTGGTGCTGGTGTAGATGATGGTGGCGGTAGTAGTGGTGCTGGTGTTGATGATGGTGGTAGTAGTGGTGCTGGTGTAGATGATGGTGGCGGTAGTAGTGGTGGTAGTAGTGGT
>OZ024757.1:21005738-21033238 GCA_964016885.1 Eledone cirrhosa
AAAGTTGTGACTGACGCTATTCAGGAAGAGGTACTAAATACTGGCAATGAAGGAGATCCTTTTTTCACGCTCAGAGTTGCTGAAGCATGGAACAAACTGCCTGCGTCAGTTGTTAGCTGCCGAGACACTGCATCCTTTAAAACCTTCATGGAACAAACTGCCTGCATCAGTTGTTAGCTGCCGAGACACTGCATCCTTTAAAACCTCCATGGAACAAACTGCCTGCGTCAGTTGTTAGCTGCCGAGACACTGCATCCTTTAAAACCTCCATGGAACAAACTGCCTGTGTCAGTTGTTAGCTGCCGAGACACTGCATCCTTTAAAACCTCCATGGAACAAACTGCCTGTGTCAGTTGTTAGCTGCCGAGACACTGCATCCTTTAAAACCTCCATGGAACAAACTGCCTGCGTCAGTTGTTAGCTGCCGAGACACTGCATCCTTTAAAACCTCCATCGAACAAACTGCCTGTGTCAGTTGTTAGCTGCCGAGACACTGCATCCTTTAAAACCTCCATGGAACAAACTGCCTGTGTCAGTTGTTAGCTGCCGAGACACTGCATCCTTTAAGACCTCCATGGAACAAACTGCCTGCGTCAGTTGTTAGCTGCCGAGACACTGCATCCTTTAAAGCCTCCATGGAACAAACTGCCTGCATCAGTTGTTAGCTGCCAAGACACTGCATCCTTTAAAACCTCCATGGAACAAACTGCCTGTGTTAGTTGTTAGCTGCCGAGACACTGCATCCTTTAAGACACTCATGCTTCCCGAAATACGCCAAAACTACACCTGATGTACCCCTTCCATACACATGCACACGTGTGTGTATCATGACTCGTGCACTGTTCATTTTACTGATGTTTGTGCATTGCCCTATGTACTGTACATGCACTTTTTGATGAGTTGTGGTGCACCTGGGCACTGTACACAATATTTCATTATTATTATTGTTGTTGTTATTATATCATGACTCATACACTGTTCATTTTCCTGACATTTGTACATTATTCTATGTACTATACATGCACCTTTGATGAGTTGTAGTGCACCTGAGCACTGTACATAATAATTTCATTATTATTATTATTATTATCATGGGACACCAAAATACATGAAAGTGAGAATGGAGAAGAAGAAAGTGAGTGAGAATGACCAGATGATGATGATGATGATGATGATCAGAGAGACAGCCGAGGAAAGAGGAATTGGCCCAGCTAGATGAAAATCTATTTGGGTGATAAAATGGTGGGTACACTGACATGGCTAAGAGAGATGTATGATACTGATGAACCTGAAAAACCTGCAAGTCTAAGATATGAATTTGTTAATAGAATTTGTGTAGGTGCTGAAGTAGCAAAAGTGAATTCCCTTTTGCCGTATATACAGACATTTAATGCCACGGAAGTGCAGCTGGTACGCTAGTTGGAGAAAGAGTCTCAATACGTTAGTACAATATAAGCATCTTTATTTTATATAAAAATGACTTCTAGAGGACTAGAACTGTTTCAATCATATGAAATCATTGGGAACGTACTGATGATTTCAGATAAATGAAATAGTTCTAGTCCTGTAGAAGTCATTTCTATATAAATATGTATAAATATGATGCTAAATCCCTTAATATTCAAGGTCTGGGATGTTAATTCGTACAATTTAAAAAACATTTTACCCTATGGATTACATTAACTTGAAGTTTCAATGCATCATATTTTATATGTAATCACATGTAACTCCTGTTTTGCAACTGGGTCATCCCCACTCCCACTCCAGTAGAACGTTCATTCTTTATACATCTCTTTTCATGACAATTCTGTGTCTCCTGCAACATATCTGGAACTTTATAACATCATCAATCCTCTGCAAGGATGAAAGAGTAGTTGAGTCTTTAACGCAATACGTTCTAGAACAATCTGCTTATCACTAATATTAATTACACTTATACTAATTAAACTTGTTCTAATTACATTTAGTTCACACTAATAAACGTTATATTTATTTAAAACTAATCACACTAATTACATTTATTTAACACATGTGCTAATTAAATATTTTTTAACACAATTCTTTCTAATATTGGTACGGGGCCAGCAATCTAAAGGGAAACTTAATTACATTGACTCCAGTACTTTACTGGTAGTTTATTGATCTCAGAAAGATGAAAGGTAAAATTGACCTCAGTGGAATTTGAACTCAGAATATAGAAATGTGTAAGTAAATACCACAAAACATTTCGTCTGATGCTCTACTGATTCTGCCAATCCACACCAATCTTGTTTAAAACCACACCTGGTTCTATGAAAGAGAACCAATTATTTTAAAACTTAAATCTTTCAACATAATTTTACATAAGAATCATATTAAGTTACTATTCTAGTAATGAAATTATTAATGATTTTAGTAAACCCCTTTAAATTCTTCATTAATCATTTTGATACCAACTTGTCTTAAACCAACTCTCATTCTATGAAATAAAATCCCCCATCTTACTGAGTTCCAATTTAAATAAGAACCACCTAGGTAGGTAACTAGCTATGTGTGGTTACACACTTGTAAAAATTATCTCCTGTGATTATTCATGTTTATTTATATGTTAATCAATCTCTAGTTATTATAAAATGCTCGGACCTACTCGTTAGAATCTTAGAGCTTATTTTATGGGTGATATGGCGCATGTCTTTCTGGCATGACACCCATAATTTTGATTTAGATTAAATTCATTTGATTTATCTTAATTTTGGATATAGATATATAAATACGGCTCCTTAATTGTAGAGCTAACTCTGTTGAAAGGACTCGACTGATGTTTCTAATTGTCGATAGCCCTATTCACGCCACTGGGACGAAGCTAGTATGATGTGTGTATTTCTAGTAAATACTACACGTGCTGGCCAGTCGCTGATTTGAACTTGAAGTGTAAACAAGGATTGCTGGAAATTTCTTCCTTGTTGAAAATCCAAGTCTCCACTTCCGTGGTTTACCATCCGATTAATTGGTGAAATATATTTCTTTAATGGAATATATACAGGGAAGATTAATCATATTATAAGGTATCTATTTTTGAAGTTCTGGTCAACTTTATTTAGTTACCTACCTAGCTATGTGTGGTTACACACTTGTAAAAATTATCTCCTGTGATTATTCATGTTTATTTATATGTATAGCTTATTTTACGGGTGATATGGCGCATGTCTTTCTGGCATGACACCCATAATTTTGACTTAGATTAAATTCATTTGATTTATCTTAATTTTGGATATAGATATATATATATATATATATATATATAAATATATATATATAAGCTTGAAACTAGTACATCGTTCCTATGTCAGTGTTGAACAAAAAGGTGATGTGGTTGCCTAAACACTGAACGGCGTAATTCGGGCTGTTTGTTTGTTTACAAACAAACCGAGCATTATAATAAATGTTCGGTAAACCGATACGTGCATGTATATATGTGTGCATGTGTGTATATATATATATACATACTACTGAACGTCTGTATACATATATGTATGTACGTATACATACATGCATACTTACATTTAAGTAAGTGCCGTACGAAGAGTGAGAAATGAAATTTTGTTTCATTCTATTCCATTTATATATATATATATATAATGGCGGCATATGGCTTAATGGTTAGAGCATTGGCCTTGCAATCGAAAGATTGTGAGTTCAATTCTCAGACCGGGTGATGTGTTGTTTCCTTGAGCAAGACACTTTATTTCACATTGCTCCAGTTTACTCAGCTGTAGAAATGAGATGATAGGGACTGGGGTCCATATCATTCCACTGGACGTGTAGGTGCCACGGCAAAAAAGCACCCAGCACTCATTGTAAATGAGGTTGGTGTTAGGAAGGGCATCCAGCTGTAGAAATCAAGCCAGAATCAGTTCCCGTCCCACCCTTGCCAGCATGGAAAAGCGGATGTAAAATGATGATGATGATGATGATGATGATGATGATATATATACAGTAATAGAGTGTATGTATAATACTAGAGTGTATATCATTCTGCAGTTGACAATAATGGAGAAATCTATTCCCGTAACCTGGACGTATTAACCCCCTTACTTCAGATATCAAGAACTTGGAATAATTAAAAACTGATACAACATAGAAGGGCCTCTTTAAATATGTTATTGACTACATTGTGTTTGTGGCTTGGTGAATGGTACACTAGATTGTGAAGTGTTTACTGATAAGAAGGGCATCTAACTCTACCTCACATCAAACTCAATCAAAATGCACTCAATTTTGTGACTATCTTCTGCACCCTTTTATCATTTGAGTAACATGTGCAGAAATGTTACAAATTGCTGTAAAAATCTTTTGAAGTTATTGCACAATAATTGGAGCTATTGTTCAATAACTGTTCACCACATCTCTCATACATGATTAGGTAATGTGTGGTTTCTATTTGTTTAAATTCCTTTATGGATCATGGAAGATATTTGGATGTATTGTCAGGACTGTTTCATCTGGTCCATTAAATACTCGTTTGATATGACAATCTGCAACAAACTTTCTCAACATTCAACAGTTCAATATTTTTTTTAAAGGATTTTCAACATTTTTATGATTTATGCAGCATTTATTTTTGTCTTTTTGTCTTTGGAGAAAGTTTTCTGTTGTTGATTTCTAAAAGAAATCCCATTTTTTTTTCAATCATGGATTTTCTGAATAAAATCATTCTTGTTTATGGATGTTAAATAGCTTAAAGGTGGGTAGAGGTGTAGGGTGGATAGGGTGTATGTGGGGGAGGGGATAGGGAGTATGAGGAGTGGGTAGAGGGTGTGAGGAATGAGTAGAGGAGAGGGGTGGGTTGAGGGCATGAGGGGCGGATGGGGTTATGAGGGGTGGATAAAGGGTGTGAAATATGATAGGGGTGTGAGGGGGTGGTAGTGGAATAAGAAATATAAAGGAATGATTGAGAGAAAGGAAAGGAGGGGGGAGAAGGGTAGATAGGGTGTATATAGAGAAGGGGTGAGGGAGGAGAAGGGTACTCATGAGGTATATATAGGGATAGATGAACTAGAAAATAAGGGTGGGGTTTAGAAAAACAAAAGAAGAAAAAGAGGAAAGGGACAAAAGCGGGCACAAAATGAATGAAGTAGGGGGTCACCCCTTCCTCTACAAAGAGCAACAGGGACCCAAAAATGGCAAAAAGAGTAATGAAGACCCCGAAAACAACAACAACAACAACATCAGTAACTAGGACAATAACAATAAGGACCCAAAAATAACAACAACAACAATGGCGGCAACAACAACCACAAAACAACGACAACAAGAACAACAACTATGACAACAACAACAACAACAAAACGACACACGACACTGACACCCCCACCACCACCAACACCAACACCCATAACATCAACGACACCACCAACACCAACAACACCAACGACACTGACACCACCAACAACAACAACCCCAACAACAACACCAGCACCAACAACACCACCAACAACAACCCCAACAACAACACCAGCACCACCAACAACACCAACAACAACACCAGCACCCACAACATCAACGACACCACCAACACCAACAACACCAGCAACACCAACAACAACAACAACAACAACACCAACAACGACACCACCAACACCACCAACACCAACGACACCGACACCACCACCAACAACAACACCACCACCAACATCAACAACACCACCAACAACCCCAACAACAACACCACCAACAACCCCAACAACAACATCAACAACCCCAACACCACCAACAACACCACCACCGACAACCCCAACACCAGCACCAACAACAACAACAACAATTACAAGAAAAACAGTTAGAAGAGCTTCAACAGCATAACTGTGTTTGACATAAAATGTAATGAGGGGAGTAATGATGGGGGGTAGGGTGAGGAGGAAAGAGAGGGAGGGCTGCTTCATGGTGAGGGTGGTGGTGGGGCTGATGATGGTGGGGTAATGGTGGTGGTGGAGGTGGTGGTGGTGGGGTGATGGTGGTGGTGGAGGTGGTGGTGGGGTGATGGTGAGCTGATGGTGGTGGAGTAATTGTGGTGGTGTGGTGATGATGAGGGTGGTGGTAATGATGGGGTGGTTGGGGTGATGATAGGGGTGGTGGGGTAATGATGGTGGGGTGATGGTAGGGTGATGGAGAATTTCACCAAGATGCTACAAGACTTGATGACTTCCAAATAAGGAAGTAGATGCAGAGTTTTATAGAACTTACTAGAAGTAAAAAAGGGACAGCTGTAATGATCCCACTTTATGTGATGGAGGAGGAGGGGGTATGGTAGTAAATGTAATACGGGGTTGGAGTAGATTTTTCTTTCTGCTGGCACAGGCTCAGAAATTAGTTGGGGAAGTGTATGTATTTGATGGAATTAACCCAAGTATATACCCGGTACTTGTAACTATCAACCACAATAGGAAGGTAACAACAATACCTTAGATATAGGACTTCATGCTATAAACCTCTGATGGACTGGAATCCTGCCCAAGGAACTGAGATAAGTACCAGTATAATGAGCTTCTGGGTTTCAGACTTTAACCCTTTAGTGTTCAAATTGGCCAAAACCGGTTAGAATTCTCTACCTCTTTCTGTTGAAACTGGCTGTAACTGGTCGCTCAAACTGATGTTAAGGTATTGTTCTCAAAATAAATACTTTCAAAATCTCATAGATTCGATATTATGTGAGATAATTATGTGAGGTAAAGCCTTTACCATGAAAATACAATAGTATATATAGAGTAATGTGAATGTTATGTGAGGTAAAGCCTTTACCATGAAAATATGATAGTATATTATGTGAGGTAAAGCCTTTACCGTGAAAATATAATAGTATATATAAAATAATTGTTTCTACTTTTGGCACAAGGCCAGCAAATACCCAGTACATTACTGGTACTTTATTGTATCGACCCCGTAAGGATGAAAGGCAAAGTTAACCTCGGCGGGATTTGAACTCAGACTGTAAAGGGACGTAACTATGCTGGAAAGCATGGCGTCCGACTCTCTACTGATACTGCCAATCCACCGCCCTGGTATATATAAAATAATGTGAATGCTAAAGGGTTAACCCTGCGATGGACTGGTAGTATCCTATTCAGGGTCACTCATAATCTCATTTACACCAAGGGAACAGGGATGAGTTCCAGGATATTGAGTCTTCAGGCGTGACAGAGATTTTAGACTCTTTTTTTTAGACATTTACTGGGCTCCATATAATCATGTTTCCATCTCTCTCCAAATTGCTGGCCTTGTTTCTATCTTAAAAACCATTTTCATCTTCAGGAATAGTATTTTCTGTCTAAACTCTAGCAGAGAAATACAGAAATATTAATGTTTGCTAAATGGTGATTAAAATCGACTAGCTAGAACATACAGTAGCAGCAGACGAGAACTGGAGAGAAATATGTAATAAAAATGGTGACTTTGTATGGTAATTTAGTCATAGCAAGTGTTCAATAAAACTTCTATAAAAGTCCAGCAAGCTTCAGAAAAAGCAGCTAAATTTAATATAAGGAGAGCAGTTATCGAGAGATGAATAAATAAGCATGCAAATACATACGTAATAGCTTTGAAATCTAATCTAAGAAATTCATATTTTCTTTTGAGATTTTTATGTCTGTTCATATGATAAGTTATTTGAAATGCAATTGAACATGTAGAGACTGGAAGTAAATTGAATTTAAATATTATCTAATGACATAACTTCTGTTGATTCCGGTAATGGACTTTCAGTAGTTTGGTCAACTGAATACCTTGCTTCTTTAACTGAGTATTCTACAAAGATGTGTAACTTTAATGTAATTTCCAAGCTGAATAAGCATGGCACAGGTTATGTGAAAGAGCTGGACCTTTCTATTACATACACTATTGGGATAAATGTTTCCAGTACATGCTTTAAAGTTGTTGGTATTAGGAAGGGCATCCAGTTGTAGAAACCCTGCTCCCAGTACATCCTATAATGTAAGAGTGTCAGGGTCATGATAAAATGCTCAAAATACTTGGCATTAGGAAGATCATCCAGCTGTAGAAACTAAACTCCCAGTACATGCTGGAAAGTGGTTGGTGTTAGAAAGAGCATCCAGCTATTGAATTGAATGTTGAAGCAAAATATGGTCACATGACTAGCTTAGTCTAAAAAATGTGACAACTCATCTAACCTATGCAAGAATGGAAGAAAATAGAGGTTAAAGGATGAGGATAAAGATAAAGATAATAATAATAATATTTATACTTATATATGGAGGCACATGGCTTAGTGGTTAGAGCATTGGCCTTGCAATCGAAAGGTTGTGAGTTCAATTCTCAGACCGGGTGATGTGGTGTTTCCTTGAGCAAGACACTTTATTTCACATTGCTCCAGTTTACTCAGCTTTAGAAATGAGATGATAGGGACTGGGATCCATATCATTCCACTGCAAAGTGGTCGTGGAGGTGCCACGCCAAAAAAGCACCCAGCACTCACTGTAAATGAGGTTGGTGTTAGGAAGGGCATCCCGCTGTAGAAGTCAAGCCAGAATCAGTTCCCGTCCCACCCTTGCAAGCAGGGAAAAGTGGACGTAAAATGAAAATGAAATGATGATATAATCTATATACAATTATAAATAAGAAAGGGTAATATTTTGTATTTCCCAACTACCAGTAAGAAAATTAGCTCACTGTAAAATATCAGAAATATTACAGAGCAGAAATACAAAATATAAAACAATCAAATTTTTGTTTAATGCATTTAATTGCTGATGACCGTTTCTTCCAGACAAATGTCTGAAATCATCGGAGCATACACAATGTTTAAACAAGCAATCATATTCCTAATCTTTAGAACATTTTTTTATTTTTATTTTGATGGAAGATAACAAGAACAAAATGATATTACAATGAAAAGATAGCAAAATATTGAAAAGTGTTATAGAGAGAGTATTATTTAAAGTCAATATATCAAGCATTGGTTAGAGCATTGGCCTTGCAATCGAAAGGTTGTAAGTTCAATTCTCAGACTGGGTGATGTGTTGTTTCCTTGAGCAAGACACTTTATTTCACATTGCTCCAGTTTACTCAGCTGTAGAAATGAGATGATAGGGACTGGGGTCCCTATCATTCCACTGCAAAGTGGTCGTGGAGGTGCCGCAGCAAAAAAGCACCCAGCACTCACTGTAAAATGAGGTTGGTGTTAGGAAGGGTATCCAGCTGTAAAAATCAAGCCAGAATCAGTTCCCGTCCCACCCTTGCAAGCAGGGAAAAGCGGACGTATGGATGATGATGATGATGATGATGATGATAGAATGCATTAAGGTAAGGCAGATGCATAGTGAGAGTTTGATTGTTTTATATTTTGATATATATATAGATATGTGTGTATGTATATTTATACATATATGTGTGTGTGTGTATGTATATATGTATGTCTTTGAGTATATATATATATATATATATATAAAAGAAAATTTCGCTCTACATGGCTGAATACAATAAATGTAATCTGAGTTGTTCGAATATTAATAATAACATTCGATTCGTTTGCAATTATGCAAACAAGCCTCAATTTTATAGCCATGTCAGTAGAATGAACACTTCATTCTTGTCCTTGTGTTGGCATACGAACAGATATATAAATCAGGATGGATTCAGTTTGAGACTAGTTAGATCATTACTCAACAGAGTACTCAATACTTGCAGTAGTAGAGTATGGTTATATTATAAAGAGTTGTGACCCCGATTGTTGAGCTCTTGCTGTTTCAATAGCTAGTTCCAGACAGTTTGCCAATGGCTTTCGCGGTTAACTGGGTGTGTTGTTTGTCCAAATAAGGGCATACATTGTTTATCCAATTGTAAAATCTCTTCACATGTGTAGGTTATTTTTTTTATATGGTTAGGCAATGGTTGTGTGTATAGATATCTATACACAAAACCATTCCCTAACCATATAAAAAACATAGGCCTTTGGAAATTAGTCTGGAACTTGCTGTTTCAACAGCAAGAGCTCAGCCATATATATATATATATATATATATATATATATATACACACATATATATATACACATATATATACATATATATTTATATATATATATATACATATTTACATATATATACATATATATATATATACATATTTACATATATATACATATATACACACACACACACATATATATATATATATATATATATACATATTTCGTTTCTGAATTTGTTTAGTAAGATTCTTTATCTGAAAATGTGTGTTGAAACTAGTAACATGTAAATAAGCAAATAAATAAACAAATATAAACACACACAGACACCCGGATGTAACACATGCGCAAACTAAGCTCACAACACACACAAAAACAAGATGGTGTAGGACAGAACAAAGGAGAGGCACAAAAACAAAGAAAAGAATCCCTAGTCACTGAAGAGGTCACAGAATGTGTGACGAAAGAACTTTGACAATATATGAACAATCGTCTGGTTGTGGAACCAACCAACTGGAAATTTATAAATTCTTAAATTTATAAATTTAATTTATAATAAATTGGAGTGAAAGCAACTGGTACATGTGTTTCTTATTGGCAAGATGACCCTCCCAAAGTATAACAATATGTATACATATTTACACACACACACACACACACACACACACACACGCACACATTCTCTCTCTCACTGAATATTAAATATATATGTTTATATACTTGGTTTTGATTTATCATTGCCATAATTTGGAGCGGAAATAGAAATGAAATATATTCATAAGATACGTAAATGGTTAGAATCAGATAGAGAGAGATACATAAATGGTTTGAATCAGATAGAGAGAGATACATAAATGGTTTGAATCAGATAGAGAGAGATACATAAATGATTAGAATCAGATAGAGAGAGATATATAAATGGTTAGAATCAGATAGAGAGAGATACGTAAATGGTTAGAATCAGATAGAGAGAGATACGTAAATGGTTAAACTTAGAGAGAGAGGGGAGAGAGAGAGAGAGACTTCTCTTAAATGTTGGCCAGACAAATTAATCCTTCTTTACTTAAAACCATAAAACATTATTTTAAACAGGTTTCTAATTTCATCTTTTATTCTGAAAATTTCTGTTTATGTGTGTGTGTGTGTAAATAGATATTTTATATTTATATCGAAGGGAAAGCAGACATTGAATAATGGCAATTATATATATATATATATATATATATATAACGAAGGAATTGTGGTAAGAAACCAGATGGACCATAACGCACCAGAGTACTCAATACTCAGGGTAGTAGAGTGGGAAATAGGAAAAAGTATGACCCCGATGGCAGAGCTCAAGCTGTTTCGACGGCTATTTCTAGACTATTTTAGTCTAGAAATAGCCGTCGAAACGGCTTGAGCTCTGCCATCGGGGTCATACTTTTTCCTATATATATATATATACATATATATATATATATAGATAGATATATACATATATATATATATATATATATGTATATATATATAGAGAGAGAGATGTATGTATGCATAATATATAATATACAATATACATAAACACATACACATATATAGACATACACATATATATACATATGTACAGACACACACACACACACACATATATATATGCTTATATTTATATAGCAGGAAAAAGAGACATTAAATGATCTGGATGATATATATGATAGATTAGATAGAGTGATAGACATCATCTATATATATATATTTTAATATCTGATATTTCATTTATCTCACGTGTCATGGTACAATCAGCTGCAGTTGTTTGATAAAATCAATTATTCGTGAAAACTAATCAGTTGTCTATTTTATGGAAAAGAGAGATTATCCATCAATGGGAGACATTGGAAGAAGGGTGCTGGTATCTTTATCATCTTATTTCAGCTATTATTTGGGGGAAGATATTGGTGTTGGGGCAGGAGAATCATATCTATGTGTGATATCTATAATCAGGAGCTGAAAATTAGATCAAGGAGTTGTTTTGGGGAGTCTTTCAGTCCTTGATCTGGGTCCAATCAACCCATGGCTGGGCTTGTAAGCATTCAGGCATTTTAAGCCATCTACAGCATCTTCAATTTTTCACTGCACATCACAAAACAAAAGACAAGATGGAGTAAGCAGATTAAGACCAGAAAGAAGAGGAGGCAGAAAAGAGAACAGATAGTCATTGAGGAGGTCACAGAATGTGTGACGAAAGAACTTTGACCAACCAACTAACGAATAACTAGTAATAAATATAAAGGGGAAAAGTGAAAATGATACAGTGTGTGTGTGTTTCTTTTTATTGGTACTACTGACAACATGACAATCTCCAAATATAACAATATTGCTCCAGTTTACTCAGCTGTAGAAATGAGATGATAGGGACTGGGGTCCCTATCATTCCACTGCTAAGTGGTCGTGGAGGTGCCACGGCAAAAAAGCACCCAGCACTCAATGTAATGAATACATAACAAATCATCCTTTTTTTATTACTATATATATATATATATGGAGGCACATGGCTTAGTGGTTAGAGCATTGGCCTTGCAATCGAAAGGTTGTGAGTTCAATTCTCAGACCGGTGATGTGTTGTTTCCTTGAGCAAGACACTTTATTTCACATTGCTCCAGTTTAGTCAGCTGTAGAAATGAGATGATAGGGACTGGGGTCCATATCATGCCACTGCAAAGTGGTCGTGGAGGTGCCATGGCAAAAAAGCACCCAGCACTCACAGTAAATGAGGTTGGTGTTAGGAAGGGCATCCAGCTGTAGAAATCAAGCCAGCGTCAGTTCCCGTCCCACCCTTGCAAGCAGGGAAAAGCTGACGTAAAATGATGATGATGATGATGACGATGATGACAACGACGATGATGACGATGATGATGATGATGATGATTGGTGTCAACACATGATTTCACATCAAGAATCTTGCAGAACACAAATACAGAAACTTATCTATATTTCCAAGAAAGAGAAATAAAAGAAGTGTTTGGGATGTTCTCAGCTGGCAATTATTATGTAAGTCCACCATAACATTGTATATCATGTTGTTTTACATAATTAGGGATCAATGGGAAGTGTGTATATGTGTACGTGTGTGGGTTGGGGGAGAGGGGGGCAATGAGGAAGTAATGCTGATAGGTGGTGGGGGGGGGGGCAGAGAGTAGAGGGGAGAGGTATGAGGGTGAGAAAGGGAAAGGAGATAGAATGAAAGGGGAGGGGGGAAAAAAAGGGGTTGGCAATGAGGAAGTAATGCTGAGGGGGGGGGGGGGGGAGAAGAGGAGGAGGAGGGTGATAGAGAAAAAAGGAGGGGGAAGAGGAGGGTGAAAGCAGGGGTGAGAAGAGATAGAGAAACAGGAGAAAGAGACAGAGAGTGTGTGTGAGTGATGTAGTGTGTGTGTGTATGATGTAGTGTGTGTGCGTATGTGTGTGTGATGTAGTGTGTGCGTGCGTATGTGTGTGTGATGTAGTGTGTGTGTGTGTGTGCGTATGTGTGTGTGATGTAGTTTGCTGGCTTCTCTAAACAGGAAAGAAAGACATTAAATCTGAGATTTTAGTTGCTCAAGATTAGAGGAACCAAGTAAACATACATAATGGAGTGTTAATGTAGTCCCAGCAATGGTGTAGAGTGTCAGGGTGTGTAGGGTGTAGGGTCTGAGGGTGTAGGGTGCCAGGGTGTAGGGTCTGACTGAGGGTGTAGGGTCTGAGGGTGTAGGTCTGTGGGTGTTGGGTGTAAGGTGTAAGGTGTAGGTCTGTGTGTGTAGGGTCTGAGGGTGTTGGGTGTAGGGTGTAGGGTCTGAGGGTGTAGGTCTGTGGGTGTAGGTCTGTGGGTGTTGGGTGTAGGGTTTGAGGGTGTAGGGTGTCAGGATGTAGGGTGTAGGGTGTGAGGGTGTGAGGGTGTAGGTCTGTGGGTGTTGGGTGTAGGGTGTAAGGTGTAGGTCTGTGGGTGTAAGGTCTGAGGGTGTTGGGTGTAGGGTGTAGGGTCTGAGGGTGTAGGTCTGTGGGTGTAGGTCTGTGGGTGTTGGGTGTAGGGTTTGAGGGTGTAGGGTGTCAGGATGTAGGGTGTAGGGTGTGAGGGTGTGAGGGTGTAGGTCTGTGGGTGTTGGGTGTAGGGTGTAAGGTGTAGGTCTGTGGGTGTAAGGTCTGAGGGTGTTGGGTGTAGGGTGTAGGGTCTGAGGGTGTAGGTCTGTAGGTGTAGGGTCTGAGGGTGTAGGTCTGTGGGTGTAGGTCTGTGGGTGTAGGGTCTGAGGGTGTAGGTCTGTGGGTGTAGGTCTGAGGGTTGAGGGTGTCAGGATGTAGGGCGTCGGGTGTAGGGTGTAGGGTGTGAGGGTGTAGGGTCTGTGGGTGTAGGGTGTGAGGGTGTAGGGTCTGAGGGTATGGGGTCTGAGGGTGTGGGGTCTGAGGGTGTAGGGTCTGTGGGTGTAGGGTGTATAGGGTGTGTAGTCTGTGGCTGTAAGGTTTGAGGGTGTAGGGTCTGAGGGTATAGGGTCCGCGGGAGGTGGGGGTGTGGGGGCTACAGTGCTGGGGTGGGTGGGGAGAACGTATATACAGGATAGGATAGAGATCCCATAACTCCTTGTGGAGTCGTAGAGGCAGTGTCATATGGTGTGTCTAGGGCACTTTTAACCCTGGGAGAGCCCAACCCTCGCCAGGCCTGAACACAGCCAATTTTTCTATAGAGGAAGAAACGGCCCCAGTACTGGACTGGTACTTTTTTTTATCGACCTCGAAAGATGAGAGGCAAAGCTAAGCTCGGTGACATTCGAAATAGGAACACAAAGGGCCGCCGCTCTATGCTGCGAAGCATGTTGTCTAACGCTCTACCGATGCTTCAGCCCTTCATTCATAATTTTTTCAAAATATTCATAAATATTGAAAAGACACACACCACACACTCACACACACACCCATGCATATATACATACACACACAAGAATTAATTTATTTATTCTGTCTGTCAGAAGCAAATAGTTCAAGTTCAAGTGAAATGAAGAATGGTTTGAAAATGTAAGAGTAAAAAAGCAGATAAATCGATAAAGTTTGGACGAGATAAAGAAGAGAATCATGTGGAAAATAATAGCTGATATCAGAGCTAAAAGAAAGGTGGCAAAGATAAGTCTTGTAGCTTGAGGACGGCTTGAGAACAAATCAAAAAAGAAAGATTGGAAAGAAATCAGAGAAACTTTGGCAGACAGGAGAAAAGTAAATTTGTGAAATCAGTTCAGTGCAAAGAATTTTATTGGAAGTGAGGAAAGCAGAAGTCACTGATGCAACTAGTTTAGCTTTTCCAAATATATAATATTTGTGTTGAGAACATATATATATATATATATATATATATATATCACACACACATGTAATAATATATATATACATATATCTATGTATGTATATATATTATATATATATATATATTATGTATATATGTACATATACATATATGGAGAGAGAGAAAGAGAGAGGCAGAGAAAAAGAAAGAAAGAAAATTGTCTAGACTGAGAACTGCTCTAATGATTAATTTCAATTATGGAATGTTGCATAAACTTGGAATTTCAGTTGTGAATTGAAAACTATCTGGAATTTACAGTATGGATGTAAAAGAGCTCTAAATATGATAGAAAACTATATCTTTACTATTATGTTATGTTCCTCTATTATAAATAGGGACATGTGTTATTTTAAGAAGCTTCTAAGCACTTACAGTTTCACCATATGTTTTATAAAAAAGAATTTTGCCCAAATTTACCATTATTATATGATCATGTTCAAATCCCGTCGAGGTTAACTTTGCCTTTCATCCTTACGGGGTCGATAAAATAAAGTACCAGTAATGTACTGGGTATTTGCTGGCCTTGTGCCAAAAGTAGAAACAATTATATGATCATGAATACAAACAGACAAAATGGGGTTCCTCTGAAGGGTTTATGAAGTAACATTACTCAATAGAGTGTGTAGCTTGGAGATGAGAGGGTCACTCCAGGTAGAGCTGCTACTTCTCCAAATTGAGAGATCACAGCTCCAGTACTATGAGCAGGTGGTTAGAATGTCTCAGGAAAGAATTGCAGGACAGATTTTATGAGCAAAAGAAATTGGCAGGAAACCCAGGGGTAGACAATGAGCAAGATGGTTGGATAACATCTATGAGCCTGGCTGGTCTTGAAGAACGACAAATACCTTAAATTTGAATAAAATGGTGTCTGTCTATTCTTCAGGCCCTAAGTATGTACTTATTTTGCTTAATGGTTAATTCATCTTTGCTTGTACCACATTAGCAAGACATTCTGGTACATTCTGGTATAAAACATCACAATGATTGCACCACTCTAAAATTTGAAGTATTTATCTTAGTTTTTTTATTGGAAATTTTCACAATGATCTGTCCACTGGTAAAGACACTTTAAACATTTGACTTAACAAACCTGATCTTAGATATTCTCTGCTTGCTAAGAGTTAAACAATAAGGTTTGATTTGAATGCTATTTCTAGCAAACTAAGAGAACTTGTAGATGTAGTTTGGTGCAGTATTTCAATCAATGTACTTTGTGAACATCTTGTCAACATCTTAGTTTATTAAATATTTATTATTGTTTTTCTTTAGGTTTTATTATGTCTGGGAGTTTTTAGTTTTGATTCTGACTGAGACAAGAAATGTCAACTCCCATACTGCTAAGTAGCGGAAAATTCTTTAAAATTGGTTTATAGGTGATTGGCAATCCTGCAGAGAATTTAGTCATATAGATGTGTGTGTGTGTGTGTGTGTGTGTGTGTGTGGTTGTATGTGTGTGTATGTGTGTGTATGTGTGTGTGTGTATGGCTGGCTGGGGATGTGTGTGTGGCTGAGTGTGTGTGTGGCTGAGTGTGTGTGTGGCTGAGTGTGTGTGTGGCTGTGTTTGTTTCTGTATCAATGTGTGTGAATGTCTCTCTCTCTCTCTCTCTCTCTGTATGTGCATGTGTGTGTATGTCTATGTATGTGTACCTCTTTCTCTGTATGTGTGTATGTATGTGTACCTTTTTCTCTGTATGTGTATGTGTGTGTATGTATGTATGTCTGTCTGTCTGTATCTCTTTCTCTGTGTGTGTATGTATGTGTACCTCTTTCTCTATGTGTGTGTATGTATGTGTATCTCTTTCTCTGTATGTGTATGTGTGTGTATGTCTGTGTACCTCTGTATGTATATGTATGTGTATGTATATATGTGTATGTGTAAGAAATAAAGGTCACCAGTGCTGTTAAGTAGTATGTAACCAGTGCCACAGTAATTCTGTAGTGCTCTAGTGTGTAACCAGTGTCTGAAAGCCCTATGAAAATCCTACAACTAATGGAAACTTGTTTGTTTTTGTCATTTATCAAAAGATATATCTAATAGTTTCAAGTCTACAACTTAACCCTTTAATGTTCAAACCGGCCAAAACTGGCCAGAATTCTCTACCTCTTTCTGTTGAAACTGGCTGTAACTGGTCGCTCAAACTGATGTTAAGGTATTGTTCTTAAAATAAATACTTTCAAAATCTCATAGATTCGATATTATGTGAGATAATTATGTGAGGTAAAGCCATTACCATGAAAATATAATAGTATATATATAGAGTTATCATCATCATCATCATTTTACGTCCACTTTCCCTGCTTGCAAGGGTGGGACGGGAACTGATTCTGGCTTGATTTCTACAGCTGGATGCCCTTCCTAACACCAACCTCATTTACAGTGAGTGCTGCGTGCTTTTTTTCCGTGGCGGCTACACATCCACTTTACAGTGAGAGCTGGGTGTTTTTTTGCTGTGACACCTCCACGACCACTTTGCAGTGGAATGATAGGGACCCCAGTCCTATCATCTCATTTCTACAGCTGAGTAAACTGGAGCAATGTGAAATAAAGTGTCTTGCTCAAGGGAACAACACATCACCCGGTCTGAGAATTGAACTCACAACCTTTCGATTGCAAGGCCAATGTTCTAACCACTAAGCCATGTGCCTCCATGTAATTTGAATGCTAAAAGGTTAAGGATATGAAAACTTGACAAAGGCTGGTTTTCCAGTCACAACTGGAGTCTGCCGGCCATGGTGATGGGAAGTGCCCATATATAATGTGTTGTCTACATCTAAAGTCTGTCTTGAGCCTGGAGACTCATCAGGTTAGTGTTTATCCCAGTTTCTGTAGTGTGAAGTGACTGAGAGTACAAGACTTCCCCCTGGAGAGGTCACCAGTCCATCACACAGTTAAATCTCCAGCCACTGCTGGTACTCATTTCAGCTGAGTATACTGGAGCAATGTGAAATGAAGTGTTTCGCTCAAGAACACAAGCCACAACCAAGTCCAGGAATTGAACCCATCACATTATAATCCTAAGTCCAACACCCTTATCACTAGGCCAAGCACCTCCACCGGGATGAGGAGGGGGTGAATATTGAAGGGTGTGTAATGAGAACAAACTTCAGGCTGGATCAGTGCTGGACTTACCTATAAGCTAAATAAGCTATAGCTTAGGGCCACATACCCAATATTTTAGAAATATATTTTTATTTTTCTATGCATCAAATGGAATAAATCAATGAAGTAGTTAAAAGAAACATTTCGTAATTAATTTAATTTTGTAATCATTAATAAATAATAATCATGTAGAATTATTTAGAATTTTTTTACCCAAATTTATTTCAGCTTTCAGGGCCTCAAATTTCATACAGCTTAAGGGCCTCAGTTTTACCTGATTACTTTTACACCAAGGTAACTTTGCTACACATTGCTGTCAGAAACTCCTGGTTCACCTCCTCAACATGCTATTGTACATGTGGCACCACCTATACACCAATTTCTTTACACTTTACAGTTGATATCACTGTTTTCATATCAAAGAGGGGCATAACAATATTTGAGATGTTGAGCTGGGGTATGGTGTACAAAAGGTTGGGAACCACTGGTCTAATCACACTGGTAGTTTGTTTGGGAACGTAAACCTGCTTATTATTATTATTATTATTATTATTATTATTATTATTATTATCATCATTCCTTCATCAACTTCTTCAAGTTTCACCTGGAAAGGAAGGTGAGGGTGGAGAGAGAAGTCCACCCCCCCCCCTCCTGTACATTTGCTAAAAGGTGGATGAATGTGGCAAGAATGGCTAATTTGAGGAGAGGGGTGCTCTCCCTGGGTGCCCTAGAAGCGCAATGTGGTTCAGGATTGGTGGGCTACCTGAGCCACCCCTGGGTCGTCCACCCCTCCTATAGGGGAATTTATTTTGTTATATTTATACATAGTTTATTTTATATTTGTATATCTTCATTGTTAAATTAGTCTTGCCTGCCATTGTGTACTTTTACTCGACCTTATTGTAACCCCCCCCCCCACACACACACACACACTGTCCCTGTCTTTGTATTGTCCCCTATGTGTCGGCCCTTGTGGCCAATAAATGAAATCATTATTATTATTATCATTAAGGGCGGTGGATTGGCAGTATCGGTAGAGAGTCGGACACCATGCTTTGAAGCGTAGAGTTACGTCCCTTTACGGTCTGAGTTCAAATCCCGTCGAGGTTAACTTTGCCTTTCATCCTTACGGGGTCGATAAAATAAAGTACCAGTAATGCACTGGGATAATTGCTGGCCTTGTGCCAAAAGTAGAAACAATTATTATTATTATTATCATTAAGGGCGGTGTATTGGAAGTATCGGTAAAGGGTCGGACGCCATGCTTTGACGCAGAGTTACGGCCCTTGCCATTCTGAGTTCAAATCCCGCCGAGGTTAACTTTGCCTTTCATCCTTAAGGGGTCGATAAAATAAAGTACCAGTAATGTACTGGGTAATTGCTGGCCTTGTGCCAATAGTAGAAACAATTATTATCATTAAGGGTGGTATTGGCAGAGGGTCGGACACCATGCTTCGCGGCATAGCTTACATTCTGAGTTCAAATCCCCTTCTGATGAATCAAGACAGACATAACATCTGCCTTCAAGAAACCATTGGTAAATGAAATAATTATCTTATGTTGTTTATTACATAACTATATATATGTGCTGTACAGATTGTTTCCAAAGAACATTTAGAGATTCAGTATTGTATTATATATACTGTAAAGTGTACACACACACACATGTATGTATATGTGTGTGTGTGTATATATATATATATATATATACACATATATATACATATATATGTGTATATACATATTATAAACTGTATAATATTATATACCGTAAACATATTTTTCAAAGAACATTTACAGATGTTAATTTTGATAACAAAGACATCATCAATAACAACAATAACAACAACAACAATAACAACAGCAATAACACCAATAACAATAACACCAACAACAACAATAAATATATGAGAGTGGAGGATAGAAAAATAAATGTAATGAAAGATATTTCTTTTCACAAATATTTCAGATATTACAAACTATAAAAATGGATTTATAAATGTTTTCTTTAACATTTTCTTATATTCTAGCTAGAGGTTGTAAGTGGGAGCAATATGAAAATGCAATGTGTAGAGATGTGAGACATTTGTGGTAGAGAATTTATTGGTATATCTTCTCACAGGTTTCTTTCATCTTCTTATCAATATAGAAATATACAGAAATGCTTTCAATGATAATACTTTATCAGTTCATTCACCTCTTAGTCTCTCTCTCTCTCTCTTTATGCATATATATATATATATATATATATATAGAGAGAGAGAGAGAGAGAGGGAGAGGGGAGATATTGTGTTTACTAGTTTTCAAGAATATCTCCATAATGTAATTTCATGTTGTTTGTTAATTCAAATGTTTATAGATCCTTGTGAAAATTTGTAGTATTCGACTTCAATTTTTAATGTGATGCTATCACAGCGCTGTTTTCTTCTACCGCCACCACCACCACCACTATCACTATCATCCTTACCACGCCTAATACTACTATTTTGAAATATATTTTTGTTCCTTGGAACTAATTCTAACCCCCCTCCCACCCACCACCATAAGCAGTCATCTCAAGTTCTAGCAATTATTCTAAGATAAACATACCTGGAATCCTATAAATTGAAAAACCACAACATGCAGTAATTAAAGAGAGTGACTTGAAATAAATACACAACAGTCTTCAAGATGTGTACAAAGCAAATGAGAGTTTTAAAAGGTTTATCTCCCCTTTCCTCAGCTCTTCTCCCAAGAGAACACAGATACAATTAGGTAAACATTTGTTGCTTTTTTTCATATATGAGCCACTCAGGGGCGAAGGGTCTGTGCATGCAACGCATGCAGTGCATGCGTTATAGAATCTTGAGTTGATCAATTGCGTCAGATGAAGCAAGCAGAATTTTGACTGCTTACTAAAACGTATAGACTCAAAAAAAGATAACACACACATACACACACACACAAACACATACACACACACATACACACAAACATACAAACACACACACACATACACACACACACAAACACACGACAGCTTTGGGGCAAGCAGAATGTTGACTGCTTACTAAATCGTAGACACATAAAAAGATAACACACACACATACACTAGATAACACTACATGCAGCTTTGACAGGGAGGGTCATTTAGAGGGAATGTGTGTGTGGGTGGGGGGGGGGGGGGGGTAAGGCTGCACAGCCCCACTTTCCGCCATGGCGATTGGACTGCATGCCCTTCTTCCCAGGTTACCCTTCGCCACTGGATCCACTCACACACACACACACACACACACACATACATGCCTGATGCATACACATATACACAAGTGTACTGTAGCAACAGAGACATGTCTGAAACAGATAGATGTACTCAACCACAGACACACCTGAGGTATGTACACATAGCTAGATTGACACACACCTACAGACAGATGTACTCAACCACACACATATACAAACACACACATATATACCAGCACCACTGGAAGGCCCAGATACTCAACAACACGCTCCCGCAAGACTCTATACACACTCTGCACTCCTCTCAACATCCCCATCTTACACTACCGACAGTGAGTCTTATGTATGAAATGGTTAGATTAATTTACATGACATGGTCTTGGAGGATGACCGATGGGTGAAGAAGTGCCAGGAAATGCCAGTTGAAGGAAGACGTGGTAGAGGTAGACCACGAAAAACATGGGCGAAGGTGGTGAGAACAGACCTCAGATCATTGAAGCTCACGGTGGAGATGACGAGGGACCGTGACGAGTGGAGAGATGCTGTGCTGAATAAGACCCGTCCCACCCTTGCAAGCAGGGAAAATCTGACGTAAAATGATGATGATGATGATGATGATGATGATGGCAATGTAATTATATAACAAATATTACTGAACACAACAAATATATAAATTGTGACAACAGCCAATTTTATATTTTACTAGCAGTGGTACCCGGCGTTGCACGGGATAAGGTATTGTGAAATATATAACCGCCTTAGCTAAGCTTAGTACTGCCACAACCACGGCTGGCAAAGAAGTAAGGGTCTGGTGGTACGTAAGTAAGCAGCACTGTGGCTTAAAACGTGAGGAAGAAGTTGTGTGCACTTACCAACTGTTTGGGGAATGAGTGTGAGATTTGTCTTGAGCAAGGGTGGCAGAATAACCGGAGGCAGCAGACAGCCAGACATACAGACAGATATTATAAGGGCGTGTTCTGGACGCAGAGCGAATTGTAGGAAGTGACGTAATGCAGACAGCCAGACATACAGATAGATATTATAAGGGCGCGACGTTATATGTATGTATCTATCTAAAAAGAGAAAGACTAAGAATTATAGAGAGAGATCGCTAAATCGCCTAATGTGGTCCCTAGGGCATTGAAAATTTGAAATATATTTTGCTCAGAACACTTTCCTGAAACATAAGTATTACATGTGTAAAGTTTGAAAACAGTCGGTTGGGTGGTTCTCTAGTTTTAGGGATTCAAACTCACACAGACATCCTCAGTTTTATATATATAGATAAGATGAAAACATTTTTCATTTCAATGTCTAAATAAATAAAAAAAATTATATACATGAAAAATGAGACTTTCCGTAAATATTCAGATATAAGCCGATCCGAATATAAGCTGATCCTTGGATTTTATGTCTGAGAAATCTTGCATACATTAATTTCAATTCTTCTTGTTAATAACTGCATTGTTTCTTTCCTGGAACTATTTTGAAAACTAAATCTCAGTTAGTCATTCCATGAGAGTACCTTGGTCAGCCTATGAACTTTTCTTTATTTTTAAAACATTTTAAAATTAACAAATGTGTGTTTAGAAACGATGAGCAAGATTTGAAATCAGAAAGTTAGAAGATTCATTGAAATTTCTGACTATAGGAAAGTAGTTTAAATTATAAAAGAAAGGTTCAACAAAATTCTAGACCTCATTCACTGACTGAGTTTGGTGGGAACTCAACAAATAAAACCAAGGAAACAATGTTTCCATTGGTCTTTCCATTGCTGATACTATCTACCAGTTGCAACTCTTGACAGAAGGTTTTTCATAGGTTTTTCCAGTTGCTAGTACTATCTATCGGTCACAACTCCAGGTAGAAGGAGCAACGTGAAATAAAGTGTCTTGCTCAAGGACATAATGCATCACCCGGTCCAGGAATCGACCTCACAACCTCACGATTGAGAGTCCAATCCTCTAACCACTCAGCTACACGCCTTATAAACGAACTAAGGAAAAAATTAGAGATAAGAGGGATCAGATGTTGTTTACTCGAGAGAAGGCTACGTTGGTATGGACACGTGATGCGCATGAAAGACGATAGCTGTATAACAAAGTGCAGGGCAATAAAGATAGACGGTAGCCACGGAATAGGCAGACCTAGAAAAACCTGGGACGAGCTGATAAACTCCGACCTCACACACTTACACCTCTCCAAGACAATGTCACTGGACCGAGGCCTTTGGCGGTACTCAGTAACAGAGAAGACCCGCCTTGCCAGTAGGCATCTCTAACAAAATACACCCCCGTCCCGCCACCACCCCCACCCATCCACACCACCCCGTCCTATGTAAAGTTATGTTGGTGCCGCGCCATCCAGGCCGAAACAAATGAGATCGTGTAGGTGTCACGACAAAAAAAAACACAGTCCACGCTGTAATGTGGCCGTGTAGGCAACACGGTAAAAACCTCCCAGACCCACACTGTAAATGTGGTTGGTGTTAGGAAGGGCATCCAACTGTAGAAAACCTGCCAGACAGTCCTATGCGAGCAAGACAATCACTCTTGCCTCAAGTGGGACTACCCCCGTCCAAACCCATGCAAGCGTGGAACACGGACGTTAAACGTTGATGATGATGATGATGATGATATATATATATATATATATATATCCCCCGCAAAAATTCACCCTTTCCCACGAGTGATGGCAAATGCCCAAAACTCTGAGTTGGAACCATCAATGTAAGCATTCAGTTGAACTCATAACCTCACGATTGCAAGTCCAACTTTATAGTAAAAAATTTGATGAAGATTTCTAACTTTCTCATGGACTTTCTCATGTTTAAACATTATTTTCATGCCAGGGGTAAATAATTTGTAGATCTCTCTCTCTCTTGGTATATCTCACTATCTCTCGCACTTTAAAACAAAATTAGATGAATAAAAAGATAAGAAAATTTCTTTTTTATAAGATTGCCTGAAATGAATGACAAGGAACTGTGTGGAATGTACTTACCATTTGGGCTGATGTTTTCGGTTTCAGCTTTATATCTTTTACTTTTTCATTTGCTGTAACAGAAATAAAAGGAAACATTTACTTACTAGTGTATATATGTTTTTTATGAGGCATACATAATATATAATACATATTACATACTATATAATCCACATTATATAATATATAATACACATTACATACTATATAATACATATTACATACTATATAATCCACATTATATAATATATAATTCACATTACATACTATATAATTCACATTACATACTATATAATCCATATTACATATATAATTCACATTACATACTATATAATCCACATTATATAATATATAATACACATTACATACTATATAATCCATATTACATAATATATAATAAATGTTACATACTATATAATACATAAAACATTACATAATATACAATACATATTACATAATATATAACACATATTACATAATATATAATGTACATTAGATAACATAATACACATTGCATACTATATAATGCATATTACATAATATATAATGTACATTAGATAACATATAATACATATTGCATACTATATAATTCATATTACATAATATATAATACATATTACATAATATATAATTCACATTACACAAACAACAACATATAATTCAATCCACTTACTAAATGAAATATATAAATCTTAAAAGACTAACATTTCCAAAACAAATAAATATGTTAACTTAAAAACCTAAATCTAGACTGAAGTAAAACAATTGTTTCTACTTTTGGCACAAGGCCAGCAATTATCCCAGTGTATTACTGGTACTTTATTGTATCGACCCCGTAAGGATGAAAGGCAAAGTTAACCTCGGCGGGATTTGAACTCAGACTGTAAAGGGCCGTAACTCTTTGCTACAAAGCATGGCGTCCGACCCTCTACCGATACTGCCAATCCACCACCCACTGAAGTAAAATAATTGTTTCTACATTTGGCACAAGGCCAGCAATTATCCCACAGTGTATTACTGGTACTTTATTTTATCGACCCCGTAAGGATGAAAGGCAAAGTTAACCTTGGCGGGATTTGAACTCAGACCGTAAAGGGACGTAACTATGTAAAATAATAGTAATAATTGTTTCTACTATTGGCACAAGGCCAGAAATTACCCAGTACATTACTGGTACTTTATTTTATCGACCCCATAAGGATGAAAGGCAAAGTTAACCTTGGCGGGATTTGAACTCAGACCGTAAAGGGACATAACTATGTAAAATAATAGTAATAATTGTTTCTACTATTGGCACAAGGCCAGCAATTACCCAGTGCATTACTGGTACTTTATTTTATCGACCCCGTAAGGATGAAAGGCAAAGTTAACCTCGGCGGGATTTGAACTCAGAATGGCAAGGGCCGTAACTCCATGCGTCAAAGCATGGCGTCCGACCCTCTACCGATACTGCCAATCCACCGAATAATATCATTATTATTTGGATGAGTAATGTATATTTTAGAATGGCAGGTTAAATATTTCAAACTACACCCAAAACACATCAGAATGTTTAATTCAGAAAGTTTCCTGATATGATGAATGCTATTTCCCCACCCTTACCCCTATTATACATACCTATTTCATTATATAAACCTGCTATATTATACATACCTATTTCATTATATAAACCTGCTATATTATATATACCTATTTCATTATATACCCCTGCTATATTATATATACCTATTTCATTATATAAACCTGCTATATTATACATACCTATTTCATTATATAAACCTGCTATATTATATATACCTATTTCATTATATAAACCTGCTATATTATATATACCTATTTCATTATATAAACCTGCTATATTATACATACCTATTTCATTATATAAACCTGCTATATTATATATACCTATTTCATTATATAAACCTGCTATATTATATATACCTATTTCATTATATAAACCTGCTATATTATATATACCTATTTCATTATATAAACCTGCTATATTATACATACCTATTTCATTATATAAACCTGCTATATTATACATACCTATTTCATTATATAAACCTGCTATATTATATATACCTATTTCATTATATAAACCTGCTATATTATATATACCTATTTCATTATATAAACCTGCTATATTATACATACCTATTTCATTATATAAACCTGCTATATTATATATACCTATTTCATTATATAAACCTGCTATATTATATATACCTATTTCATTATATAAACCTGCTATATTATATATACCTATTTCATTATATAAACCTGCTATATTATACATACCTATTTCATTATATAAACCTGCTATATTATACATACCTATTTCATTATATAAACCTGCTATATTATATATACCTATTTCATTATATAAACCTGCTATATTATACATACCTATTTCATTATATAAACCTGCTATATTATACATACCTATTTCATTATATACCCCTGCTATATTATATATACCTATTTCATTATATACCCCTGCTATATTATACATACCTATTTCATTATATACCCCTGCTATATTATATATACCTATTTCATTATATACCCCTGCTATATTATATATACCTATTTCATTATATAAACCTGCTATATTATACATACCTATTTCATTATATAAACCTGCTATATTATACATACCTATTTCATTATATAAACCTGCTATATTATATATACCTATTTCATTATATAAACCTGCTATATTATACATACCTATTTCATTATATAAACCTGCTATATTATACATACCTATTTCATTATATACCCCTGCTATATTATATATACCTATTTCATTATATACCCCTGCTATATTATATATACCTATTTCATTATATAAACCTGCTATATTATACATACCTATTTCATTATATAAACCTGCTATA
>OZ024757.1:21038238-21040738 GCA_964016885.1 Eledone cirrhosa
CATCACCCACCACCACAACCACACCACCTCTTAACAATAATACAAGTTTTAATAAGATTCCACCAACTAACATTGACCTTTATTCCAAGACAGTCTATAGATTGTCTAATTGACAACTAATTCAACAGATTATCCTTCCACATCCAGCTAACAGTAAACAACAAGTGCTTTCCCCCCTCTCTCATCTTCCCCTTCCCCTCATCTTTTATTTCTCTCTTCCCTCTCATTTGTTTTATCTCTCTATCCTAAACCCCTCTCTCAATCTCATAATTTTTTCTACCCTCTCCTCTCTTATTTCTTACCTCCTCCCTCTCCCCCCACTTTCTCTGGTTTATTTCTCTCCTCCCTCCCAGCATCCCTCACTCTCTCACTCTCTCTAGGTTTTTCTCTCCCACTCCACCTTGGTTTATCTCTCTCCTTCTGCTCTCCATCCCCTCATTTCTTCCCTCACCCCACCATCAACTGGAGACCTGTGAAGTGAAATGATTCAAGAATGCAGCCCCTAATTTGTTCTTCATATTTAGTTTGATGGATTGTCTTTAGATGACATGATCCCTTATCCACATATATATATATAATGTATTGGGTAGAGAGAGAGAGAGAGAGAGAAAGAAGCAAGGATGTATATGCTCCATATACAGATTCTATCAAGCTTATTGCCTTCTCATCATGACTGTGACTGGGCTTTTCTGGTGTTGAAATATTTACCAGAGTCCATATCAAGCTGTATGGCCTAATGGTTAGAATGATTGACCTATGATTGTAATGTCACATCAGTTCGATTCCTGGACAGGCTGCTGTGCTGTTCTTGAAAAAAAAAAAACACTTTAAATTCCAAGAGCTGTCATAGTTAAAATCGTTGGAGACCAACAAGGGCAATTACTTCTTAGACAACTGTGAGAGGGTGTTGGGCATTCTTCATGCAATCTGCTAGAAAAGTCATGTCATCTGCCAAGTCAATATCTGTAAGATGTATCTTTATTAGTGGACAAATAATTGTGAAAATTTGTAGTAAACTAAAGAAAAAAACTTAAATTGTTAGTGTGATACAGTGATAATTCTACTTTTTGGCACAAGGCCAGCAATTACCCAGTGTATTACTGGTACTTTATTTTGTCGAACCCGTAAGGATGAAAGGCAAAGTTAACCTCGGCGGGATTTGAACTCAGAATGGCAAGGGCTGTAACTCCATGCGTCAAAGCATAACATCCGACCCTCTACCGATACTGCCATGGCAATCCACCGCCCTGATAACAGTGATAGAGTGATAATGTTGTTTTGTACTTCTCCAGAATAACTAGTGGGCTTTCATGTGGTTTGTTAACTCAAATATATATAGTATCTTTACTTAGTGGGCAGAACTTTGTGAAAAATTGCTGTATTAGAGTAAAGACTTTAACTTTTAATGCGATGCAGTCACTGTGGTATTTTTTGTACTTTTCAAGAATGTCTTGTTAATGTGGTTTCATGGGGTTTCTTATTTAAATGTTTATAATACTAGTGAAAACATTTTTATGAAAATTTGCAGTAAACTAAAATAGTTTTAATTCAAGAATATTTTGTAAATGTGGTTGGTTTCATGTGGTACAGGATATTAAGAATTAATTTTGTTGAAGTAGAGTTAAGAAAAACTGTAAAAAAATACCACATTTTAACTGACAGGCGGACTGTATTCTACCTAGGCACTAGTTGTAGAAGAAGCTGTTCTCTGTGATTAGACTTGAGTGTGACATATTTGGGAAGCTGGTTGGATGTATGGATTATTTCCAGCTAGTTAATTGGTTAAATTCAGCACCAACATGATATCTATTCAAGCAGAATTGACGGGAGACACTTAATAACAATAATTAGCAGGATGAATCAACTGTGAATATTGATCTTTCTTGCCTTCTTTCCTTCTATCTTTATCACTTTAAGAAAGTTAGCAGGCAAACAATATTTCAAGAAGTATCACACAAGCAATGTTGTGACACTATATTGTAGTGTAGTAACACATTACTGCAACTGACTATAAATATCATAGAGTGAGTTACAAACTCAAGATAGTCTTTTACAATTAAATAGCTCAAAGAAGGAAATCTTTCTGAGCTGTGTAATATAATTGGATATATGAGAGGGATGAACACAAATATAAGTATACATGTGTTTCAATTGCAAATGACCAAGTTAGCTAGGTTGAAAAAATACTAATTTAAAACAATATGGTTTGCCTGACTTGATTTAACGTAATAAATT
Source organism: Eledone cirrhosa (assembly GCA_964016885.1). Classification (NCBI taxonomy): domain Eukaryota; kingdom Metazoa; phylum Mollusca; class Cephalopoda; order Octopoda; family Eledonidae; genus Eledone; species Eledone cirrhosa. The sequence continues at coordinate 21,040,474 of OZ024757.1, forward strand.
AATAAAATATAGATTTTGTTTTTTAGACTAGTGTAAACACAAGCAGATACAAACTCATATATAAGTGTGTGTATATATATATATATGTGTGTGTGTGTATATATATATATATATAGACCTGGGATGAGGCGATGACACACGACCGTAACCTCTGGCGTCACGCAGTAATACAGAAGACCTGACCCCCCACAGGAACAAGCTGAAGCATATAGACAATAGTGGTCGTGGAGGTGTCACGATAAAAAAGTACCCAGCCCACACTGTA
>OZ024757.1:21043238-21060738 GCA_964016885.1 Eledone cirrhosa
TCGAGAGATGCTGTGCTGAATAGGACACGTTCAGCCCTTGCAAGCAGGGAAGAGCGGACGTAAAATGATGATGATGATGATGATATATATATATATATGTTTTACGTGTTACGTAATTCCAAAGGTAAAAAGAGTGCTCTATGTATAGAACAGAGCTATTTAATTAGAAAGTAAACAACACAACATATAACTACTCCATTACCAAAGGTTTCTGGATCACAGACGATAATAATATATACATCTGGCTCTATCTGACGACCGATCCAGACATATATATTATTATCTTCTGTGATCCAGAAACCTTTGCTAATGGAGTAGTTATATTTTGTGTTGTTCACTTTCTAATTAAATATATATATATATTACCGTCTAACCCATGCTAGCATGGAAGAACGGACATAAAACGGTGATGATGATGATGATGATATATTTATATATATATGTTTTTAACCTGATTAGTTCTTTCGTTGTTTTGGTATTGTATAGTTGGGTTTTGCCTACCGCAATTTTCAATTTGTCAAGCTATTTAAACGTATGTTATTACTCTAAGGAGTACCCTTATTGAGTGCTTTGCTACTCATTCCTTATTGTAGGTCGACTTTGCTTGGCCACAGCCAAAGATTCGATTTTACTAAGCTTCCACTTGTATATGTATATATATATATATATGTAAATATCTTTAAGTCGTTTGGAAGCCTCGACAATGCAAATGGGTAAATCTCCGGGTAACAAGGTCCGGTGGTGGAGAGAGAGATGTAAGTGGGTGTACGTTGAGATGCGTGGTGTGTATAAGATGTGTGAGATGTGTATAAGATGTGTGAGATGTGTAGAATGTATATATATATATATCGAAGACCTGCCTTCCCTACATGCAAAGTAAACCTACAGTCAGTAAGCCCCTCCTAACAAATATACACCCAAACCCCTTACTCCATCCTCCCACTCCTACCTACACCACCCTTTCTCAGTAAAGTTATGTTGGTACCACAGCATCCAGTCCAAACTAAAGAAGTCATGTAGGTGTCACCACAAAAAAAACACACAGTCCACGCTGTGATGTGGCCGTGTAGGAAAAGGCTCCCAGTCCACACTGATAGAAAAAGATGTAAGATAGAAGAAGGTGTAAGATAGAAGAAGGTGTAAGATAGAAGAAGGTGTAAGATAGAAAAAGATGTAAGATAGAAGAAGGTGTAAGATAGAAGAAGGTGTAAGATAGAAGAAGGTGTAAGATAGAAGAAGGTGTAAGATAGAAAAAGATGTAAGATAGAAAAGGATGTAAGATAGAAAAGGATGTAAGATAGAAAAGGATGTAAGATAGAAGAAGATGTAAGATAGAAGAAGATGTAAGATAGAAGAAGATGTAAGATAGAAGAAGGTGTAAGATAGAAGAAGGTGTAAGATAGAAAAAGATGTAAGATAGAAAAGGATGTAAGATAGAAAAGGATGTAAGATAGAAGAAGGTGTAAGATAGAAGAAGGTGTAAGATAGAAGAAGGTGTAAGATAGAAAAAGATGTAAGATAGAAAAGGATGTAAGATAGAAAAGGATGTAAGATAGAAAAGGATGTAAGATAGAAGAAGATGTAAGATAGAAGAAGATGTAAGATAGAAGAAGATGTAAGATAGAAGAAGGTGTAAGATAGAAGAAGGTGTAAGATAGAAAAAGATGTAAGATAGAAAAGGATGTAAGATAGAAAAGGATGTAAGATAGAAGAAGGTGTAAGATAGAAGAAGATGTAAGATAGAAGAAGATGTAAGATAGAAAGGATGTAACATAGAAAAGGATGTAAGATAGAAAAAGATGTAAGATAGAAAAAGATGTAAGATAGAAAAGGATGTAAGATAGAAAAGGATGTAAGATAGAAGATGTAAGATAGAAAAAAGATGTAAGATAGAAGATGTAAGATAGAAGAAGATGTAAGATAGAAAAAGATGTAAGATAGAAAAAGATGTAAGATAGAAAAGGATGTAAGATAGAAGAAGATGTAAGATAGAAAAAGATGTAAGATAGAAAAGGATGTAAGATAGAAGATGTAAGATAGAAAAAGATGTAAGATAGAAAAAGATGTAAGATAGAAAAGGATGTAAGATAGAAAAGGATGTAAGATAGAAGAAGATGTAAGATAGAAAAGGATGTAAGATAGAAGAAGATGTAAGATAGAAAAAGATGTAAGATAGAAGATGTAAGATACAAGAAGATGTAAGATAGAAGAAGATGTAAGATAGAAGAAGATGTGAGGAGAGGTGGAAAAAGAAAGATATGAAGAAAAGGGAGATTACTGGAGAGAAAATAGGCCATGTGTGTGTATTGATATGAGTGTATGTGGTGGTGGTGGTGACAGTGGTGGTGGTGGTGACAGTGGTGGTGATGATGGTAGTTGTGGTGGTGATGACAGTGATGTTGCTGTTATTGGTGATGGTGGTGTTGTTGATGATGGTGATGGTGGTGTTGTTGATGATGGTGATGGTGGTGGTGGTGTTGTTAGTAGTGGTGGTGTTGTTGGTGGTGGTATTGCTGTTAGTGGTGATGGTGGTGATGATGGTGGTGGTGGTGTTGTTAGTAGTGGTGGTGGTGTTGCTGTTAGTGGTGATGGTAGTGATGATGGTGGTGGTGTTGCTGTTAGTGGTGATGGTGGTGGTGTTGTTAGTAGTGGTGGTGGTGTTGCTGTTAGTGGTGATGGTGGTGGTGGTGTTGTTAGTAGTGGTGGTGTTGCTGTTAGTGGTGATGGTGGTGGTGGTGGCGTAGTTAGTAGTGGTGGTGATGTTGCTGTTAGTGGTGATGGTGGTATTGCTGATGGTGGTGATGGTGATGATGTTGGTGGTGTTGTGAGTGGTGATGGTGGTATTGCTGATGGTGGTGATGGTGATGATGTTGGTGGTGTTGTTAGTGGTGATGGTGGTGGTGGTGATGGTGATGATGGTGATGATGTTGGTGTTGTTAGTGTTAGTGGTGGTGATGATGTTGGTGGTGTTGTTAGTGATGGTGATGATGTTGGTGGTGGTGGTGGTGGTGGTGGTGGTGTTGGTGATAGTGTTGGTGATGTTAGATATACTTTATACCCAATATTATTACCATTATTATAATGTTTATTATAATGTTAGCTACATTATAATTCTGGAACATCTATCTCCATATATGGAAAACACACACATATATATACACACACAACACACATACAATCACATACAAACACACACACACAGACACAAACACACAGACACTTTCTATCAATTCCTCTCTCATAAGTGTTCCATAACAATAGTCTGAATAAACAAGACTATAAATAATTGTTTCTACTTACGTAAAGGGACGTAACTCTATGCTAGAAAGCATAGTGTCCGACCCTTTACCGATACTGCCAATTCACCTTTTATAATAATTGTTTCTACTTTTGGCACAAGGCCAGCAATTACCCCAGTGCATTACTGGTACTTTATTTTATCGAGCCCGTATGGATGAAAGGTAAAGTTAACCTCGGCGGGATTTGAACTCAAAACGTAAAGGGACGTAACTCTATGCTAGAAAGCATGGTGTCTGACCCTCTACCGATACTGCCAATTCACCTTTTATAATAATTGTTTCTACTTTTGGCACAAGGCCAGCAATTACCCCAGTGCATTACTGGTACTTTATTTTATCAACCCCGTAAGGATGAAAGGTAAAGTTAACCTCGGCGGGATTTGAACTCAGAGAGTAAAGGGACGTAACTCTATGCTGGAAAGCATGGTGTCCGACCCTCTACCGACACTGCAAATTCACCTTTTATAATAATTGTTTCTACTTTAGGCACAAGGCCAGAAATTACCCCAGTGCATTACTGGTACTTTATTTTATCGACCCCGTAAGGATGAAAGGTAAAGTTAACCTCGGCGGGATTTGAACTCAGAGAGTAAAGGGACGTAACTCTATGCTGGAAAGCATGGTGTCCGACCCTCTACCGACACTGCAAATTCACCACCCTTTATAATAATGGTTTCTGATTTAGACACAAGGCCAACAATTTTCAGGGAGAAGGAAGTTGATTAAATCAACCCCAGGGGCAAACTGGTACTTTATCAATGATGTAAGGATGAAAGGCCAAGCTAACTTCAGCAGGATTTGAAGCCAAAATATTTTAGTAAATATTACTGATAAGAAGAGAAGAGGATAAAGATTGTGAGGGCCAGTTTCCCAATAGGGAAGCAGGGTTGACAAGGTCCTAAGACATCAGGGACAATAATTACAATTTTTATTATTGTTATTTCTACTGTTTTCTCTGCAGTAATGTCCCCTTTACATAATGTAAACCCCACTGTGTTGTGTTGTCCCTATTTTTCCTCTGTCTGCAATAATGTCCCCTTTACATGATGTAAACCTCACACTGTCTTGTGTTGACAATGTATTGTCCCCGCCTTCAGTAATGTCCCCTTTACATGATGTAAACCCTACTCTGTGTTGTGTTGACCCTGTATTGTCCCCATCTTCAGTAATGTCCCTTTTACATGATATAAACCCTACTCTGTGTTGTGTTGACCCTGTATTGTTCCCGTCTTCAGTAATGTCCCCTTTACATGATGTAAACCCTACTCTGTGTTGTGTTGTCCCTGTCTTCAGTAATGTCCCCTTAACTTGATGTAAACCCCACTGTATTGTCCCTGTCGCCAGTAATGTCTCCTTTCCTTTACAAGATGTAAACCCTACTCTGTGTTGTGTTGACCCTGTATTGTCCCTGTCTTCAGTAATGTCCCCTTAACTTGATGTAAACCCCACTGTATTGTCCCCGTCGCCAGTAATGTCTCCTTTCCTTTACAAGATGTAAACCCTACTCTGTGTTGTGTTGACCCTGTATTGTCCCCGTCTTCAGTAATGTCCCCTTTACATGATGTAAACCCTACTCTGTGTTGTCTTCAGTAATGTCCCCTTAACTTGATGTAAACCCCACTGTATTGTCCCTGTCTCCAGTAATGCCTCCTTTCCTTTACATGATGTAAACCCCACTCTGTGTTGTGTTGTGTTGTCCCTGTCTCCAGTAATGTCCCCTTAACTTGATGTAAACCCCACTGTATTGTCCCTGTCTTCAGTAATGTCCCCTTTACATGATGTAAACCTCACTCTGTGTTGTCTTGGAATCTTGTGGCCAATAAAATAAATTATTATTATTATTAGGGCAAACGGGGGGGTGGATTGGCAGTATCAGTAGAGGGTCGGACGCCATGCTTTGCAGTATAGAGTTACAGCCCTTTATGTTCTGAGTTCAAATACTAGATTTGCGGGGTTGATAAAATAAAGTACCAGTAATATTCCGGGGTCAATTTAACCCTTTAGCATTCCCATTACTCTATATATATATATACTATTATATTTTCATGGTAAAGGCTTTACCTCACATACTATCTCATATACCATTCACATTACTCTATATATACTATTGTATTTTCACAGTAAAGGCTTTACCTCGCATACTATCTCACATAACATTCACATTACTCTATATATAATATTGTATTTTCACAGTAAAGGCTTTACCTCGCATACTCTCTCACATAACATTCACATTACTCTATATATACTATTGTATTTTCACAGTAAAGGCTTTACCTCACATAATATATCACATAACATTCACATTATTCTATATATACTATTGTATTTTCACAGTAAAGGCTTTACATTACATAACATTCACATTACTCTACATATACTATTATATTTTCATGGTAAAGGCTTTACCCCACATAATTATCTCACATAACATTTACATTACTCTATATATACTATTATATTTTCATGGTAAAGGCTTTACCTCACATAATATCTCACATAACATTCACATTACTCTATATATACTATTGTATTTTCACAGTAAAGGCTTTACCTCACATAATATATCACATAACATTCACATTATTCTATATATACTATTGTATTTTCACAGTAAAGGCTTTACATCACATAACATTCACATTACTCTACATATACTATTATATTTTCATGGTAAAGGCTTTACCCCACATAATTATCTCACATAACATTTACATTACTCTATACTATTGTATTTTCACAGTAAAGGCTTTACCTCACATACTATCTCACATAACATTCACATTACTCTATATATACTATTGTATTTTCATGGTAAAGGCTTTACCTCACATAACATTCACATTACTCTATATATACTATTGTATTTTCATGGTAAAGACTTTACCTCACATAATATCGAATCTATGAGATTTTGAAAGTATTTACTTTGAGAAGAATACCTCAACATCAGTTTGAGCGACCAGTTACAGCCAGTTTCAACAGAAAGAGGTGTGAGGGAATTCTGGCCGGTTTTGGCCGGTTTGAACACTAAAGGGGTTAATCAACTTTCCCCTCTCCCTAAAGTGGTTAAGTCTTGTGCCTAAATCAGAAACCAATATAATTATTGTTGTTTTGGCGAAAACATTTTGTTTCTTTGTTCTTTCTTCTCCATCACATGGTTAGATGTTGTTGTGCAGAAGGGAAACTGATGAAACTCTATATAGATTCCATTGGAGGAGGTGGGGGAAACAATGGCTTCTTCATCTTCTCCATCACTGTTGTTAGTTAAGTGAGAGAGAAGACAAAGATAATGTGAACTATTCCTATTGTTTCAATAATATTAATTCTGGCTGCCAGCTAGTCTCAAAGACCCCATTACAAAAAACTTCCATATTTCTATTCTCTCTCTCTGTGTTCTATAGTTTTTCTTTATATTGCTTTTGTAATTTGTATACTTATATATTTTATTACTACTACTACTACTACTACTACTACTGTTGTTATTGCAATATTGTTATTTTGATTTTGGTTTATGTATTATAGTCACCCACCCTCCCCTTACTCACCAACACCACCAGCACGACCAACAATACAATCACCCCTACCACCAACACCACCACCACTCCCACCAACACCAACAGCGCTACCATCACCATCAATACAATCACCCCTACCACCAGCACTACCACCAACACCACCACCACTACCAACAGCGCTACCACCACCACTACCACCACCACCACCACCACCAACAGCGCTACCACCAGCGCTAACACCACCACCACCACTACCAACAGCACTACCACCACCACCACTACCATCAACAATCAATACAATCACCACCACGACCAACAGTGCTATCACCACCACTACCAACAGCGCTACCACCACCACTACCAACACCACCACTGCCACCGCGACCAACAGTGCTACCACCACCACTACCAACAGCGCTACCACCACCACTACCAACACCACCACCACTACCAACAGTGCTACCACCACCACGACCAACAGCGCTACCACCACCACTACCACTACCACCACTACCAACAGCGCTACCACCACCACTACCACTACCAACACCACCACCACTACCAACAGCGCTACCACCACCACCACTACCAACACCACCACCACCACCACCACTACCAACAGCGCTACCACCACCACCACCACTACCACTACCAACAGTGCTACCACCACCACTACCACCAACACCACCAACACCACCACCACTACCACCAACACCACCACCACGACCAACAGCGCTACCATCATCATCAATACATATTTGTGGCTTTCTAATCTGTGCTGTTTTTGTTGGTGGTGGTGTTGTTGTTGCTGTTGTTGGTGGTGTTGGTGTTATCATTGTCACTGTTGTTGTGTCGATAAAATAAAGTACCAGTAATTCACTGAGATAATTGCTGGCCTTGTGCCAAACGTAGAAACAATTATTATAGTTGTTATTGGTGGTGGCGATGGTGGTAGTAGTATTACTGTTGTTATTGGTGGTAGTAGTGGAGGCACGTGGCCTAGTGGTAAGGGTGTTGGACTTACAATCATAATGTCGTGGGCTCAATACCTGGGCTGTGTGTTGTGTTATTGAGCAACACACTTCATTTCACGTTGCTCCAGTATACTCAGCTGGAAATGAGTACCAGCAATAGCTGGAGGTTTAACCCTGCGATGGACTGGTATCCTGTCCAGGGGGGAGTCTTGTACTCTCAGTCGCTTCACGCCATGAAACCGGGATAAGCTACGGCCAAATGAGCCTTCTGGCTTAAGACAGACTTTAGACTTTTTTTTTTAGATGGTGGTAGTATTACTGTTGTTGCTGTTGTTGTTAATGGTGTTCTTGTTGTGTTGTTGTTGGTGTTGTGTTGTTGTTGATGGTGGTGTTGGTGTTGTTGTTGTTGTTGTTAATGGTGTTGTTGTGTTGTTGGTGTTGTTGTTGTGTTGTTGGTGGTGTTGGTGTTGTTGTGTTGGTGGTGTTGGTGTTGTTGTGTTGGTGGTGTTGTTGTGTTGTTGTTGATGGTGGTGTTGATGGTGGTGTTGTTGATGGTGGTGTTGGTGTTGTTGTTGTGTTGTTGATGGTGGTGTTGTTGTTGTGTTGTTGGTGGTGTTGTTGTGTTGTTGGTGGTGTTGTGTTGGTGGTGGTGTTGTTGTGTTGTTGTTGATGGTGGTGTTGTTGTTGTGTTGTTGTTGATGGTGGTGTTGGTGTTGTTGTTGTTGGTGGTGGTGTTGTTGATGGTGGTGTTGTTGTTGTGTTGTTGGTGGTGTTGTTGTTGTGTTGTTGGTGGTGTTGCTGTTGATGGTGGTGTTGGTGGTGTTGGTGGTGGTGGTGTTGTTGTTGTGGTGTTGGTGGTGTTGGTGTTGTTGTGTTGTTGTGTTGTTGGTGGTGGTGTTGTGTTGTTGTTGATGGTGGTGTTGGTGTTGTTGTTGTGTTGGTGGTGTTGTTGTGTTGTTGGTGGTGTTGTTGTGTTGTTGGTGGTGTTGTTGTTGTGTTGTTGTTGATGGTGGTGTTGGTGTTGTTGTCTTGTTGGTGGTGTTGTTGTTGTGTTGTTGTTGATGGTGGTGTTGTTGTGGTGGTGTTGGTGTTGTGTTGTTGTTGGTGGTGTTGGTGTTATTGTTGTGTTGTTGGTGGTGGTGTTGTTTTTGTTGTGTTGTTGGTGGTGGTGGTGTTGTTGTTGTGTTGTTGTTTATGGTGGTGTTGGTGTTTTTGTGTTGTTGTTGGTGGTGGTGTTGTTGTTGTGTTGTTGGTGGTGGTGTTGGTGTTGTTGTGTTGTTGTGTTGTTGTTGATGAGAAAGAAAAGTTGTAAAAGGAAAATAAATACTTGAATTGTCAAGGAAAAGTAGCTTCATCTCTCTCTCTCTCTATCTATCTATCTATCTCTCTCTCCCCCTCTCTCTATATATATATATAGTTTAGCTTCTTGTGGTTGTTGTTGGCAGTGATGGGATTATTGTTGTGTTGTTGGTGATATTGTTATCGTTGATGTTGTTCACTTTCTTACTGTTACAGTTAAAGAAATCATTTTTTTTTTTCACATGCAAAATCCAAACACACCAGTCCACACACACACCAATACACACCCCAGTCCACACACACACACCAATACACACACCAGTCCACATACACACACCAGTCCACACACACACACCAGTCCACACACACACACACCAGTCCACACACACACACCAGTCCACACACACACACCAGTCCACACACACACACACCAGTCCACACACACACACACACACACACCAACACACATACACACACCAGTCCACACACACACACCAATACACCAATACATACACCCACACTATGTTTTTGTCCTCTGCTGTTTCATGATGTAAACCCTTTGTGGTTGATAAAGAAATCATTATTATTATTATTATTATTATTATTATTATTGCCATTGTTACTACTGCAGTAAATATTACAATTGTTGACAGCATTGAACACCAACCTCTAACAGCAGCCATTTGATGATGATGATGATGATGATGATGATGATGATGATGTTATTGACTAGAATAGCTTTTGAAAACCCTGCTAAACACAGAGTTTAAGATTTAGGCCAAGGTGTTGGTGAAGAGGTTGGCGCTTGTCATCGAGGATTTGGTAGGAGAGGACAAACTTGCGCAATCCCAGCCAGGTCTAAACACAACAACCTCCACCTCATGCAATACATCATAGAGAGGATAAGGTGTAAAGTTGGCTTCGGTGGGGCTCTGATCAATTTAGATCAATCGTAAGTTTTCAATAGGGTCGACCATCAATACCTGGAAGCAGTCCTTGAGGCAGCTAGCTTCGACCCTGTCTTCAGAGGCTGGATCACTGCAATGCACAGCGGCATCTGTTCAGTGGGCATCTGCTCAGTGGTCAAAGTTAATGGCCATCTTTTGGAACCATTTCAGATCTCCTGATCAGTCCATCAAGGGTGCCCTCTCTCCTTCCTTCTGTATTCTGTGCGTATTGACTCACGAGCCTTTACTGCGGAAGCTGGAGCTGTGGAAATGCTGTGTTGGCATATGTGGATGACATCACCAATATAAAAAGTTGAGGGGGAGCATAACGAAACCTGGAAAAGTTGGTGGGCTTGCAGCTCGGCACCTGGAGAGGCAAGTCAATGCCATTCAACAGCCTCTACAGGTGCTGGATGGACAGTCTGTTAAAGTTGTTCGGGGTCTGGTGGATAAGAATTGGGATGATGTTACAATCAGGGTAGCCACTCTCATCCAGAAATGGGCTGAGAGGAAGTTGTCACTGAAAGGTCAGACGGCGGTGGTGAACAGATATATCATGTCTGTCATCGATTACCGCCTGACCCTTGTACCTTGGCCCCATTCCTGCCTCACCAAATTGGAATGGCTCCACTTCAACTTCTTGTGGAGGGCTGGGCATGCCGTGGGTAATGATATGCAGCAGTGGGATTGAACCAAGAATCCAATGATTGCAAAATAAGGTTCTTAACCATTTGGCTACAGGAAATCCACATATAGTTCTTTAGTAATATATATAATTGATCTTTGAGATTTGTATATTTGTAGGAAGTGAGACAAGAAACAAGATCACCATCATCATCATCTTCACCTTTATCATTGCCACTCTCATCATCACTATCATCATTATCACCATCACCACTATCATCATCCCCATTGTCTTCACCATCTCACCCACCTTTACTCCTACCACCACCACCACCTCAACCACCATCATCACTACTAATATCACCACCATCATCATCACTAACATCACCATCATCACCATCACCATCACCACCTTCACCATCACCACCATCACCACCACCACCATCATCATCATCGCCATCACCACCACCATCACCACCACCACCATCATCATCACCGCCATCATCATCATCATCATCACCATCACCACCACCTTCAACATCATTATCATCACCGTCACCACCACCTTCACCAGCACCACCATCATCACCATCACCACCATCATCACCATCACCACCACCGTCACCACCACCACCACCACTACCAACATCACAATCACCACCACCACCTTCACCATCATCACCATCACCACCACCTTCACCATCATCCCTATCACCACCACCACCACCATCACCATCGCCACCACCACCTTCACCATCATCACCACCACCACCATCATGATCATGATCATTATTATTTTATTGAAAATTTTCTGCTGGAGACAGAAGTCTTGATGGAGAAAATATGATGAACTTCATTACAGCTATTTATTTGTGATTTCAATTGAACGAGAGCCAGATTCCTTCGGCACTCACTTTTAAAAGCTGGCTCATACCTTTTGTATCCATGGTGACGAAATCTTCTTATCTTCCTCTACACAGATTTCTTGAAAAACTCTTTTAACACCAGTCGCTGTCTGCATGAGAGCGTCCATATTGAAATGTTTCAGAGATTCCAGATCTCAATCAAGATCTCATTACAACGTGAGTGAATGTATGATTAGTGTGAGATTTCAGTTTGCTAATACTAGAATAATAGAGAAATATATAAACTTGGTGTGTATGTTAGTGTGTGGGTGGTTGTGTATGGGGTAGTTGTGTATGGGGGCGGGGGAGGGGTGGATGGGTGTGTGTATGGGGTGCGTGGGGGAGTATGTATGGGGTGTGTGTGGACACGTAACTCCTGATGAAGTCGTAAGGGGCGCCATATTTACATATAGTGTTTCTTGTGTATTTTAAAACCTGGTGGAGCTCCTTCCACTTCAGGTTTGAATACAGGAGATTTCTTCCAGAGAAGGATAGAGTTAGGGGTTATGGTGAGGGTTTCGGGTTAGGGTTAAGAGTTAACATTTAGGTTTTAGGGTTAGAGTTAGGGGTTATGGTGAGGGTTTAGGGTTAGGGTTAAGAGTTAACATTTAGGTTTTAGGGTTAGAGTTAGGGGTTATGGTGAGGGTTTAGGGTTAGGGTTAAGAGTTAACATTTAGGTTTTAGGGTTAGAGTTAGGGTTATGGTGAGGGTTTAGGGTTAGCATTAAGCGTTAACATTTAGGTTTTAGGGTTAGAGTTAGGGGTTATGGTGAGGGTTTAGGGTTAACATTTAGGTTTTAGGGTTAGAGTTAGGGGTTATGGTGAGGGTTTAGGGTTAGCATTAAGGGTTAACATTTAGGTTTTAGGGTTAGAGTTAGGGGTTATGGTGAGGGTTTAGGGTTAGCATTAAGGGTTAACATTTAGGTTTTAGGGTTAGAGTTAGGGGTTATGGTTAGGCTAGGGTATATAAGCCCTTCCTGACTTATATTTCTAATGAAATACACTCTATTTCAATAAATCAGAGAACTGGTCAAACATCTTTATTTCGTTGTTTTTATTATAAATATCTATTTTCTAACTAGATAACTGACTGTAACTTCGAAGTTTCAGCTTAGTCACTTCATTTTGCTGTTGATTTATTTATTTATATATATATATATATCATATATTGAGTTAGAAACTCAAAATAGTCTTTTACAATTAATAATTATTGCGAAACAGATTTATGTCTGTCTGGGTATCATAGGCTATTTGCCTGATATAGGTTTGTTATTTTTATTTATTTATTATGTTTAATGAAGCCAGGCAAACCATATTGTTTTAAATTAGTATTTTTCAACCTAGCTAACTTGGTCATTTGCAATTGGAACACATGTATAGTTCTATCTGTGTTCACCCCTCTCATATATCCAATTATATATATATATATATATATATATATATATATATATATATATATATATATATATATATATATATATATATATATATACATGGCTTAGTGGTTAGAGCATTGGCACCTTGCAATCGAAAGGTTGTGAGTTCAATTCTCAGACCGGGTGATGTGTTGTTTCCTTGAGCAAGACACTTTATTTCATATTGCTCCAGTTTACTCAGCTGTAGAAATGAGATGATAGGGACTGGGGTCCCTATCATTCCACTGTAAAGTGGTTGTGGAGGTGCCACAGCAAAAAAGCACCCAGCACTCACTGTAAATGAGGTTGGTGTTAGGAAGGGCATCCAGCTGTAGAAATCAAGCCAGAATCAGTTCCCGTCCCACCCTTGCAAGCAGGGAAAAAGCAAACGTAAAATGAAATGATGATGATGATGTGTGTGTGTGTGTGTTGAACAATGAAAATATAACAAGTCAGAGACAGGTTGTTATTTGCTCATCGTAGGTCGATATATTGGACTAGCAGGTTGTGATTATGATGCTACCTGTTTCTAGTCTTGAAATCCTTCCATCTATTTCACTGTTCCTCTTTACGGGGTTGATAGAATAAAGCACTAGTAATGCACTGGGATAATTGCTGGTATTGTGCCAAAAGTAGAAACAATTATTACTCTCTCTCTCTCTCATATATATATATCATTTTCATCATTTTCATTTCATTTTACGTCCGCTTTTTCCCTGCTTGCAAGGGTGGTACGTGAACTGATTCTGGCTTGATTTCTGCAGCTGGATGCTCTTCCTAACACCAACCTCATTTACAGTGAGTGCTGGGTGCTTTTTCTGCCGTGGCACCTCCACGACCACTTTTCAGTGGAATGATATGGACCCCAGACCCTATCATCTCATTTCTACAGCTGAGTAAACTGGAGCAATGTGAAATAAAGTGTCTTGCTCAAGGAAACAACACATCACCCGGTCTGAGAATTGAACTCACAACCTTTTGATTGCAAGGCCAATGCTCTAACCACCACACTAAGCCATGTGCCTCCATATATATATATATAAAGTGTTGAAGTTTCTGTTGAAAAAGTCGGAGGAATGAAGAGTGCCCTATGTAAGTCACAGTGCTAAATATTTAATGTATAATAAACAATACAATATAACTACCTCATTACCAGAGGTTTCCCGAATACAACGGATACAAGAAACGTCCGCATTCGTTCATCAGACAAGGCAAGAAACATCTTATAAATATCCCAAAAGTCACATTTTATGATAATATGCGACTTTTGGGATATTTATAAGATGTGTAATCAATAAAGAAATCTAAGTATGATTGAGACATTTTCCTGACATGTCGATGTTAAATACAAGTGATTCTTCAAATATAAAATTTAAAGATAAAATGGAGACAAAATAAAAAAAAATAGGTTTGAAATAAAATGAATATATTTAGCATAGTATTAAAATTTAGACTAACACTTCCACCACTACTACTACCACTACTACTACTAATACCACTACTACTACTATTATTACTACTGCTACTAGTACTACTACTACTTCTACCACTGCTACTACTACCATCACTATTACTACTACCGCTACTACTACTACCATCAATACTACTACCACCACTACTGCTATTAACATAACTGCTACCATTACCACTACTACTACTATCACTACTACTACTACCAGCAGCGCCACCACTACCAGCACCACCACCACCACTATAAACACTACCACCACCACTACCACCACTGCCACCACAACAACGACTACCACCACCACAACCACCACTACCACCACTATCAACACTACCACCACCACTACTACAATTACCACAACCACCACCACTACCATCACCACCACAACCACCACTACTACCATCACAACCACCACCACCACCACTACTATTACCACCACCACCACTACCGCCACCACAACCACCACCAATACCATCACCACCACCACCACTACTACTATTACCACCACTACCACCATCACAACCACCACTACCACCACCACCACCACTACTATTACCAGAAACACCACCACCACCTCCACCACTACTATTACCACAACCACCACTACCACCACTACTATTACCACCACCACCACCACCACTATTACCACCACCACCACTACCGCCACCACAACCACCACCACTACTACTATTACCACCACTGCCACCATCACAACCACCACTACCACCACCATCACCACTACTATTACCAGAAACACCACCACCACCACCACCACTACTATTACCACAACCACCACCACCACCACCACTATTACCACCACCACCACCACCACTATTACCACAACCACCACCACCACTACTATTACCACAACCACCACCACCACCAACAACAACAACACTATCACTACTACAACTACTAATGCATCATTAATCATAATATTTGCAGTAAGAGTAATGGGGATGATAATGATGATGATGATGATGATGTTATGTTGATCTTATATTAATGTTGATGATGATGATGACGATGATGATGATGATGGCGACGGTGATGATGATGATGGTGACGGTGACGGTGATATGTTGATGATGATGATGATGCTAATAAGTAGCTAAATATATAAAGCTGTTGTGTAAGATGTAAAAACCACTGAGTATTGCCTAAAGTTGTAGAAGAGTTGATTTGAGAGATATACTTAGTCACGGGTTACAGCAGAACAAGTGTGTGTGTGTGTGTGTGTGTGTGTGTGTGTGTGTGTGTCTATATATATAAATGTAGGTATATATAGTATTAAGGATACTATTTATGGTTATACATAAAAAAAACCTTTTGTAGTTATATATATTTTTACAAACCCTAAATAGGGATAGGCAGTAATATATTACTACCTTATTACCAGTAAGTTACATAGCTCAATGTAATAACATGAGTTGTTTTACAGAGCAGTTATATATAAAATAAATATATATATATATATATATATATATATATATATATATATATATATATATATACTATATATATATATATACTATATATATATATATATAGTAATAATAATAAATTTGAAGACTAAAATCCAAAGAGGGAATCTGTTATTTTAATAAATATATATATATATATATATATATATATATATATATTGTATGGAGGCACATGGCTTAGTGGTTAGAGCATTGGCCTTGCAATCGAAAGGTTGTGAGTTCAATTCTCAGACCAGGTGATGTGTTGTTTCCTTGAGCAAGACACTTTATTTCACATTGCTCCAGTTTACTCAGCTGCAAAGTGGACGTGGTGGAGCCACAGCATAAAAGCACCCAGCACTCACTGTAAATGAGGTTGGTGTTAGGAAGGTCATCCAGCTGTAGAAATCAAGCCAGAATCAGTTCCCGTATGAGCAAGACAAGGTCCGCCGACTGGACACTGCTCCCAACGGAACAACCTGTCTAACCCATGCTAGCGTGGAAGAACGGGCGTAAAACGGTGGTGATGATATATAAGTGGAATCTTAGTAAAATCGAAGCTTCGGCTGTGGCCAAGCAAAGTCGACCTACAATTAGGAATGAGTAGCAAAGCACTCAATAAGGGTAGGTCCTTAGAGTAATAACATACCTTTAGATAGCTTGACAAATTGAAAATTGCGGCAGGCAAAACCCAACCATACAATACCAAAACAATGAAAAAACTAATCACATATATATATATATATAGATATATACAGGGTGTGGACGATATTTGTTCGCAATTTTCAACTGCTAATTTTATGCAAATATTTTTTACTTCCATTGTCACTCTTGTCTTCATAAAAACAGTGACTATATTTCCATTATTTATTTTCAGAATAATTGATTATGAATAATTTTGAACCTCCAAATTTGTGGAAGAAACACCGAGTTCTTCTTGGAATCCGCGCCGGGAGGACAAATAAGGACCAGAAGATCAACTCCCAGAACAACAGGTGGCTCACTGTCTCATCCAAAGACGTGCCCTGAGTCATGCAGACAAAGTTTCCAGCGACAACATTAGTCTTAGGTGTCATCAGCAGTCAAGGTGATGTCATTCCACCTCACTTTTTCCCTGAGGGCCTCAAGTTGAACACCGATGGCTACATCCGCGTTCTGAGCGAGGTAGTAAAGCCCTGGATCGACCAGGTAGCTGCAGGTAGGCTGTACGTGTGGCAGCAAGACTCAGCGCCCTGCCATACTAGCCGAAAGACCCAAGCCTGGCTGTCAGAGAACTTCGTCGACCACACTTCACCTGACATCTGGCCTCCTCGCTCGCCTGACTGCAACCCCCTCGACATCTTTGTGTGGGGCGCAGTGGAACAAGACACAAACAGATCTAGCTGCAATACGAAAGACGATCTGAAGGCCAGGATCACAAGTGCCTTTAGGGGCCAAAGTCGGGAGACAGCGATGAAGGCCTGTAGCCGGTTCCGAGGCCGCCTTGAGGCCGTCATCAAAGCCAATGGCGGGTTTATCGAGTGAGATCTAAAGAACAAGTCATGAAGACAAACTGACCCAAGTTTGATAAGTATATCTTAAAAACTAAA
>OZ024757.1:21068238-21073238 GCA_964016885.1 Eledone cirrhosa
ATATATATATATATATATATATATATATATATTCAAAATAGGGTGCATAGGGCAAAGACACTGGAAGACAGACTGTCCCATCTTCTCAGTCAATCTCTGGAAATCATTATAGTTTTGGTGAATTAAGGTCAATATCATTCGTGCAAAATGTGAACAGAAATATCAAAGCAAATGACACAGTTCAGTGAAGAAATATGAAGGTTTATGCTTGTTATCCTGATGCTGAGGAGGATATTAGAGGGAGCTAGAGCAAAGTGCCTTCCTGCGGTCATGGTTTTCATTGACTTTAGGAAGGCCTTTGATTCTGTGGACCGTTACTGCCTGATGAAGATCTTACAGGCTTATGGAATCCCCAAGAGGATAGTGGACCTGATATCACTGCTCTACACCAACACCAAAGCCCAAGTCATTACACCTGATGGGATGACAGAGTTCTTTAAGATACTGGCTGGAGTGCTCCAGGGAGATACATTGGCTCCCTACCTTTTTATCATCGTAGTGGACTATTGTATGCGCCTTGCACTGGAGAAACACCAGGACACTGGCTTTACTGTAGCA
Source organism: Eledone cirrhosa (assembly GCA_964016885.1). Lineage (NCBI taxonomy): Eukaryota > Metazoa > Mollusca > Cephalopoda > Octopoda > Eledonidae > Eledone > Eledone cirrhosa. The sequence goes on from OZ024757.1 coordinate 21,068,797, forward strand.
CCAGCTCAGAGCAGGAGAGTTGGGGCGAAAAAGGTATCGGATGCTGAATTTGCCGACGACATAGTTTTGGTGACAAATACAGTGAAGGAGGCAGAGGATTTGATGCGGGAGGTTGAGACTGTGTTGATGAGTGTGGGGCTGAGAATGAATGAGACTAAAACAAAATATCTGGTTGAGAATGTTGAGAAGCCAGAGGGGATCACTAATGTAGGCGGGAAGCCGCTGGAATTGGTTGAGGACTTCCTGTATTTGGGAGCAAAGATTGGGAATACGGAAGATGATGTGGTTGAGAGGAAGAGCAAGGCCTGGGCGGCGTGTCACAGCTTGAGATCGGTGTGGAAGTCAGACCTTCGTAGAGACCTGAAAATCCGCCTCTTCATTGCTGTAGTGGAGTCTGTGCTGCTGTATGGGTCTGAGACTTGGACACTGACCAAGAGACTCACTCAGATGGTGGATGGGTGCTACACGAGAATGCTGAGGATGGCTCTGAACATTAATCAGTATACACTGAGGATGAAAAACTCAGAGCTGTATGGGAGCATCCCAAAAGTCAGCTCAAAAGTGACACAGAGGAGACTGAGGTTGGCTGGACATGCTCACCGACATCCAGAGTTGACATTGCACTCAGTGCTCCTTTGGGAGCCCCTACATGGACACACTAGAAGAGGAAGACCAAGGTTAACATATGTTGATGCCCTAAGGACAGACACTGGTCTGTTGGAGATGCAGGATATGGCAGCGATAATGAGGGACAGAGACCGCTGGAGAGAACTCGTCCATGGATCTCGGGAATTTTACCCGCCTTAGATAGATAGATAGCAGGAAAAGAGTCTTAACGTTTCGGATGCTAGTCCTTCACCAGAAAATAGAATGAGAAATTAAAGAAGAAAAGGAGGTCTGTTCAGGTCACCATATATATGTATACACAGTCGAGAAAACTATATATTCTCGCCTGTTTTCAAAGTCCAGCAGTTGCAAGAGCGAGAGGGGTCGTTTTGATGAGAGCCAGTTCTGTTTGAAATGCATTAACGATTGTCCCCCTTGCTTCTGCTGGACACCATCAGGTGGCGATAGCTGCCAGTGTTTTTGCATAGCTACGGCTTTCTAAATGTTTATTTATAAACATGCCGTATTTCTTTAGAAATATGAAATTCCAATATATATAGCTACGCTTGAAGTTAAATTCTAATTCTATTCTCTCTCTCTCTCTATATATATGTATATATATATTTGTGCCAGCAATTGCAACTGGTAGACAGTAACAGCAAATGGAAAGACCAATTGGTCTGATCTGATGAGTTCCACCTCACTCATCATCATCATCACCGTTTTACGTCCGTTCTTCCACGCTAGCATGGGTTAGACGGGTTGTCCTGTTGTGGGCAGTGTCTGGTCGGCTGACCATGCCTTGCTCATACAGGAACTGATTTGGCTTGATTTCTACAGCTGGATGCCCTTCCTAACACCAACCTCATTTACAGTGAGTGCTGGGTGCTTTTTCGTGGTGCCCACACGTCCACTTTACAGTGTGGGCTGGGTGCTTTTTTGCCGTGGCACCTCCACGACCACCTTGAGGTGGAGGGTGTGGGGACATATTGTCTATATGCTTCAGCTTGTACCCATGGAAGGTCGGGTACTCTGTATTACTGCGTGACGCCAGAGGTCACGGTCATGTGTGTCATTGCCTTTGAGAGGTGTAATTGGGTAAGGTCGGCTTTTATCACCTCATCCCTCTGTAAGTAAATGAGGTCTGGGATCTTGTTGGTTCGGATGAAAAAAAAAATATGAATGTTATTGTCTTCAGTCAATTCTGATTGAGTAGATATCATGTTGGTGCTGAATTTAACCAATTAACTAACTGGAAATAATCCATACATCCAACCAGCTTCCCAAATATGTCACACTCAAGTCTAATCACAGAGAACAGCTTCGTTTACAACTAGTGCCTAGGTAGAATACAGTCCGTCTGTCAGTTAAAATGCGGTATCGTTTTACAGTTTTTCTTAACTCTACTTCAACAAAATTAATTCTTAATATCCTGTACCACATGAAACCAACCACATTTACAAAATATTCTTGAATTAATTAAAAGTATTTTAGTTTACTGCAAATTTTCACAAAAATGTTTTCACTAGTATTATAAACATTTAAATAAGAAACCCCATGAAACCACATTAACAAGACATTCTTGAAAAGTACAAAAAATACCACAGTGACTACATCACATTAAAAGTTAAAGTCTTTACTCTAATACAGCAATTTTTCACAAAGTTCTGCCCACTAAGTAAAGATACTATATATATTTGAGTTAACAAACCACATGAAATCAAGTATTTAAGTATTTACTCCAATACTGAGCATTTTTTAAATGATCATAATTTTTTTTATGAACTTTTTTGATACCAACCTGCCAAAACCGGCTCGGGTTGGTGTCAAGAAGGTCATCTGGCTGCAGAAATATGCCATGGCTAAGACAAAACCAAAGGATAAAGGAAAAGTCGGGGTTTACTTACTAACAGCTTCTATGACATCAGCCAGAAGGACACCATCACCAACATCCTGCTGTAGATCACTAATAAAGCGTTTGTTGTGAGCCTTCTCTAAATAATGGTTGGCCCAGTCTGTGTAGATCTGAAAATGGAAATAAAACATGAATTGGTCAGAGTCTTTAATCAATCTGTTGAGTTAATTAGCATTGGGAACAAAATTGAAACGTGTGTGTGTGAGAGAGAGAATTGATTTTTCCATGATTTGAAATATCCAAAGTAACGCATTTGAAATGTATGTGTGCCAACGTAAATAGATATAATAATTTCATTTAAAAAATCCTTTTTGTAAGGTTTCTCTAGCAAGGTAAAGTGTCTTAATTGGCCTCAGTCCCTGATCTCAATGGTTTCTGATTTAGGCACAAGGCCAACAATTTTATTGACCCCCATAACGATGAAGGACAAAGCTAAACTTGGCAGGATTTGAAATCAACTATGAATAATAATAACTACACATTCACACCCACACAAAGACACACACATCTTCACACAATTACACACATATATACACACACCATAAAGAGATGAACAGAAACGAAGAATATATATATACATGTATGTATGTATATATATACAGGCATTGCTTTATATCTGGAGATCTCTCTGCACTTGTCGTCACACGGTACCATGGGCCCAGCACTATGTGACAATTATTGACACATAGTGCTGGGCCCAGTGTAGTGTTTGTACCAGAGTTTTCAAGTCGCTGGCTGAACTAAAGGGTCACATTTGTTCAGCGCATCGGTAGGGGTTCTCCTACATGGATATAAAGTAGTGGCCGTACTCGAAAACGAGTTGGCAGCCACCATATATAAATATATATATATATATGCATAGATGCATATATGTATGCATATGTATATATACACACTTGCTTATATATATGTGTGTATGTATATATATATCTGTGTGTGTATGTATATATGTGTGTGTATGTGTATCATTCATTCATTCATTTCATTTTACGTCCACTTTTCCCTGCTTGCAAGGGTGGGACGGGAACTGATTCTGGCTTGATTTCTACAGCTGGATGCCCTTCCTAACACCAACCTCATTTACAGTGAGTGCTGGGTGCTTTTTTGCCGTGGCACCTCCACGACCACTTTGCAGTGGGATAATAGGGACCCCAGTCCCTATCATCTCATTTCTACAGCTGAGTAAACTGGAGCAATGTGAAATAAGTGTCTTGCTCAAGGAAACAACATATCACCCGGTCTGAGAATTGAACTCACAAACTTTCGATTGCAAGGCCAATGCTCTAACCACTAAGCCATGTGCCTCCATATGTATATATGTGTATATATGTATGTGTGTATATATATATGTGTGTGTGTATGTATATATGTGTGTATATATATATATATGTGAGTGTATATATATTTATATATATATATATATATATAACTTCCTAATTTAATGAAAGTATAGAGTAATTCAGTAATAAATTCATACAAAAAATATATTCTGGAGCTTATTTTGAGTTAATCTCTTCTAAATTAAAACCATTGAATTAACATTCCATTTATTCTCTCTCTCTCTCTCTCTCTCTCTCTCTCTCTCTCTCTCTCTCTCTCTCTCTCTATATATATATATATATATATATATATATATATATACACACACATATATATATATTCATCTATTTATAAACTAATATTTTACCAATCCTGATTTTCCACAGATTTTCAATAAAACTCCTATATTTTATCAATATACACGATTTTCAGTTGAATTAATTAAAACTTTTTCAAAGAGATATTCAGAATATTGATAAAGATTTCTTCAGATTGTTTCAAATCTGCTAAAAATAAATATCAGGAGAGGTTTGGATGTTTTGAAAAAGTCAAGAATTCTTTATAAATAACGTAATTATCATATAAAACTGTCAAATGTTTT
>OZ024757.1:21078238-21083238 GCA_964016885.1 Eledone cirrhosa
GATACGTGTGGTTATAGTGTGACCTACAGACCCAGATGCCTTCAGCATCTCGGCAGCTATACCCGATGGACCGGTTGCCTTCCCTATCTTCATATCTCTGATTGCCTTACTTACTACGCTGCCGCTGACTTGTACTGCTGGTCCCTCTATAGGGTCTACGTGGGGTAGGGTCTCTTCTTCCCATGCATTCTCCTCATTTAGTAATCTATCATAATGACTCTTCCATGCATCTTTCTTCTCAGCACTTGTGAGGGCAAGCTCACCTTTATCATTCCGGATACACTTCTCTCCAATGACATCACAACTATCTCTGACACACTGCCTCGCAATCTTGAATACCTCCTGTTTCTGGTCCTCACGTTGTAAAACATGCTTGAATTTTCTATCCTCTGCTTCCCTCCTAGCTAAGTATACTTGTCGCCTAGCTTCCCTCTTGGTCTCTATGTAATGTACCCTGCTCCCCCCGTTCTTCCATTCTTTCCATGCCTGTCTCTTGGCCTTGACATATATATATATATATATACATACATATATGTATGTTTATATGTATATATACATAGATATATGTATGTATATATGTATATATATATATACATATATATATATATACATATATACATATATACATAGTGAAAACACATGGCTTAGTGGTTAGGGCAATTGAAAGGTTGTGAGTTTGATTCTTCGACCAGGTTTTACATTGTTTCCTTGAGTAAGACACTTTATTTCACTCCAGTTCACCCACTAGTACATTACTGGTACCAAGATGTGATGTCACTAGTGCCAAGCTGTATCAGCCATTGTCTTTCACCAGGACAACATCGGTGGTGAGGATGAGGAGAGGTGGGGGTGGGGGGTGTACTGGTATGTATGGGTGATTACTGCTCTTCCATAAACAAACCTTGACCAGGCTTGTGCCTCAGTGTGAAACTTACCTGGTGCAAAACCATGGTTCATTAAGACCTTTAAATACACACACACAAATATATATAAATAATTGTTTCTACTTTTGGCACAAGGCCAGCAATTATCCCAGTGCATTACTGGTACTTTATTTTATCGACCCCCGTAAGGATGAAAGGTAAAGTTAACCTCGACGGGATTTGAACTCAGACCGTAAAGGGACGTAACTCTATGCTAGACAGCATGGTATCTGACCCTCTACCGATACTGCCAATTCACATTTTATAATAATTGTTTCTACGTTTGGCACAAGGCCAGCAATTATCCCAGTACATTACTGGTACTTTATTTTATCGACCCCGTAAGGATGAAAGGTAAAGTTAACCTCGGCGGGATTTGAACTCAGACAGTAAAGGGACGTAACTCTATGCTAGACAGCATGGCGTCCGACCCTCTACCGATAGTGCCAATTCACATTTTATAATAATTGTTTCTACTTTTGGCACAAGGCCAGCAATTATCCCAGTACATTACTGGTACCTTATTTTATCGACCCCCGTAAGGATGAAAGGCAAAGTTAACCTTGACGGGATTTGAACTCAGACCGTAAAGGGACGTAACTCTATGCTAGACAGCATGGCGTCCGACCCTCTACCGATACTGACAATTCACCTTTTATAATAATTGTTTCTACTTTTGGCACAAGGCCAGCAATTATCCCAGTACATTACTGGTACTTTATTTTATCGACCCCGTAAGGATGAAAGGTAAAGTTAACCTCGGCGGGATTTGAACTCAGACAGTAAAGGGACGTAACTCTATGCTAGACAGCATGGCGTCCGACCCTCTACCGATACTGCCAATTCACATTTTATAATAATTATTTCTACTTTTGGCACAAGGCCAGCAAATACCCCAGTGTATTACTGGTACTTTATTTTATCGACCCCCGTACTGCCAATCCACTGCCCAACGCACACACACAAATATATATATAATGAAGTATGCCATATGAGGTAGAGAGGCTGTGTGTGTGTGTGTGAGTGTGGTATGTGTATGGCTGTAAGTGTGCATGACAATGTTTGTGTATGTGTGTGTGTTTATGAGTAAGGTGTATGAGTTTGCACATGTATGTGAATGTGTGTGTGTGTGTGTGTGTGTGTGTATGTCTATCTGTATGTGTAAGTTCATTAATTGCAACGTACTAAAGAAGTTAATAAGAATCATACTAAACAACAACATATACAACAATAACATACAACAACAACAACATATACAACAACAACAACAACATACATTAAAACTGAGACAAAGAAGTCAATGCAACAAAGAAAAAAATGACAAGTGAAATCAATAGTCAATAATCAATATGGCTAGATTAACCGATTGATTTCTGTGACTTTTAAGACAATGTTGTGTGGGTGGGGGTGGGGGATTAATTAAAAAGATAACCTGTGTAATATTGGGGTACGTCTTGTTGGGGTAAACTAGCAACATACCAGCATCATCATCATCATCATAACATATCATCATCATCAACATATCATAAACATCATCAATAATCATCATCATCATCATCATCATTATCAACATCATCATCACCAACACCATCATCATCAAGAAAACAATAATAACATAATGGTTTCTGATTTAGGCACACAGTCAACAGTTATTACTGGTACTTAATTTTATCAACCTCTGAGGATGAAAAGCAAAGTAAAGGGACGTAACTATATGCTACAAAACATGTCCGACACTCTTGCGATTCTACCATTTTCCCACTGCCTATAAACACAATATTAGCCAATGTGTCCTTTTTTAACCCTTTAATGTTCAAACCGGCCCAAACCGACCAGAATTCTCTACTTCTTTCTGTTGAAACTGGCTGTAACTGGTCACTCATACTGATGTTAAGGTATTGTTCTCAAAATAAATACTTTCAAAATCTCATGGATTCGATATTATGTGAGGTAAAGCCTTTACCATGAAAATACAATAGTATATATAGAGTAATGTGAATGTTATGCGAGATATTATGTGAGGTAAAGCCTTTACCATGAAAATATAATAGTATATATAGAGTAATGTGAATGTTATGTGAGATATTATGTCAGGTAAAGCCTTTACCATGAAAATATAATAGTATATATAGAGTAATGTAAATGTTATGTGAGATATTATGTGAGATAAAGCCTTTACCATGAAAATATAATAGTATATATAGAGTAATGTAAATGTTATGTGAGATATTATGTCAGGTAAAGCCTTTACCATGAAAATACAATAGTATATATAGAGTAATGTAAATGTTATGCGAGATATTATGTGAGGTAAAGCCTTTACCATGAAAATATAATAGTATATATAACTTTCATTTTTCCACACTGGTATGGGTTAGACGATACACACACATATATATATACATACATATATATGTATACATACACATATATACATACACATACGGAAGGGCATCCAGCTGTAGAAAACCTGCCAGCAAGTCCTATATGAGCGATACACGGTCACCCGCCCAACCTTCCCTCAAGTGGCACAACTCCTGTCTAACCCATGCTAGCGTGGAAGATGGACGTTAAACGAAAATGATGATGATGATACATACAATTATATATATATATATACATACACACACATATATATATATATGTATACATACACACATATATATATATTTACATACACACATATATTTACATACACACATATATATACATACACACACATATATATATATATATATAAATATATATATATGATGGCTGCCCCCTCATTATCGAGCATGGCCATTGACGATATACCATTATTAATAATTATTAATTAATTGTATCGTACAATGCATGTGCGTGAAGATATTTTTTAAAGTGAGGAAAGACTGTGCACTGAACCAATCCCACTCTCTGAGCGACAGTAGCTATAACCCGAAAAGAAGAAAAGATCAACATCATCGGTAACTACTGAGCTGCAGGTTTTATATCGGAGTTATCCCAGTTTCCTGAGTTGCCTTCTCCTAGAAGAATGCCCTGACAAAGTCTAGGGGTCCTTCACTCCCAGTGGTTTAACCGCGCGATCGGGTGTCCAGCCCGACTATTTCTATGTCCCCTCACATATACATACACATGCACCCATGTATATACACATATACATATACATACAGGTTTTGCTTTTTGTACTGCAGGGTGTCCAAAGTCACCCTCCTCACCAAGTAAACTTGGTGGGTTTACCGGTTTAGTTATATATTTAGTTATATATATATATATATATATATATACACACACATATATATCATCATCATCATAATTTTATGTACGCTTTTCCCCGCTTTGCAGGGAAAAGCGGACGGGAACTGATTCTGGCTTGATTTCTACAGCTGGATGCCCTTCCTAACACCAACCTCATTTACAGTGAGTGCTGGGTGCTTTTTTTGCCGTGGCACCTCCACGACCACTTTGCAGTGGAATGATATGGACCCCAGTCCTATCATCTCATTTCTACAGCTGAGTAAACTGGAGCAATGTGAAATAAAGTGTCTTGCTCAAGGAAACAACACATCACCCTGTCTGAGAATTGAACTCACAACTTTCGATTGCAAGGTTGTGAGTTCAATTCTCAGACCGGGTGATGTGTTGTTTCCTTGAGCAAGACGTGTATGTATATATATATATATATATATATATATACATACATATGAATAAATAAATATATATATATATATATTGATTGATTGATTTGATTTCTTTTATTTTCTCTGAAATATCTCCAAAGAAACTCCAGTGTGGTTCCAGATCTTTCCAGGAACAACATTTATTGTCAACACCAATTTAGATCCCTACTTTACATGCAGATTCTGGAACACTCTTCTAAAAGTGTTAAAGAGGAAAAAAGAAAATGAAAAGAAAATGGAGAAATTTCCTTTTCTAGATTATTTTATATACATTTCTTTGAAGATGAAAGGGTGTTTAATATGTTACAGGTTCCAGGATACACTTGTCAGGGAAATATTTGTATTTTAATTAAAAGAAAGCTGGCAAGTATTCTGTTGATGGAAGATTGTATAGGGAGCCTGCCACCAGATCAACTGT
>OZ024757.1:21088238-21095738 GCA_964016885.1 Eledone cirrhosa
TCTTCATCTGGTTAGAGAGACAATGTTATGACATCTTGTTATTGTGGTGTAAACAATGTATATATATATATATATATATATATATATATATACACATATAAATATATATACACATATAATATATACACATATATATATATACACATAAATATATATACACACATATATATATATATGTATTGTTATACTTGGGGAGGGTCATATTGTTATAATAATATTGCCAGAATTAATAACAGAACACACTCACTGTTTGGTTGGTTTTCGCTTCTGTATCTTTTATATCGGTTAATTTAATTTATTCGGTCCTCAATGTTACCATTGACTGACCAACGGTCAAAAATACAGATACAATATAGACACAAACACATATATATAGTCTAACCTAGTTCTTTCGTTGCACATCTGCAACATCGTCAGTGGTGCTATTATGTTTCCTCCCGTTGTATTATATTGAAAGGATAACAAGGACAATTGGTTACTCCTTCATTGCATTTATTGATAGGTGACGCGCGGTTCGCCACTGATCAGCTCAAGGTTCGATCTGTATCGATCTTACCCGACTCTATAAACCTAAACATCGAGTATTCACCCGGGTGAGCCTGCAGTAACTCCAAGTTACACTCCCTAGATTTATATATATATATATATATATATATATATATATATATATATATATATATATATATATATATAAAAAACCTGGGACGAGCTGATAAACTCCGACATCACACACTTACACCTCTCCAAGACAATGTCACTGGACCGAGACCTTTGGCGGTACTCAGTAACAGAGAAGACCCGCCTTACCTAAATATATAGTAAAACCTACTCCAGCCAGTAGGCATCTCTAACAAAATACACCCCGTCCCACCACCACCACCCCCACCCCATCCACACCACCCCGTTCTATGTAAAGTTATGTTGGTGCCGCGCCATCCAGGCCGAAACAAATGAGATCGTGTAGGTGTCACGACAAAAAAAAAACACACAGTCCACGCTGTAATGTGGCCGTGTAGGCAACACGGTAAAAACCTCCCAGACCCACACTGTAAATGTGGTTGGTGTTAGGAAGGGCATCCAGCTGTAGAAAACCAGCCAGACAGTCCACGCTGTAATGTGGCCGTGTAGGCAACACGGTAAAAACCTCCCAGACCCACACTGTAAATGTGGTTGGTGTTAGGAAGGGCATCCAGCTGTAGAAAACCTGCCAGACAGTCCACGCTGTAATGTGGCCGTGTAGGCAACACGGTAAAAACCTCCCAGACCCACACTGTAAATGTGGTTGGTGTTAGGAAGGGCATCCAGCTGTAGAAAACACGCCAGACAGTCCACGCTGTAATGTGGCCGTGTAGGCAACACGGTAAAAACCTCCCAGACCCACACTGTAAATGTGGTTGGTGTTAGGAAGGGCATCCAGCTGTAGAAAACCTGCCAGACAGTCCACGCTGTAATGTGGCCGTGTAGGCAACACGGTAAAAACCTCCCAGACCCACACTGTAAATGTGGTTGGTGTTAGGAAGGGCATCCAGCTGTAGAAAACACGCCAGACAGTCCACGCTGTAATGTGGCCGTGTAGGCAACACGGTAAAAACCTCCCAGACCCACACTGTAAATGTGGTTGGTGTTAGGAAGGGCATCCAGCTGTAGAAAACCCGCCAGACAGTCCACGCTGTAATGTGGCCGTGTAGGCAACACGGTAAACACCTCCCAGACCCACACTGTAAATGTGGTTGGCGTTAGGAAGGGCATCCAGCTGTAGAAAACCAGCCAGACAGTCCACGCTGTAATGTGGCCGTGTAGGCAACACGGTAAAAACCTCCCAGACCCACACTGTAAATGTGGTTGGTGTTAGGAAGGGCATCCAGCTGTAGAAAACACGCCAGACAGTCCACGCTGTAATGTGGCCGTGTAGGCAACACGGTAAAAACCTCCCAGACCCACACTGTAAATGTGGTTGGTGTTAGGAAGGGCATCCAACTGTAGAAAACCCGCCAGACAGTCCACGCTGTAATGTGGCCGTGTAGGCAACACGGTAAAAACCTCCCAGACCCACACTGTAAATGTGGTTGGTGTTAGGAAGGGCATCCAACTGTAGAAAACCCGCCAGACAGTCCACGCTGTAATGTGGCCGTGTAGGCAACACGGTAAAAACCTCCCAGACCCACACTGTAAATGTGGTTGGTGTTAGGAAGGGCATCCAGCTGTAGAAAACCAGCCAGACAGTCCACGCTGTAATGTGGCCGTGTAGGCAACACGGTAAAAACCTCCCAGACCCACACTGTAAATGTGGTTGGTGTTAGGAAGGGCATCCAACTGTAGAAAACCCGCCAGACAGTCCACGCTGTAATGTGGCCGTGTAGGCAACACGGTAAAAACCTCCCAGACCCACACTGTAAATGTGGTTGGTGTTAGGAAGGGCATCCAACTGTAGAAAACCCGCCAGACAGTCCACGCTGTAATGTGGCCGTGTAGGCAACACGGTAAAAACCTCCCAGACCCACACTGTAAATGTGGTTGGTGTTAGGAAGGGCATCCAGCTGTAGAAAACCAGCCAGACAGTCCACGCTGTAATGTGGCCGTGTAGGCAACACGGTAAAAACCTCCCAGACCCACACTGTAAATGTGGTTGGTGTTAGGAAGGGCATCCAACTGTAGAAAACCTGCCAGACAGTCCACACTGTAATGTGGCAGTGTAGGCAACACGGTAAAAACCTCCCAGACCCACACTGTAAATGTGGTTGGTGTTAGGAAGGGCATCCAGCTGTAGAAAACCAGCCAGACAGTCCACGCTGTAATGTGGCCGTGTAGGCAACACGGTAAAAACCTCCCAGACCCACACTGTAAATGTGGTTGGTGTTAGGAAGGGCATCCAGCTGTAGAAAACACGCCAGACAGTCCACGCTGTAATGTGGCCGTGTAGGCAACACGGTAAAAACCTCCCAGACCCACACTGTAAATGTGGTTGGTGTTAGGAAGGGCATCCAGCTGTAGAAAACACGCCAGACAGTCCACGCTGTAATGTGGCCGTGTAGGCAACACGGTAAAAACCTCCCAGACCCACACTGTAAATGTGGTTGGTGTTAGGAAGGGCATCCAGCTGTAGAAAACCAGCCAGACAGTCCACGCTGTAATGTGGCCGTGTAGGCAACACGGTAAACACCTCCCAGCCCCACACTGTAAATGTGGTTGGTGTTAGGAAGGGCATCCAGCTGTAGAAAACCCGCCAGACAGTCCACGCTGTAATGTGGCCGTGTAGGCAACACGGTAAAAACCTCCCAGACCCACACTGTAAATGTGGTTGGTGTTAGGAAGGGCATCCAGCTGTAGAAAACCTGCCAGACAGTCCACGCTGTAATGTGGCCGTGTAGGCAACACGGTAAAAACCTCCCAGACCCACACTGTAAATGTGGTTGGTGTTAGGAAGGGCATCCAACTGTAGAAAACCAGCCAGACAGTCCACGCTGTAATGTGGCCGTGTAGGCAACACGGTAAAAACCTCCCAGACCCACACTGTAAATGTGGTTGGTGTTAGGAAGGGCATCCAGCTGTAGAAAACACGCCAGACAGTCCACGCTGTAATGTGGCCGTGTAGGCAACACGGTAAAAACCTCCCAGCCCCACACTGTAAATGTGGTTGGTGTTAGGAAGGGCATCCAGCTGTAGAAAACCTGCCAGACAGTCCTATGCGAGCAAGACAATCACTCTTGCCTCAAGTGGGACTACCCCCGTCCAAACCCATGCAAGCGTGGAACACGGACGTTAAACGTTGATGATGATGATGATGATGATATGCAGGGGCTCCTACAGGAGCACTGAGTGCAATGTCAACTCTGGATGTCGGTGCACATGTCCAGCTAACCTCAGTCTCCTCTGTGTCACTTTTGAGCTGACTTTTGGGAGGCTTCCATACAGCTCTGAGTTTTTCATCCTCAGTGTATACTGATTAATGTTCAGAGCCATCCTCAGCATTCTCGCGTAGCACCCATCCACCTTCTGAGTGAGTTTCTTGGTCAGTGTCCAAGTCTCAGACCCGTACAGCAGCATAGACTCCACTACATGGACACACTGGAAGAGGAAGACCGAAGTTAACACATGTTGATGCCCTAAGGACAGACACTGGTCTCTTGGAGACGCAGGACATGGCAGCAATAATGAGGGACAGAGACCGCTGGAGAGAGTTCGTCCATGGATCTCAGGAATTTTACTCACCCGAGATAGATATATATACATATATATATACATGTACTACGTAATTCCAAAGGAAAAGCAAAGGAAAAGAGAGCTATTTAATTAGAAAGTGAACAAAACAAAATATAATTACTCCATTACCAAAGGTTTCTCGATCACAGACGATAATAATATATTCGTCTGGATCCTTCGTCAGATAGAGATGATAACATCTCCATCTGATAACATCTCTATCTGACGAAGTATCCAGACGTATATTATTATGGTATGGACATGTGATGCACATGGAGGGTGACCGATGGGTGAAGAAGTGCCAGGAAATGCCAGTTGAAGGAAGACGTGGTAGAGGTAGACCACGTAAAACATGGGCGGAGGTGGTGAGAACAGACCTCAGATCATTGAAGCTCACGGTGGAGATGACGAAGGACCGTGACGAGTGGAGAGATGCTGTGCTGAATAGGACCCGTCCCACCCTTGCAAGCAGGGAAGAGCGGACGTAAAATGATGATGATGATGATATATATATATATATATGTTTTATGTGTTACGTAATTCCAAAGGTAAAAAGAGTGCTCTATGTATAGAACAGAGCTATTTAATTAGAAAGTAAACAACACAACATATAACTACTCCATTACCAAAGGTTTCTGGATTACAGACGATAATAATATATACATCTGGCTCTATCTGACGACCGATCCAGACATATATATTATTATCTTCTGTGATCCAGAAACCTTTGGTAATGGAGTAGTTATATTTTGTGTTGTTCACTCTCTAATTAAATATATATATATATATATATATATATATATATATTTGCACACGGCACCAGACAGAATTATTTCTTACATCATTCGCTCTCATTTCGGAATGGTTTTGTATGGCGTCAGTTTGTGATTTGAACTCGGGAATTTTATATTCTCCGAGAGAGAAGAGCCCTCTGTAGATTGTTCCCTTCTCAATGGAAATCCGCTTGGATTTTCCGTTCATTCTGGAACATGAAACCGCGGTAAAGGCACATATAGTAAGTACTGCAAATTTTTAAAAATTTAATTTAAAACATTTTCTCTATTTACTAGACCTTGATTTTATATATATAGAGAGAGAGAGAATTAGTACATCTACCAACATTTTTATATGGGTTCCTAGTGTCCGCGCATTGCCTGGGAACTTAGCTGAGAATAGACTCCCTGATGACGTAATGAATTCTCGATAGTTATATTGTGTAACTATTTATCCCATTACAGAAACTAATTAGTCGGAGTGAAAATTTTAGTAAGTAAGTTAATTTTTAAAATTTTCTTATTTTACGTCTTTCATATATATATATATATATATATATATATATGTATATATATATATATATATATATATATATATATGTACATATATATATGTATAAGAGGATAATTTGAACCGTTAAGGTATATTATCCTTGGTCATATCAAATATTTATAAAACGTTTTGTATTTTATCTGATGATAGCGTACCAAAATTTTTGGTACCCTTGAAATATATATAATAGAATAAATATGGTTTTATAAATATAGTTTCCATTTATTTAATATCAATTGTATACATATTTATATATATATATATATATATATATATATATATATATATATATGGAGGCACATGGCTTAGTGGTTAGAGCATTGGCCTTGCAATCGAAAGGTTGTGAGTTCAATTCTCAGACCGGGTGATGTGTTGTTTCCTTGAGCAAGACACTTTATTTCACATTGCTCCAGTTTACTCAGCTGTAGAAATGAGATGATATGGACTTGAGTCCCTATCATTCCACTGCAAAGTGGTCGTGGAGGTGCCACGGCAAAAAAGCACCCAGCACTCACTGTAAATGAGGTTGGTGTTAGGAAGGGCATCCAGCTGTAGAAATCAAGCCAGAATCAGTTCCCGTCCCACCCTTGCAAGCAGGGAAAAGTAGACGTAAAATGAAATGATGATGAAATGAATGATATATATATATATATATATATATATATGGATTGGCAGTATCGGTAGAGGGTCGGACGCCATGCTTTGCAGTACAGAGTTACGGCCCTTTATGATCTGAGTTCAAATCCCGCCGAGGTTAACTTTGCCTTTCATCCTTACTGGGCCAATAAAATAAAGTACCAGTAATCTACTGAGGTCGATTTAATCGACTTTCCCCTCCCCCGTAATTACTGGCCTTGTGCCTATACTAGAAACAACTACTCTATATATACTATTATATTTTCACAGTAAAGGCTTTACCTCACATAATATCTCACATAACATTTACATTACTCTATATATACTATTGTATTTTCATGGTAAAGGCTTTACCTCACATAATATCTCACATAACATTTACATTACTCTATATATACTATTATATTTTCATGGTAAAGGCTTTACCTCACATAATTATCTCACATAACATTTACATTACTCCATATATACTATTGTATTTTCATGGTAAATGCTTTATCTCACATAATATCTCACATAACATTCACATTACTCTATATATACTATTGTATTTTCATGGGAAAGGCTTTGCTTCACATAATTATCTCACATAATATGGAATTTATGAGATTTTGAAAGTATTTATTTTGAGAACAATACCTTAACATCAGTTTGAGCGACCAATTTCAGCCAGTTTCAACAGAAAAAGGTAGAGAATTCTGGTCGGTTTTGGTCGGTTTGAACAGTAAGGGATTAAACAGCAGCCAAAAAGTTCCTTTTAGAAATGTATAAACACACACACACACAAACAATTGTGTGTGTATATGTGTGTTTGTGCAAGGGGAGGGGGGGGGCGTTATGTGTAGCTTTGTTCATGGATGCATAAGTATTGTATCTTTGTGGGTGGGCAAGGATTTCAGGGAGTGGATATCCAACCTCACACACCTTCCTCTCAGGAATATTGTGTGTATATATATATATATACATATATACACACAATATGTGTATATATATACATATATACACACAATATGTGTATATATATACATATATACACACAATATGTGTATACATATACATATATACACACAATATGTGTATACATATATATATATACACACAATATGTGTATATATATACATATATACACACAATATGTGTATATATATACATATATACACACAATATGTGTATATATATATATACATATATACACACAATATGTGTATATATATATATACATATATAAACATACACACACACCTTTTAAGAGAGATAGGGAGATTAAAAGGTAGAGAGAGAGGTAGAGAGATTAAGAGAGAGAGGTAGGGAGAGAAGTAGAGAGATTAAGCGGTAAAG
>OZ024757.1:21100738-21108238 GCA_964016885.1 Eledone cirrhosa
ACAGAGAGAGAGAGAGACAGAGAGATAGGTAAATCTAGATTGAGGTGAATAGTTAAGTAGTTAAATAATCATTTTATGCCATTTAAGATAATCAGTTCTGGTTTTAATGTAAAATCAACTGTAACATATTTACATATTTCATCTAAATATTTACATGCTCCTTCTCTTGGCTATCAACAAAAAGGTTATTCAATAAACAAAAAGACAATACAAAAATGTCTAGACCCTACTGATACCAGACTGCCTGAAACTGCTGAGGGTTCTATCATGTATGTATATAGTGCTGGACTTACCTATAAGCTAAATAAGCTATAGCTCAGGTCCACACAACTTCGGTGGGCCTTCATTTAAAAAAATATATATTTATCTTATAATTAGTTTTTATTCTTTAACACTAAATCATCCAAAATTATATATATATATATATATATATATATATAGGAACGAGTAGGACCCCGACGGCTGAGCTCAAGCCGTTTCGACGGCTAATTCTGGACTTAGAATTAGCCGTCGAAACTGCTTGAGCTCAGCCGTCGGGGTCCTACTCGTTCCTATTACCCACTCTACTACCCTAAGTATTGAGTACTTTGGTGCGTTATGGTCCATCTGGTTCCTTACCACATTTCCTTCGTTATATATATATATCAATGATATTAAATAAATGGAAACTATATTTATAAAACCATATTTATTATGTTATATATATTTCAAGGGTACCAAAACTTTGGTACGCTCTCATCCGATAAAATACAAAGTTTTATCTGATGAGAGCGTACCAAAGTTTTGGTACCCTTGAAATATATATAATAGAATAAATATGGTTTTATAAATATAGTTTCCATTTATTTAATATCATTGAATATTATACTCCAGAAAACTTGTTGAGTGCTTCGAATCTGTTATAAATATATATATTTGTTGAATTACCAACAAATTAAATATCCCTTTGCTTATATATATATATATATATATATATATATATATATATATAGTAATAATTGTTTCTGCTTTAGGCACAAGGCCAGCAATTAACCAGTGCATTACTGGTACTTTATGTTATCGACCCCGTAAGGATGAAAGGCAAAGTTAACCTCGGCGGGATTTGAACTAAGACCTTAGTGGTTAGAGCATTATGCTTGCAATCGAAAGGTTGTGAGTTCAATTCTCAGACCTGGTGATGTGTTGTTTCCTTGAGCAAGACACCTCCACGACCACTTTACACTGGAATGATAGGGACCCCAGTCCCTATCATTTCTACAGCTGAGTAAACTGGAGCAATGTGAAATAAAGTGTCTGCACAAGGAAACAACACATCACCCAGTCTGAGAATTGAACTCACAACCTTTCGATTGCAAGGCCAATGCTCTAACCACTAAGCCATGTGCCTCCATATATGTATATATATATATATATATATATATATATATATATATATATATATATATATATATATATATATACATATGTGTATATATATATATATGTATATATATATATATATATATACATATGTGTATATATATATATATATGTATATACATCGTCATCATCATCTTCGTTTAACGTCCGTTTTCCACGCTAGCATGGGTTAGACGGGAGTTGACCCACTTGAGGCAAGGCTGGTCGGGTGACCATGTCTCGCTCATATAGGACTATCTGGCAGGTTTTCTACGGCTGGATGCCCTTCCTAACACCAACCATATATATATATACATATGTATACATGTATATATATACATATATATATATATATATTTATTTATATATATATACATATATATATATACATGGGGTAACAAATTATTGTTATAGGTAGTCACTTAGGTGTAGTCCAGTTATGGTACTCCGGGTAGTGGATGATATCAACGCTTGGCTAACTTTGACTCAACAAGGCGTTTATTGTTTAAAGACACCGGCTTATCTTTACACTAGATATAATACACCCCACGACAGCTTTTACATGTCAACTTTATACATCTGCCTCTTGTCAGTTAGTTTTACACGCTAAAATCGTAGATATACTATACTTCCCACCTAGATTGATGTTGTGATTATTTCAAATAATTTATTGCTAGCATTGTTAGTATTGTTGTTATTGTTCTGATTGAATGCCATTACTACTATATATAGTAGCCATGCCTGTATATTCTTTTCATTCTCACAAGCTCCGATGAATTGACAGATTATAACTTTGTATTGGTGATCGAGTAACGTGAAAATAAGCGGATAGCGATCTCTAGACCTACCAGTTCAGAGAAACAATTGTCAGCAATGAGATTAAAAACCTTTTTTGTATAGCAAACCATGTCACTCTTCTTTCCTGATATATATACATAGATATATATATATATGGCTTAGTGGTTAGAGCATTGGCCTTGCAATCGAAAGGTTGTGAGTTCAATTCTCAGACCGGGTGATGTGTTGTTTCCTTGAGCAAGACACTTTATTTCACATTGCTCCAGTTTACTCAGCTGTAGAAATGAGATGATAGGACTGGGTTCCATATCATTCCACTGCAAAGCGGTCGTGGAGGTGCCACGGCAAAAAAGCACCCAGCCCACACTGCAAAGTGGTCGTGGAGGTGCCACGGCAAAAAAAGCACCCAGCCCACACTGCAAAGTGGATGTGGAGGTGCTACGGCAAAAAAAGCACCTAGCCCACACTGCAAAGTGGTCGTGGAGGTGCCACGGCAAAAAACCACCCAGCACTCACTGTAAATGAGGTTGGTGTTAGGAAGGGCATCCAGCTGTAGAAATCAAGCCAGAATCAGTTCCCGTCCCACCCTTGCAAGCAGGGATAAGCGGACGTAAAATGAAAAAAATGAAACGAATATATATATATGAAGAGAGACAGGGAAAATATGGATGAGAGAAAAAAGAGAGATAAAGGTAGAGATAAAGAGAAAGAGGTGAGGGGGGGGGGGGGGGTACATATAACAGATTAGAAATTTAACTGACCTGGCAGCCCAGTCTGCTCAGCACCCCCCCCCAGTACCCACCCAAAGTATGCCTTATATACATAGACATGTACACAATTAGTTCAGCAAGAGAAATTGATAGATGAGATACAGACATGCATAATTCATAACAAACCTATGTGTTCTCTTCATCAATCTTCTCCTCATCACCACCACCATCATCCAACACCACCACCGCCACCACCACCATCATCCAACACTGCCACCACCGCCACCACCACCATCATCCAACACTGCCACCACCACCACCATCATCATCCAACACCACCATCACCATCATCATCACCATCCAACACTGCCAACACCCCCACCGCTACCCAACAACACTCACTCAATCCACACCACCACCACCACCCAACAACCCTCACCACTACCACCACCCTCCACTCAACCCTCACCGCCACCCTCCACTCAACCCTCACCACCACTACAACCACCACCATCCACTCAACTCTCACCACCACCACCACCATCCACTCAACGCTCACCACCACCACCATCCACTCAACCCTCACCCTCACCACCACCAACACCACTCATCCATACACTGCTTTCATTTCTTCTCATGTAAACTCAATCATGTGTATATATGTGTATATATGTATGTATGTATGTGTATATGTGTGTGCGTGTGTGTGGATGTATGTGAGTGAATGTATGTGTGCATATGGATGCGACTTAATATACATTATATATGTTTATACAAACATATATAAATATATATATATGTGAGTGTGTGTGTGTGTATAGATGCGACTTAATATACATTATATATGTTTATACAAACATATATAAATATATATATGTAAGTGTGTGTGTGTGTATAGATGCGACTTAATATACATTATATATGTTTATACAAACATATATAAATATATATATGTGAGTGTGTGTGTATAGATGCGACTTAATATACATTATATATGTTTATACAAACATATATAAATATACATATGTGAGTGTGTGTGTGTATAGATGTGACTTAATATACATTATATATGTTTATACAAACATATATAAATATACATATGTGAGTGTGTGTGTGTGTGTGTGTGTATGTGGACCGAGACCTTTGGCGCTACACAGTAATAGAGAAGACCCGCCTTACCTAAATACAAAGTAAAACCTACTACAGTCAGTAGGCACCTCTAACAAAATACACCCCTGTCCCACCACCCCCACCCCATCCACACCACCCCCTTCTATGTAAAGTTATGTTGGTGCCACAACATCCAGGCCGAAACAAATGAGGTCGTGTAGGTGTCACGACAAAAAACACACAGTCCACGCTGTAATGTGGCCGTGTAGGCAACACGGTAAAAACCTCCCAGCCCCACACTGTAAATGTGGTTGGTGTTAGGAAGGGCATCCAGCTGTAGAAAACCCGCCAGTCAGTCCTATGCGAGCAAAACAATCACTCTTGCCTCAAATGGGAAAACCCCCATCCAAACCCATGCAAGCGTGGAACACGAATGTTAAACGTTGATGATGATGATGATGATATACATACATACACACACACAGACACTATGAATCAATTTTATAGCTGTTATCTCTTTCTATATTAAATGTTTTTATTCACAAGCTCACATCTCTTGTTTTTTACCTTAAATACCAGACAAAAGGGTGTTGATACAATCTACTAAACATTTCAGACAGAACAGTTCAAACTAGGGTTGATTTAATCCCTTTAAAACTGCCTGAAACTCTCATTTTATGATAAATTCTTTGTTTTAAAGTGTTTATCATCGTCAATTAATGTCCATTTTCCATGGTTGGATGAGTTAGATGGTTTGTCATGTTTTGAGACAAGTCCAGAAACCACTTCTTGCTCAGACAGATCTGTATTTTGGCCGGCTTGCTACAGTTGGATACCCTTCCTTACACCAACCACATTTCAGGGTAGTCTGGGTGATTTATATTTGTGTGTCCATCCCACGCCTCCCAGAACATGTTGCAAGCCGATTGCCATCTTATGCTGCATGAAATGGAGACTGCACTATATTTTTCAAACAGGCTCCCCTACCTGAGGCCTGAACGCATCCCTAGTTAACCCATTAACCCATGCAAAGGACGATGTGGTAGGGTTCTTTTTTATTCCTCTCACCATATTGCAATAGCAGTTTCAGTGGACTGATTCCCGCCAATCACCAATCTGGTACTTTGTCAAACCCACAAAAACTAGGCTTTTTTTAGATGCAGCCTTTACTTGCCTCATAATAGCTATGTCACTGGGTTGTGAGAGTTTTCTTGGTAGCTTCAGCTGTCACCCATTGCCCCATCTCGCCTAGTAGTTTACCGCTGTTGGTCTGGGATTGCTCATTTGCCTGGCAGTTGCCTGCTTATATCGCAACTAACCCTCATATCTGGTGGCTGTATTGTTAGACCCCACCCCAGACCCATTCTCTGTGAAGTGTATTTTACATGTCTGGAGTTCCATTGAAGCATGTGGAAAAGTTCAAGTACCTCGGGGCCAAGTTCACGAGTAACGGAAGGCAGGAGACAGAATTAAGTGCAAGAATTGCAGGAGCTGGTGCATTACTGCGCCAGCTTCAACATTGCAGGAGCCGGTGCATTACTGCGCCAGCTTCAACATTGCAGGAGCCGGTGCATTACTGCGCCAGCTTCAACATTGCAGGAGCCGGTGCATTACTGCGCCAGCTTCAACATTGCAGGAGCCGGTGCATTACTGCGCCAGCTTCAACATTGCAGGAGCCGGTGCATTACTGCGCCAGCTTCAACATTGCAGGAGCTGGTGCATTACTGCGCCAGCTTCAACATTGCAGGAGCTGGTGCATTACTGCGCCAGCTTCAACATTGCAGGAGCCGGTGCATTACTGCGCCAGCTTCAACATTGCAGGAGCTGGTGCATTACTGAGCCAGCTTCAACATTGCAGGAGCCGGTGCATTACTGCGCCAGCTTCAACATTGCAGGAGCCGGTGCATTACTGCGCCAGCTTCAACATTGCAGGAGCTGGTGCATTACTGCGCCAGCTTCAACATTGCAGGAGCTGGTGCATTACTGCGCCAGCTTCAACATTGCATGAGCCGGTGCATTACTGCGCCAGCTTCAACATTCAGTAATCAGAAGAAGGGGGTGGGGGTAGGTGTAAAGGCCAAACAGGATACCTTCAATTTGGTATTTGTGCCACATACAGGTACTGAAGAATGACATGATGCTGAATGAAAATAAAAGTAATATATATATATATAAACATAATTGTTTCTACTTTAGGCACAAGGCCAGCAATTACCCAGTGCATTATGGTACTTTATTTTATCGACCCCGTAAGGATGAAAGGCAAAGTCAACCTCGGCGGGATTTGAACTCAGATCATAAAGGGACGTAACTATGCTGGAAAGCATGGCGTCCGACCTTCTACCGATACTGCCAATCCACTATAAACATAATACAAAGTAAAACCTACTACAGTCAGTAGGCATCTCTAACAAAATACACCCCCGTCCCACCACCCCCACCCCATCCACACCGCCCCCTTCTATGTAAAGTTATGTTGGTGCCACACCATCCAGGCCGAAACAAATGAGGTCGTGTAGGTGTCACGACAAAAAAACACACAGTCCACGCTGTAATGTGGCCGTGTAGGCAACACGGTAAAAACCTCCCAGACCCACACTGTAAATGTGGTTGGTGTTAGGAAGGGCATCCAGCTGTAGAAAACCCGCCAGACAGTCCACGCTGTAATGTGGCCGTGTAGGCAACACGGTAAAAACCTCCCAGCCCCACACTGTAAACGTGGTTGGTGTTAGGAAGGGCATCCAACTGTAGAAAACCCACCAGACAGTCCTATGCGAGCAAGACAACCACTCTTGCCTCAAGTGGGAAAACCCCCGTCCAAACCCATGCAAGCGTGGAACACGGACGTTAAACGTTGATGATGATGATGATGATGATACCGACCATAATTAAATATGGAATGATACGCGTGCCCCTAGCCCCGGCGGTCAGAATGGAGAAGGCGTTTCCCCGGAGGACGGCAAGGGAGACGCGCTGGAAAAGCTACTCCAACTCGCGGGGCGGCTCACACTGGCGGCTGGCCAGCTCAGCGCCTATGGTGGTGGTGAGGAGGGGGGTAGCCCTGGGGGCCGAGGACACCAGAAGTCTCTCACTGCCAGGGGAACGACCGCAAACCTGTCGGAGAGCGACTGGTATTTGAGGAGTTTGGCCCCCTCCTCAGCCCGACGTGCAGCAGAAGCTGGGTCAGTCGCAGACTGCACCAGGTTGCGGCTGCAGAAAGTGTTGGTGCAAGTGGCATCCCCGACGAGGGGTTTGCCACCGTGGAACGGGAAGATGGTCAGGTACTTAAGTTTTGTTAGGTTTTTTTTTACCCCAATTCATTCTAGATATGTTATTTAGCCCAAGGTCAGCCATGATTGAGTTAATCTATGATCAAACATGTTCTAGCTGTGATCAACCCATCTTGTATTCAAACTTGGTATATCAAGGATTACAGTATCTAATATATCCTTCCCATTTAAAGGCAGTAGGGAGTCATTTGAAG
>OZ024757.1:21118238-21123238 GCA_964016885.1 Eledone cirrhosa
TGTACACATCTTAAATAACGTCACACAATTCCTCTGTGTTTATTTGTTTGTCGTGTATTTTGATATAACTTCAGTGAAAGTTATACTCAATAAATTAGTAACACGAGCAGAAAATCCACCCTCCGGGTGGTTTTCTGCTAGCATGTGTAGTGTGTATATTGATATTATATGCAAGTATATATGCATGTAGATATGATACATCAAATAAAATCGTAATTAACAATATACACAGAAATTGAACGAAGACTGTGTTACACTGTCTTATGTAATCAGTAACGTAATCCATGATACATTAAAAAAAAACGATATTATATATAAACTGCATTAGGAGAAAATTAGTGACAGAAATATATGAATGTTTATTTAAATGATCACTAACCGGAAGTGATGACATTTGACAATTTTAAAGAAGTGAATCTTTAAATAAGTAATAAAATATATTTAATGAACAGCTATGAAATTTAGTAGATAAATTATGTAATATTCCTTCATTATTTATTCAAAGTAATCCAACTTATTTTACTAAGGGGATAAAAAATTATAAACTGTACGCAGTTTAGATAGTGGCTTTGTGTTGTGGTTTTTATATATTTCATTTCCTACGTGAAAGGAACCATCACATCATCATCATCATAAACACTGTTACTCACTTTCTTGCACACATGCAATCTTTGGTCACATCAAACTAATCTCGCCTACATTCAAACAACAGTGACCACACCACTCAGCAATCTACAAGTGAGCACACACACACAACAAATGAATAAACGCGACGACACAACCATCTATACCACCATTCAACCCGCTGTAAGTTGGTGTGAGTGTGTGTGCAGCACATGAAGGCGTGTTCATATGGTTGAAGAAAGCCTTGAAGCGTGACAAGCTGGCTGCTGAGAGTGTGACAGGCATGGCTGCTGAACGACACGAGAGGTGTAGGAATATATATGAATTTCAACATATACTACAACAGCCGAGAGGGTAGTGAAAATGTTGTGAATGGTATATTACATAACCTGGCATGGTTGTAAGAGCAGTTGCATAACTTTGCATACAATGATACTGTGGTACAACCGTAAACGGCTAAGCTGCAAGGTGTAAGGTCATTACATCATCATCATTTTACGTCCCCTTTTCCCCTGCTTGCAAGGGTGGGACGGCAACTGATTCTGGCTTGATTTCTACAGCACGATGCCCTTCCTAACATCAACCTCATTTACAGTGAGTGCTGGGTGCTTTTTTTCCGTGGCGCCTACATGTTTACTTTACAGTGTGGGCTGGGTGCTTTTTTCCATGGAGCCTACATGTTTACTTTACAGTGTGGGCTGGGTGCTTTTTTTTCCATGGAGCCTACATGTTTACTTTACAGTGTGGGCTGGGTGCTTTTTTTTCTATGGAGCCTACATGTTTACTTTACAGTGTGGGCTGGGTGCTTTTTTTCCATGGAGCCTACATGTTTACTTTACAGTGTGGGCTGGGTGCTTTTTTTCCATGGAGCCTACATGTTTACTTTACAGTGTGGGCTGGGTGCTTTTTTTTCCATGGAGCCTACATGTTTACTTTACAGTGTGGGCTGGGTGCTTTTTTTTCCATGGAGCCTACATGTTTACTTTACAGTGTGGGCTGGGTGTTTTTGCCGTGGCACCTCCACGACCACTTTGCAGTGGAATGATATGGACCCCAGTCCCTATCATCTCATTTCTACAGCTGAGTAAACTGGAACAATGTGAAATAAAGTGTCTTGCTCAAGGAAACAACACATCACCCAGTCTGAGAATTGAACTCACAACCTTTCGATTGCAAGGCCAATGCTCTAACCGCTAAGCCATGTGCCTACATGAACGGATAAGTGTAAATGTTAGGAAACATTCATTTTATCACCACACCTCCACCCCTACGTAGAAGGGTCCGCAGAAGATTTCATAGGCTGACTATGAAGGAGTGATGTTAGAGCTGTGAAATCTTGCATGCATTACTTTCAACTGTTCTAATTAATTATTTCTTTCCAGGGGACTATGTTGAAAAATAATTCACATTTGGTCATTCCATGAGAGTATCTTGGTCAACCTATGAAATTCTCAGGGTTCTCAGGCAACGTTACAACATTAAGTCTTCATTAATTTGAACTTTAACCAGCTCAACAACCATTGATTTCATAGAAATCACTTCATTAAAAGAATTTCCTCGTTACATTGAAACTTCGTTTGTAATTAATTCTGTAATCAAACTTCAAAAACTATAATTATTGTTAATAATAATAATAATGATTTTTAATTTCTTTTTTTTGGGGGGGGGGGGCATAAAATCAACCCCAGTGCATTACTGGTACTTTATTGCATTGCAGCTGGATTTGAATGTAAAGGGCCATAACTCAATGCCAAAAAGCATGCTGTCCGACACTCTACCAATTACTGCTGGGCTGGTGGGGGTGATGGGGAGCAGTGGATGAGGGGTGGATGAGGGGGACTGGTGGGTGAGGGGGTGGTGGTGTGAGGGGGGACTGACGGGGTGCAGGGTGAGGGGTGGGGGTGATGGGGAGCGGTGGATGAGGTGGGACTGGCGGGGTGAGGGGTGGATGAGGGGGACTGGTGGGGTGAGGGGGGACTGGTGGGGTGAGGGGGGACTGGTGGGGTGAGGGGGGACTGGCGGGGTGCGGGGTGCAGGGTGAGGGGTGGCGTGAGGGGGAGAGGGGTGGATGAAGGGGGGACTGGTGCACATTCACATCAATCAGAATGGCAACATTAATGAGGAGTCAGTTCATTGAAATATCAGAATTAACACCATCATGGTGGTGGTGGTGGTGGCGGTGAGGATGATCACCATCACCATCCCCGCCACCCTCACCACTACCACCATCCCCACCACCACCATGACAACCATCACAATCACCACCATCACCACCATCACCCTCACCATCACAATCACCACCATCACACTCATCATCATCATCATCACCACCATCACCACCACCATCACCACCACCATCACCCTCACCCTCACCACCATCACAATCATCACAATCACAATCACCACCATCACCACCACCATCACCACCCTCATCACCATCACAATCACCACCACCATCACCACCATCACCACCATCACAATCACCACCACCATCACCACCATCACCCTCACCACCACCACCATCACCCTCACCACCATCACAATCACCACCATCACCACCATCACCACCCTCACCACCATCACCATCACAACCACCATCACCACCATCACCATCACCGCCATCATCACCCTCATCACCATCACCATCACAATCACCTCCATCACCACCATCACCACCACCATCACAATCACCACCACCCTCACCACCATCACAATCATCATCATCACCAGCACCACCTTCACCACCACCACCACCACCACCACCACCACCACCACCACCACCATCATCATGTGCATGAGTGTGTGTGTGTGTGTGTAGACATATGTGTATGTGCATGAGAGAGTGTGTGCTTCTGTGTATGTGTACAAGTCTAAGTGTGTGTTTCTCTGTGTATGGATGTGCACAGGTCTATATCTCTGTACGTGTATGTGCTTGTCTTTCTGTATGTATATGTGTTTGTGTGTATGGGCACATGTATGTATGCATATGTATGTATTTCTGTATGTATATATGTATGTGTGTATGGGCAAATGTATGTATATATATATATATATATGTGTTTCTTTATGTATATATATATATATATATATATATGGTGTTAGGAAGGGCATCCAACTGTAGAAAACCCGCCAGACAGTCCTATGCGAGCAAGACAATCACTCTTGCCTCAAGTGGGAAAACCCCCGTCCAAACCCATGCAAACGTGGAACACGGACGTTAAATGTTGATGATGATGATGATATATATATCAGATGTTGTTTACTCGAGAGAAGGCTACGTTGGTATGGTCACGTGATGCACATGAAAGACGACAGCTGTATAAAAAAGTGCAAGGCAATAAAAATAGACGGTAGCCACGGAGTAGGCAGACCCAGAAAAAGCTGGGATGACTTGATAAATTCCGACCTCACACACTTACACCTCTCCAAGACAATGTCACTGGACCGAGACCTTTGGCGGTACTCAGTAATAGAGAAGACCCGCCTTACCTAAGTACAAAGTGAAACCTACTACAGTCAGTAGGCACCTCTAACAAAATACACCCCCGTCCCACTACCCCCACCCCATCCACACCACCCCTTTCAATGTAAAGTTATGTTGGTACCACAACATCCAGTCCGAAACAAATGAGGTCGTGTAGGTGTCACGACAAAAAAACACACAGTCCACGCTGTAATGTGGCCGTGTAGGTAACACGGTAAAAACCTCCCAGACCCACACTGTAAATGTGGTTGGTGTTAGGAAGGGCATCCAGCTGTAGAAAACCTGCCAGACAGTCCTATGCGAGCAAGACAACCACTCTTGCCTCAAGTGGGAAAACTCCTGTCCAAACCCATGCTAGCGTGGAATATGGACGTTAAACGACGACGATGATGATGATGATGATATATATATGTTTCTGTATGTATATATATGTATGTGTTTCTGTATGTATATATGTATGTATGTGTTTCTGTATGTATATATATATATATGTATTTCTGTATATATATATATATATGTATGTATTTCTGTATATATATATGTGTTTCTGTATGTATATATATGTGTATTTCTGTATGTATATATATATATATATATATATTTCTGTATGTATATATATATATATATGTTTCTGTAATGGTGGTCTTGTACAAGGGAAAGGGTAACAGGAATGATTGTGGGAACTACAGAGGTATATCATTGCTTTCTGTCGTGGGGAAAGTTTTATGTAGGGTGCTTCTGGACCGTCTGCTGACACACATTGCAGATTGTGTCCTTCCTGAAAGTCAATCTGGTTTTCGTGTTGGACGCGGCACTACTGATATGATCTTCTCAGCTAGACAGCTCCAGGAGAAGTGCATTGAACAGGGCTTGGATCTGTATCAGGTTTTTG
>OZ024757.1:21128238-21133238 GCA_964016885.1 Eledone cirrhosa
CAGGTGAGAGACAGGTGAGGCTTGACTAGACATAGGTCTGTGGCTGGGTTCAGGTGAGAGACAGGTGAGGCTTGACTAGACATAGGTCTGTGGCTGGGTTCAGGTGAGAGACAGGTGAGGCTTGACTAGACATAGGTCTGTGGCTGGGTTCAGGTGAGGGACAGGTGAGGCTTGACTAGACATAGGTCTGTGGCTGGGTTCAGGTGAGGGACAGGTGAGGCTTGACTAGACATAGTTCTGTGGGTTAGGGTGAGAGACAGGTGAGTCTTGACTAGACATGGGTCTGTGGCTGGGTTCAGGTGAGAGACAGGTGAGGCTTGACTAGACAGGTCTGTGGCTGGGTTCAGGTGAGAGACAGGTGAGGCTTGACTAGACATAGGTCTGTGGCTGGGTTCAGGTGAGGGACAGGTGAGGCTTGACTAGACATGGGTCTGTGGGTGGGTTCAGGTGAGAGACAGGTGAGGCTTGACTAGACATAGGTATGTGGCTGGGTTCAGGTGAGGGACAGGTGAGGCTTGACTAGACATAGGTCTGTGGCTGGGTTCAGGTGAGAGACAGGTGAGGCTTGACTAGACATAGGTCTGTGGCTGGGTTCAGGTGAGTGACAGGTGAGGCTTGACTAGACATAGGTCTGTGGCTGGGTTCAGGTGAGAGACAGGTGAGGCTTGACTAGACATAGGTCTGTGGCTGGGTTCAGGTGAGAGACAGGTGAGGCTTGACTAGACATAGCTCTGTGGCTGGGTTCAGGTGAGAGACAGGTGAGGCTTGACTAGACATAGGTCTGTGGCTGGGTTCAGGTGAGAGACAGGTGAGGCTTGACTAGACATAGCTCTGTGGCTGGGTTCAGGTGAGAGACAGGTGAGGCTTGACTAGACATAGGTCTGTGGCTGGGTTCAGGTGAGAGACAGGTGAGGCTTGACTAGACATAGCTCTGTGGCTGGGTTCAGGT
The DNA here is from genome assembly GCA_964016885.1 of Eledone cirrhosa. Lineage (NCBI taxonomy): Eukaryota > Metazoa > Mollusca > Cephalopoda > Octopoda > Eledonidae > Eledone > Eledone cirrhosa. The sequence continues at coordinate 21,129,188 of OZ024757.1, forward strand.
GAGAGACAGGTGAGGCTTGACTAGACATAGGTCTGTGGTTGGGTTCAGGTGAGGGACAGGTGAGGCTTGACTAGACATAGCTCTGCGGCTGGGTTCAGGTGAGGGACAGGTGAGGCTTGACTAGACATAGGTCTGTCGGTGGGTTCAGGTGAGAGACAGGTGAGGCTTGACTAGACATAGGTCTGTGGCTGGGTTCAGGTGAGGGACAGGTGAGGCTTGACTAGGCATAGGTCTGTGGCTGGGTTCAGGTGAGAGACAGGTGAGGCTTGACTAGACATAGGTCTGTGACTGGGTTCAGGTGAGGGACAGGTGAGGCTTGACTAGGCATAGGTCTGTGGCTGGGTTCAGGTGAGAGACAGGTGAGGCTTGACTAGACATAGGTCTGTGGCTGGGTTCAGGTGAGGGACAGGTGAGGCTTGACTAGGCATAGGTCTGTGGCTGGGTTCAGGTGAGAGACAGGTGAGGCTTGACTAGACATAGGTCTGTGGCTGGGTTCAGGTGAGGCTTGACTAGACATAGGTCTGTGGCTGGGTTCAGGTGAGGGACAGGTGAGGCTTGACTAGGCATAGGTCTGTGGCTGGGTTCAGGTGAGAGACAGGTGAGGCTTGACTAGACATAGGTCTGTGGCTGGGTTCAGGTGAGAGACAGGTGAGGCTTGACTAGACATAGGTCTGTGGCTGGGTTCAGGTGAGAGACAGGTGAGGCTTGACTAGGCATAGGTCTGTGGCTGGGTTCAGGTGAGGGACAGGTGAGGCTTGACTAGACATAGGTCTGTGGCTGGGTTCAGGTGAGAGACAGGTGAGGCTTGACTAGACATAGGTCTGTGGCTGGGTTCAGGTGAGAGACAGGTGAGGCTTGACTAGACATAGGTCTGCGGCTGGGTTCAGGTGAGAGACAGGTGAGGCTTGACTAGACATAGGTCTGTGGCTGGGTTCAGGTAAGAGACAGGTGAGGCTTGACTAGGCATAGGTCTGTGGCTGGGTTCAGGTGAGAGACAGGTGAGGCTTTACTAGGCATAGGTCTGTGGCTGGGTTCAGGTGAGGGACAGGTGAGGCTTGACTAGACATAGGTCTGTGGCTGGGTTCAGGTGAGGGACAGGTGAGGCTTGACTAGACATAGCTCTGTGGCTGGGTTCAGGTGAGGGACAGGTGAGTCTTGACTAGACATAGGTCTGTGGCTGGGTTCAGGTGAGGGACAGGTGAGGCTTGACTAGACATAGGTCTGTGGGTGGGTTCAGGTGAGAGACATGTGAGGCTTGACTAGACATAGGTCTGTGGCTGGGTTAGGGTGAGAGACAGGTGAGGCTTGACTAGACATAGGTCTGTGGGTGGGTTCAGGTGAGGGACAGGTGAGGCTTGACTAGACATAGGTCTGTGGCTGGGTTCAGGTGAGGGACAGGTGAGGCTTGACTAGACATAGGTCTGTGGGTGGGTTCAGGTGAGAGACAGGTGAGGCTTGACTAGACATAGGTCTGTGGCTGGGTTAGGGTGAGAGACAGGTGAGGCTTGACTAGACATAGGTCTGTGGGTGGGTTCAGGTGAGGGACAGGTGAGGCTTGACTAGACATAAGTCTGTGGCTGGGTTCAGGTGAGGGACAGGTGAGGCTTGACTAGACATAGGTCTGTGGGTGGGTTCAGGTGAGAGACAGGTGAGGCTTGACTAGACATAGGTCTGTGGCTGGGTTCAGGTGAGGGACAGGTGAGGCTTGACTAGACATAGGTCTGTGGCTGGGTTCAGGTGAGGGACAGGTGAGGCTTGACTAGACATAGGTCTGTGGCTGGGTTCAGGTGAGGGACAGGTGAGGCTTGACTAGACATAGGTCTGTGGCTGGGTTCAGGTGAGAGACAGGTGAGGCTTGACTAGACATAGGTCTGTGGCTGGGTTCAGGTGAGGGACAGGTGAGGCTTGACTAGACATAGGTCTGTGGCTGGGTTCAGGTGAGAGACAGGTGAGGCTTGACTAGACATAGGTCTGTGGCTGGGTTAGGGTGAGAGACAGGTGAGGCTTGACTAGACATAGGTCTGTGGCTGGGTTCAGGTGAGGGACAGGTGAGGCTTGACTAGACATAGGTCTGTGGCTGGGTTCAGGTGAGAGACAGGTGAGGCTTGACTAGACATAGGTCTGTGGGTGGGTTCAGGTGAGAGACAGGTGAGGCTTGACTAGACATAGGTCTGTGGCTGGGTTCAGGTGAGAGACAGGTGAGGCTTGACTAGACATAGGTCTGTGGCTGGGTTCAGGTGAGAGACAGGTGAGGCTTGACTAGACATAGCTCTGTGGCTGGGTTCAGGTGAGAGACAGGTGAGGCTTGACTAGACATAGGTCTGCGGCTGGGTTCAGGTGAGAGACAGGTGAGGCTTGACTAGACATAGGTCTGCGGCTGGGTTCAGGTGAGAGACAGGTGAGGCTTGACTAGACATAGGTCTGTGGCTGGGTTCAGGTGAGAGACAGGTGAGGCTTGACTAGATATAGCTCTGTGGCTGGGTTCAGGTGAGAGACAGGTGAGTCTTGACTAGACATAGGTCTGTGGCTGGGTTCAGGTGAGAGACAGGTGAGGCTTGACTAGACATGGGTCTGTGGCTGGGTTCAGGTGAGAGACAGGTGAGGCTTGACTAGACATAGGTCTGTGGCTGGGTTCAGGTGAGGGACAGGTGAGGCTTGACTAGACATAGGTCTGTGGCTGGGTTCAGGTGAGGGACAGGTGAGGCTTGACTAGGCATAGGTCTGTGGCTGGGTTCAGGTGAGGGACAGGTGAGGCTTGACTAGACATAGGTCTGTGGCTGGGTTCAGGTGAGAGACAGGTGAGGCTTGACTAGACATGGGTCTGTGGCTGGGTTCAGGTGAGAGACAGGTGAGGCTTGACTAGACATAGGTCTGTGGCTGGGTTCAGGTGAGGGACAGGTGAGGCTTGACTAGACATAGGTCTGTGGCTGGGTTCAGGTGAGGGACAGGTGAGGCTTGACTAGACATAGGTCTGTGGCTGGGTTCAGGTGAGGGACAGGTGAGGCTTGACTAGGCATATGTCTGTGGGTGGGTTCAGGTGAGAGACAGGTGAGGCTTGACTAGACATGGGTCTGTGGCTGGGTTCAGGTGAGAGACAGGTGAGGCTTGACTAGACATAGGTCTGTGGCTGGGTTCAGGTGAGGGACAGGTGAGGCTTGACTAGACATAGGTCTGTGGCTGGGTTCAGGTGAGGGACAGGTGAGGCTTGACTAGACATAGGTCTGTGGCTGGGTTCAGGTGAGGGACAGGTGAGGCTTGACTAGACATAGGTCTGTGGCTGGGTTCAGGTGAGAGACAGGTGAGGCTTGACTAGACATGGGTCTGCGGCTGGGTTCAGGTGAGAGACAGGTGAGGCTTGACTAGACATGGGTCTGCGGCTGGGTTCAGGTGAGAGACAGGTGAGGCTTGACTAGACATGGGTCTGCGGCTGGGTTCAGGTGAGAGACAGGTGAGTCTTGACTAGACATAGCTCTGTGGCTGGGTTCAGGTGAGAGACAGGTGAGGCTTGACTAGACATAGATCTGTGGCTGGGTTCAGGTGAGAGACAGGTGAGGCTTGACTAGACATAGGTCTGTGGCTGGGTTCAGGTGAGAGACAGGTGAGGCTTGACTAGACATAGATCTGTGGCTGGGTTCAGGTGAGAGACAGGTGAGGCTTGACTAGACATGGGTCTGCGGCTGGGTTCAGGTGAGAGACAGGTGAGGCTTGACTAGACATGGGTCTGCGGCTGGGTTCAGGTGAGAGACAGGTGAGTCTTGACTAGACATAGCTCTGTGGCTGGGTTCAGGTGAGAGACAGGTGAGGCTTGACTAGACATAGATCTGTGGCTGGGTTCAGGTGAGAGACAGGTGAGGCTTGACTAGACATAGCTCTGTGGGTTAAGGTGAGGGACAGGTGAAGCAAGCTATGTATATATGTATGTGTATATGCCTGTAGACACACACACATACACATACATCTCCCCCCCCCCCCCTCCCCCCTCCTCCGTAATAATATGTCGGGACTTAAAATTCCCTTCATCAGGGTATAGGGAACTCCCAGAGAAATCCGT
>OZ024757.1:21138238-21143238 GCA_964016885.1 Eledone cirrhosa
GTAATACATAAACAGCAAAAGTGAGTGAGAGTGTAAGTGTGAATGTGTAAGTGTGAATGAGTAAGTGTGAGTGTAAGTTAGTATAAGTGAGCAAGTGTGAGAATAAGTGTGAGTGTATGAGTGAGTGTATGAGTGAGTGTGTGAGTGTGTGTAATACATAAACAGCAAAAGTGAGTGTATGAGTGAGTGTGTGTGTGAGTGTGTGTAATACATAAACAGCAAAAGTGAGTGTATGAGTGAGTGTGTGAGTGTGTGTAATACATAAACAGCAAAAGTGAGTGTATGAGTGAGTGTATGAGTGAGTGTGTGAGTGAGTGTGTGAGTGTGTGTAATACATAAACAGCAAAAGTGAGTGTATGAGTGAGTGTGTGAGTGTGTGTAATACATAAACAGCAAAAGTGAGTGAGAGTGTAAGTGTAAGTGTGAGTGTATGAGTGAGTGTAAGTGTGTGTAACACATAAACACAGCAAAAGACAACCTAAATATAACAGAGCTGAAATCGCAGGAACTATTTCTTTCATTCTTCTTCTCTACAGACAAACATCCTTCTCCTAAAACCTTATTCATCTTCTGCCAAAATATTTCATTCTCTCCATGAACAAGCAGTAATGATGCAACATGTCAAACACACACACACACACACACACACACACACGTGTTTGTGTACACACGTGCATATAAATACATTCTTATTCATCATACATAGATGTGTGTGTGTATTGTTCTTCTTTTTGGTAAATATCATCTTGGTTAAGAGAGTGGGACTGGCTTTAGTGCAGTGCCTTTGCTCACTATAAAAGCTTCACAGCACAGGCATTGCTTTATATCTGGAGATCTCTCTGCACTTGTCGTCACATGGTACCATGGGCCCAGCACTATGTGTCAGTAATTGTCACAGGTGTAGTGTTTGTACCAGAGTTTTCAAGTCGCTGGCTGGACTAAAAAGTCACACTCGTTCAGCGCATTGGTAGGGGTTCTCCTACATGGATATAAAGTAGTGGCCGTACTCGAAAACGAGTTGGCAGCCACCATATATATATATATAGGTAAAAGAATAGAGGTGTAACACACAAGTTATTATATATTGGTAAACGGAATAGAAAATGCTGACAAATTGTTCACAGTGAAAAATAGTTTAATTAGGAATAAATGAGAATTCCATTTACCAATATATATATATATATATACTGGACCGAGACCTTTGGCAGTACTCAGTAATAGAGAAGACCCGCCTTACCTAAATACAAAGTAAAACCTACTACAGTCAGTAGGCATCTCTAACAAAATACACCCCCGTCCCACCACCCCCACCCCATCCACACCGCCCCTTTCAATGTAAAGTTATGTTGGTGCCACAACATCCAGGCCGAAACAAATGAGATCGTGTAGGTGTCACGTAAAAAAAACACACGGTTCACGCTGTAATGTGGCCGTGTAGGCAACACGGTAAAAACCTCCCAGCCCCACACTGTAAATGTGGTTGGTGTTAGGAAGGGCATCCAGCTGTAGAAAACCCGCCAGATAGTCCTATACGAGCAAGATAACCACTCTTGCCTCAAGTGGGAAAACCCTCCGTCCAAACCCATGCAAGCGTGGAACACGGACGTTAAACGATGATGATGATGATGATGATGATATATATATATCACAACAAAAAAAACACACAGTCCACGCTGTAATGTGGCCGTGTAGGTAACACGGTAAAAACCTCCCAGCCCCACACTGTAAACGTGGTTGGTGTTAGGAAGAGCATCCAGCCGTAGAAAACCCGCCAGACAGTCCTTTACGAGCAAGACAACCAATCTTGCCTCAAATGGGACAATTCCCGTCCAGACCCATGCTAGCGTGGAAGATAGACGTTAAACGATGATGATGATGATCAGTGGCGAAGGGTAACCTGGAAAGCAGGGCATGCAGTCCAATCGCCATGGGGGAAAGTGGAGCTGTGCAGCTTTACCCCCGCCCCCTCCAATTCCCTCTAAATGACCCTCCTGGTCAAAGCCGCATGTAGTGTTATCTAGTGTGTATGTGTGTGTGTGTGTGTGTTATCTTTTTATGTGTCTATGATTTAGTAAGCAGCCAAAATTCTGCTTGCCCCAAAGCTGTCATGTGTTTGTGTGTGTGCGTGTGTGTGTCTGTGTGTGTATCTGTGTTTGTGTGTGTGTGTGTGTGTCTGTGTTTGTGTGTGTGGGTGTGTGTGTGTGTGTCTGTGTGTGTCTGTGTCTGTGTGTGTGTGTGTGTCTGTGTGTGTGTGTGTGTGTGTGTGTGTCTGTGTGTGCATGTGTATGTGTGTCTGTGTGTGTGTGTGTGTTATCTTTTTATGTGTCTACGTTTTAGTAAGCAGCTAAAATTCTGCTTGCTTCAACCGACACAATTGATCAACTCAAGATTCTATAATGCATGCACTGCATGCGTTGCATGCACGGACCCTTCGCCCCTTATATATATGTGTGTGTATATACATACACACACACACACACATATATATATATATATATATATATGTATATTGTTATAGTTGGAGATGGTCATGTTGCCAATATTGCCAATAAAAATCACATGCACTATTTGATTTTCACTTCAGCTTTATTATTAGTTACTTTGTCAAAAGTCTTTTGTCACACATTCCGTGACCTCCTCAAATGCTATTTGTTTTCTTCTTCTTTCTGGTCTTATTTTATTTACTCCATCTTGTCTGTAAGTGGTATGTTTCCCTGTCTGCACATGCAATTTCATCTCTGTGTGCGAGTCTTTGTGTTTGACATATGTATGTGTGTTCCTGTGTGTTTGACATGTGTATGTGTGTTCCTGTGTTCTTGTGTATGTGTGTTCCTGTGTGTGTCTGTGTCTGTGTTTCACATGTGTCTGTGTGTGTGTGTGTGTGTGTGTCTGTGTTTCACATGTGTATGTGTGTTCCTGTGTATGTGTGTTCCTGTGTGTGTGTGTGTGTCTGTGTTTCACATGTGTATGTGTGTGTGTGTGTGTGTCTGTGTTTCACATGTGTATGTGTGTTCCTGTGTGTGTGTGTGTGTGTCTGTGTTTGACATGTGTATGTGTGTTCCTGTGCATGTGTGTCTGTGTAAGTGTATTCCTCTGTATTCCTGTGTGTGTGTGTGTGTGTGTTTGACATGTGTATGTGTGTTCCTGTGTGTAAGTGTATTCCTGTGTGTGTGTCTCTGTATTCCTGTGTGTCTTTCTATGGAGGTCCCCCTTTCCTCTGTGTTTCTATGGATGTCCCCCTTTCCTATGTGTTTCTATGGATGTCCCCTTTTCCTATGTGTTTCTATGGATGTCCTCCTTTCCTATGTGTCTTTCTATGGATGTTCCCTTTTCCTATATGTTTCTATGGATGTCCCCCTTTCCTATGTGTTTCTATGGATGTCCCCCTTCCTATGTGTTTCTATGGATGTCCTCCTTTCCTATGTGTCTTTCTATGGATGTCCCCTTTTCCTATGTGTTTCTATGGATGTCCCCCTTTCCTATGTGTTTCTATGGATGTCCCCTTTTCCTATGTGTTTCTATGGATGTCCCCCTTTCCTATGTGTTTCTATGGATGTCCCCCTTTCCTATGTGTTTCTATGGATGTGCCCCTTTCCTGTCCTCAGTCATGAGGTTGCAGGGCAGCCGTGATACTATTCCATTCACAGTTTGTCCAGGTGTGGTCTACTCTGTTATGTGTGTGTGGTCTGGATATTGTGTTGGTTCCACGTGTGGTTAGGATCTTTACTTCAATGTTATTTATTGGATTGGCAGTATCGGTTGAGGGTCGGACGTCATGCTTTCTAGCATAAAGTTACGGCCCTTGCCATTCTGAGTTCAAATTCCGCCAAGGTTAACTTTGCTTTTCATCCTTACGGGGTCGATAACATAAAGTACCAGTAATACACTGGGATAATTGCTGGCCTTGTGCCAAAAGTAGAAACAGTTATTTATTGAGCCCCAATCTTCTAGCTTGGCATGTTGGGATAGAACTGACAGTGTTTCCTCATCCTCTCTCCTCTGCCATAGGCTGTCTCTCCTCTGCCATACGCTGTCTCTCCTATGCCATGGGCTGTCTCTCCTATGCCATGGGCTGTCTCTCCTATGCCATAGGCTGTCTCTCCTATGCCATGGGCTGTCTCTCCTATGCCATGGGCTGTCTCTCCTATGCCATACGCTGTCTCTCCTATGCCATACGCTGTCTCTCCTATGCCATGGGCTGTCTCTCCTATGCCATGGGCTGTCTCTCCTATGCCATGGGCTGTCTCTCCTATGCCATGGGCTGTCTCTCCTATGCCATGGGCTGTCTCTCCTATGCCATAGGCTGTCTCTCCTATGCCATAGGCTGTCTCTCCTATGCCATGGGATGTCTCTCCTATGCCATGGGCTGTCTCTCCTATGCCATGGGCTGTCTCTCCTATGCCATGGGCTGTCTCTCCTATGCCATGGGCTGTCTCTCCTATGCCATGGGCTGTCTCTCCTATGCCATAGGCTGTCTCTCCTATGCCATGGGATGTCTCTCCTATGCCATGGGATGTCTCTCCTATGCCATGGGCTGTCTCTCCTATGCCATGGGCTGTCTCTCCTATGCCATAGGCTGTCTCTCCTATGCCATGGGATGTCTCTCCTATGCCATGGGATGTCTCTCCTATGCCATGGGCTGTCTCTCCTATGCCATGGGCTGTCTCTCCTATGCCATGGGCTGTCTCTCCTATGCCATGGGCTGTCTCTCCTATGCCATAGGCTGTCTCTCCTATGCCATAGGCTGTCTCTCCTATGCCATAGGCTGTCTCTCCTATGCCATAGGCTGTCTCTCCTATGCCATGGGCTGTCTCTCCTATGCCATAGGCTGTCTCTCCTATGCCATAGGCTGTCTCTCCTATGCCATGGGCTGTCTCTCCTATGCCATAGGCTGTCTCTCCTATGCCATACGCTGTCTCTCCTATACATGTGGTTGTGTTTCTACATTGCCCCTATAAACTGTATTCCTAGGTTTGCAGTTTACTTGCAGGCTTAACAGT
>OZ024757.1:21148238-21158238 GCA_964016885.1 Eledone cirrhosa
AGCCATACTTAAAACAAAATACAGAGAAACAAAACTAACATTGGCAGTATTTGAGCTGTAAAGGGTCGTAACTAACTGTATTTAGTCTGACATTCTGACAATTCACAAATAATTGTTTCTACTTTTGGCACAAGGCCAGCAATTACCCAGTGCATTACTGGTACTTTATTTTATCGACCCCCGTAAGGATGAAAGGCAAAGTTAACCTCGGCGGGATTTGAACTCAGACTGGAAAGGGACGTAACTATGCTGGAAAGCATGGCGTCCAACCCTCTACCGATACTGCCAATTCAAAATAATAGTTTCTGATTTTGGCACAAGGCCAACAATTTTGGGGGAAAGAGAAGGTTGATAAAATCCACACCAGTGGATTACTGGTACTTTATCTTATCGACCCTGTATGGATAAAATACAAACCTAACCTCAGTGGTGCTCTACCGATACTGCAAATTCCTTGCCCTCAATTCAAAAATAATTGTTTCTACTTTTGGCACAAGGCCAGCAATTACCCAGTGCATTACTGGTACTTTATTTTATTGACCCAGTAAGGATGAAAGGCAAAGTTAACCTTGGTGGGATTGGACAATGCTAATAATAATAATTGTTTCTACTTTTGGCACAAGGCCAGCAATTACCCAGTGCATTACTGGTACTTTATTTTATCGACCCCGTAAGGATGAAAGGCAAAGTCAACCTCGGCGGGATTTGAACTCAGATCGTAAAGGGAAGTAACTATGCTGGAAAGCATGGCGTCCGACCCTCTACTAATACTGCCATACTCATTTTATGTCTGTTTTTTAATGCTAATAATGGCTCCTGTCTTAGGCAGAAGGCCAACTATTTCCTGGGTGGGGAAAGTCGATTAAATCGACCCCAGTGTGATACTGGTACTTTATTTTATTGACCCAGTAAGGATGAAAGGCAAAGTTAACCTTGGTGGGATTGGACAATGCTAATAATAATAAGTGTTTCTACTTTTGGCACAAGGCCAGCAATTACCCAGTGTATTACTGGTACTTTATTTTATCGACCCCGTAAGGATGAAAGGCAGTGTTAACCTCGGCGGGATTTGAACTCAGAGTGGCAAGGGTCGAAACTGTGTGTGTCAAAGCATGGCGTCCGACCCTCTACCGATTCTGCCAATCCACCGCCCTTATGCTAATAATAATAATGGTTTCTGATTTAGACACAAGGCGAACAATTTTTGGGGGAAGTGTAAAGTTGATTAGACCAACCCCAGTACATAACTGGTACTTTACTTTATTGATACCAAATTCATAACGAGAAAGATAGTTACATTATTATTTTCAAAATGATTTGTAAATCAAATGAAGTGTCTTTCATAAGAAATATGGTATGGAAAGAGTTACTTTATCATAGCAAACATAGCAGACATTCTTTAGTATAAAGCAAAAAAAAATTCAGACCCTCCCCCAAAACAACAACATACAAACAAAAATATGTCTGAGTAAATTTGTTCAAAATGGTATTTATGGTGTGTTTTAGTCTTCGTTAAACATATTTGGTTATTAAAAATGGATGAAAAAGTTTTATAGTAATGATTTCATGAGAGATTTAGGAAGAATATAGTAGCTACATTCATGGCAGACAATTTAGGTGAGGCCAAAGATAAAATAACAAAATAAAAATCAAAGAAATAAGAATAAAATATTTAAAAAAAATAAGTTCAAAGATGATATTATGGACAGATATCGATAGAAAGATACAGGTTTAATATTTTGGGTATTGATTTTCTATATTACACAGTATATAACACATGATCTTCATGTACACATAACACAGTGTATTTGTATATATATAAAATAAAAATGGCGTAGATATACAATGCAACAGGAGGAACATAATGGTACACCTGATGATGTTGCAGATGTGCAACGAAAGAACTATATATATACAGAATGGTACAGAGTGGTACAAGACAGTACAGGAAGGTACAGGACGGTACATGGTGGTACAGGACGGTACAGGACGGTACAGGGTGGTACAGGTTGGTACAGGGTGGTACAGGGCGGTACAGGAAGGTACAGGACAGTACTGGATGGTACAGGAGGGTACAAGACAGTACAGGGTGGTACAGGATGGTACACAGTGGCACAGGACGGTACAGGACGGTACAGGGTGGTACAGGGTGGTACAGGTTGGTACAGGTTGGTACAGGTTGGTACAGGGCGGTACTGGACGGTACAGGAAGGTACAGGACAGTACAGGAGGGTACAAGACAGTACAGGGTGGTACAGGATGGTACAGGAGGGTACAAGAGAGTACAGGGTGGTACAGGACGGTACAGGGTGGTACAGGACGGTACAGGGTGGTACAGGACGGTACAGGGTGGTACAGGACGGTACAGGGATGGTAGAGGACGATACAGGACAGTATCGGGTGGTACAGGGTGGTACAAATTGGCGTTTCTGTGTGTAAAAAACAAAAATATAAAACCAAAAAATATAAAATAATAATAATTAATAAATAAATAAATAAATGAACACCAAAATGAAAGGAATTTGACAGGTATTTCTGTCAAGGTATGATATTATAATACAATATAATATATTTCTGTCAAGGTATGATATAATATAATATAATATAATATTTCTGTCAAGGTATGACATTATAATACAATATAATATGTTTCTGTCAAGGTATGATATTATAATATAAGATATATTTCTGTCAAGGTATCATATTATAATATAATATAATATAATATTACTGTCAAGGTATGATATTATAATATAATACAATATAATATATTTCTGTCAAGGTATGATATTATAATACAATATAATATAATATGTTTCTGTCAAGGTATGATATTATAATATAATATAATATAATATTTCTGTCAAGGTATGACATTATAATACAATATAATATGTTTCTGTCAAGGTATGATATTATAATACAATATAATATATTTCTGTCAAGGTATGATATTATAATATAATATATAATATTTCTGTCAAGGTATGATATTATAATACAATATAATATATAATATTTCTGTCAAGGTATGATATTATAATACAATATAATATAATATTACTGTCAAGGTATGATATTATAATATAATATATAATATTTCTGTCAAGGTATGATATTATAATATAATATAATATATTTCTGTCAAGGTATGATATTATAATACAATATAATATATTTCTGTCAAGGTATGATATTATAATATAATATAATATAATATAATATTACTGTCAAGGTATGATATTATAATACAATATAATATATTTCTGTCAAGGTATGAAGGTATGATATTATAATACAATATAATATATTTCTGTCAAGGTATGATATGATATTATAATATAATATAATATAATATTTCTGTCAAGGTATGATATTATAATATAATATATTTCTGTCAAGGTATTATAATATAATATAATATATTTCTGTCAAGGTATGATATTATAATACAATATAATATATTTCTGTCAAGGTAGGATATTATAATATAATATAATATATTTCTGTCAAGGTATGATATTATAATACAATATAATATAATATATTTCTGTCAAGGTATGATATTATAATATAATATAATATAATATAATATAATATTACTGTCAAGGTATGATATTATAATACAATATAATATATTTCTGTCAAGGTATGATATTATAATATATAATATAATATATTTCTGTCAAGGTATGATATTATAATATACAATATAATATATTTCTGTCAAGGTATGATATGATATTATAATATAATATAATAGATTTCTGTCAAGGTATGATATTATAATATAATATAATATAATATAATTTATAATATTTCTGTTTGTCAAGGTAGGATATATATTCTATTATTCATGATAATATATTATATTGTATATTATACTGTTTATTACAATACAACATAATATAATATAATATACTATACTATGTTATAATATATAATATATTACAATAAATTATATTATAATATATTATATATTGGTTCAGGTAAGTAACTCTCAGGAGAATTTGACAGCAGAAGGTCTTCAGAGAAGAACCCCCCTCCCATACACACACACACCTGAAGCAAGTGTTTCAGCCCTTAACTTTTATTATATTATTATATTAAAATGGTTTCTTATATATTATATTATTATATTATAATGTAATATAATAATATAATATGTTATAATGCAATATTGTTACATAATATAATATAATATATTACAATATATTTTATAATATATTACAATATATTTTATAATATAATAATATGTAATATATCATTAATATGATATACAATTTAATATATTATATATTGTAATAATATATTTATGATGTAAACTAGTATATAACATATAAAGTTCCCTGTCAACCTTACTAAATTAATTAACAGTCATGCATGTATGTTTCCACTCACCTGGGCCCGGTTTGCCAGATCTATATCCTCTGAGGTAGGCATAGGGTTAAATTAAAAGAACTAAGGGCAGATTTGGGGATAAAGTTGACTTAAATATATCCATGTAAGTTAGATTCGCAGTGAAGACTGAAAACTAACAGATCACACAAAACAATTCTACAGAGTGTGAGTAGAAAACTTTGGGAATTTTTGTTGTTGTTGTTGTCTCCCTTATATACTTCCCCCCTCTCTCTCTCTGCCTCTCTATGTAATTCTCTTAAACTTCCCCAGAGAAGGTGGTGAGATTCAAATTAGAGGAAGGTATATAGATATATAGATGTATCTGGGGTGGGAGAAGGGTGTGTGTGGAGGTGGAGAAGGTAGATTCTCTAGAAGAAGAGTTAGAAAGAGAGATACTGAGAAGAACAGGAGGAGGGTGGTGGTAGAGAAGGGGTGGAGGAGGAGAAGGAGGGGAAAACGAGGTTGAGGCAGTGGGGAGAGGGTGGGACAGATGATAGTCATAGGTGAGTGAGAGAGAGAGTGAGAGAGAGAGAGACATACATACATATGCACAGACACATTCCCATGTATGAGTGTATGTATTTATATATATATATATACACATGCACACACACACAAACACATGCTCACACACTTATATATGTATGTGTGTGTATATATATATATATATATATATATATACTCATGTATATATATATATATATACTCATGTATATATATATATATATACACTCATGTATATATATATATATATACACTCGTGTATATATATACACTCATATATATGTATATATATATATACACTCATATATATATATATATATATATATATATATATACACTCATGTATATATATATATATATACACTCATATATATGTATATATATATATACTCATATATATATATATATATACACATACACACACACACATATATATATATATATATATATACACATATATAAAATGTATGTATAAATATAAATACATATATACATATATAAAATGTAATGTATAAATATAAATATATATATATACATATATAAAATGTATGTATAAATATAAATATATATATTATACATAGATTATATATATACACACAAGTTTACAACCATCATCTGGAGCAGTACGGGGGGAGGGGGGGCTCTGAGGTAAAGAAATTAAACTGAGGGACCTAAAAAGAATGGTAGAGAGATGGGGGTGGAGAAGGTAGGGGGGAGGGGGGTGTATGACTGTGTTGGGTGGGGACAGTAGAGAGAGGGCACGCAAAATAAATCAGGTTCTCTGCTTATTCTTTCTACCTACACCCTTAATGTCTCCCCCTCTCACACTCACTCTTTCTATCTACCTACCTAACCACCTATCTACCTATCTACCTACCTATCTACCTATCTATCTGCCTATGTACCTACTTACCCCCTATTTGTTTATCCCTATCTATCTATCTATTTATCTATCTATCTATCTATATTTTACACGTTTTTATTGTACGTAAACTTCCCCCTTTGCATTTGTCCCCTTCTTTTGTGCCCCTGTGGCTAATAAAGAAACATATCTATCTATATATCTATATCTCTATTTATATATCTATCAATCTATAGATCTATATATCTACCTATTATCTATATCTATCTATCTATCTGCCCATTTGTATTTGTCCCCTTCTTTTGTGCCCTTGTGGCTAATAAAGAAATTTATCTATATATCTATCTATCTATCTACCTATTTGTATTTGTCCCCTTCTTTTGTGCCCCTGTGGCTAATAAAGAAACATATCTATCTACCTATCTATCCATATATCTATCTATCTATCTATATATCTATCTATCTATCCATATATCTATCTATCTCTCCATATTTCTATCTATCTCTCCATATATCTATCTATCTATCCATATATCTATCTATCTCTCTATTCTATTTTTTTTCGCACATTTTTCTTTGTATGTACACACACACACACACACACACACACACACACACACACACACATAAACAAACATGTATCACAATAGCTGTATTGCAGCTTACAAACCTTTTCTTTCTCAGCACCATTTTCAGGTTAACTTTGTCTGGAAACTTTCCAAATAGCAGACAAAACTACTAACACAACAGTGTCTGCTTATATACATGTGTGTGTGTCTGTACGGGTATGTGTAGGGGTATATATGTACATCTATATATATATATGTGTGTGTGTGTGTATATATCTAAGTGTAGATGTGCATGTGTGTGTGTCTATGTGTGTGTGTGTGTGTGTGCATGTTGTTCTAATTTCTTTTCTGTTGCTACTGAACTATCCATCCATCTATCTATTTATCAATCTATCTATCTATCTATCTATCTATATACCTGCTTCCTACCTACCTACCTACCTACCTACCCACCTACCTACC
Organism: Eledone cirrhosa; assembly: GCA_964016885.1. Lineage (NCBI taxonomy): Eukaryota > Metazoa > Mollusca > Cephalopoda > Octopoda > Eledonidae > Eledone > Eledone cirrhosa. Next base: position 21,155,037 of record OZ024757.1, read on the forward strand.
TACCTACCTGCCCGAGTGATTGGGCCTTCTCTGTATATAAACCTGTAGGTTGAAGAAGGGATCACTTGCACAACACGCTCCTGAAGTTGAGGGTTGTTCTATCTACGGGGGTATAAAACAACCCATTTGTGGCACCTCCCCCATATTGGGGATTTCGATTGTTATAATTGTCTGTTTCAATATTTTTACACGACTGTATGTAAAATCCCCGGCATGTGTCTTTGTATTGTCCCCTTTTCTTGTGCGCCCTTGTGGCTAATAAAGAAATATATCTACCTACCTACCTACCTACCTATCTACCTATCTGTTTTGATATATGCTCATCACATCTGACTTGGGACTTAATTTCTTCATACCAATATATATATATTGATCTTGCTTCAAGACGGTTGCTTTTGATGGGACATTCTGAAAGGTGAGTCCAAAGACTCTGCCCCCACGACTTTCTCGGGACTAAGTGAGCAAAGAAGACATTTTTTTTTTCTTTTGCTTACCTAATCATAAAGGGTAAAGACCCCTTTGACCACAAATGACCATATGATTTGTATCTAGAAAGTTCCCCTCTGAGGCACAAGTCCAGACAAGGTTGTTTGTTGAAGACCAAAGAGTCGCCCATGCATACCAGCCCCCCCTCTCCACACCACTGATGTTGTCCAAGGGAAAGGCAATGGCTGATACAGCTTGGCATCAATGACATTGCAACTCATTTCTACAGCTGAGTGAACTGGAGTAACGTGAAATAAAGTGTCTTGCTCAAGGACACAATGCATCACCTAGTCCAGGAATCATATTCACAATCTCACAATTGCAAGCCTGATGATCTAACCACTAAGCCATGTGCTATCACTTAACAATCATAACCAACAACTACAACAAACCTCAACTAACCAAAAAAGCACAAAATGGAAAGACCAAGTAAAAAGAATTAAAATGAAAACTAACCCACTATACTGGTACTAAGAGAGTGAACTTCTTCAGAACACAATATCCCTCATCTGGTTTCTGCTGTGGCCACCAGATAACTTAGTACCATTGTACTCTGTAATGTACCAAATACTTCATCATTGGCTCAGAGGAATTGCCCAGGTCAACTTCACTCTGCCTCTCCAGATGTCCCTGTCCTCCAACACTGTTTTCAGGTCTTCGATTGCCAAACTAACATCTTTGGTCATTTGGTCAATATAAGTCATCTGAGGACGGCAGATGTGATATAAGTCATCTGAGGACGGCAGATGTGATATAAGTCATCTGAGGACCGCAGATGTGATATAAGTCATCTGAGGATGCCAGATGTGATATAAGTCATCTGAGGACACCAGATGTGATATAAGTAATCTGAGGACAGCAGATGTGATATAAGTCATCTGAGGATGCCAGATGTGATATAAGTCATCTGAGGACACCAGATGTGATATAAGTCATCTGAGGATGCCAGATGTGATATAAGTCATCTGAGGGCAGTAGATGTGATATAAGTCATCTGAGGATGCCAGACGTGATATAAGTCATCTGAGGATGCCAGATGTGATATAAGTCATCTGAGGACAGTAGATGTGATATAAGTCATCTGAGGATGCCAGACGTGATATAAGTCATCTGAGGATGCCAGACGTGATATAAGTCATCTGAGGATGCCAGATGTGATATAAGTCATCTGAGGATGCCAGATGTGATATAAGTCATCTGAGGACAGTAGATGTGATATAAGTCATCTGAGGATGCCAGACGTGATATAAGTCACCTGAGGATGGCAGATGTGATATAAGTCATCTGAGGACAGCAGATGTGATATAAGTCATCTGAGGACAGCAGATGTGATAGCAATCATCTGAGGATGCCAGATGTGAGAGTGTCCCTAGGTTGGCATCCACAAAAGAAGACTGCTAACAAGCTTCGTTAGCAGTGTCCAGCATATCTTATTCATCTTTCCCTAACTACAGCTGATACAGGAGGGATCTGTCCATATAGCTCTTCTTCCAGGACCTGTTCAGCTCTCCTTAATCATATTAAGGGCAGTGGATTGGCAGTATAGGTAGAGGGTCTGACGCCATGCTTTCCAGCATAGTTACGTCCCTTTATGGTCTGAGTTCAAATCCTGCCGAGGTTAACTTTGCCTTTCATCCTTACGGAGACGATAAAATAAAGTACCAGTAATGTACTGGGTAATTGCTGGCCTTGTGCCAAAAGTAGAAACAATTAATCATATATATATATATTATGGAGGCACATGGCTTAGTGGTTAGAGCATTGGGCTTGCAATCGAAAAGTTGTGAGTTCAATTCTCAGACCGGGTGATGTGTTGTTTCCTTGAGCAAGCCACTTTATTTCACATTGCTCCAGTTTACTTAGCTGTAGAAATGAGATGATAGGACTGGGGTCCATATCATTCCACTGCAAAGTGGTCGTGGCGGTGCCACGGCAAAAAAGCAACCAGCCCACACTGTAAAGGAGGTTGGTGTTAGGAAGGGCATCCAGCTGTAGAAATCAAGCCAGAATCAGTTCCCGTCCCACCCTTGCAAGCAGGGAGAAGCGGACGTAAAATGAAATGAAATGAATGAAATGATACCTGTATATATCAAAGGCAATGTTTGCTCATAATTTTTTCAAAATATTTACTTAGGCATCCACAGATAAATTTATCTCAATTTCAGAAAATCATGCTACAGGATGAAAGTAGAAATTGTTTGCTTAAACTTTTAATCTGTGTTAATAACAAATATTTGCTCTACACGTTTATATCTTGGTCTTTGAATTTATTGTTACTACTACTATATATATATATATAGTTAAAGAAATGACAACACAAAGACAGGGATGCAAAAATACAAAGTTTTATTAGTGTCATGCTTTGGAGGAAGTAGAAGAAAGGGAGAGTTTGGAAAGAGAGAGAACAGGTTGGAACATTGAAGATTTGAAAAAAGTTTTTATGAAGGTTGGGGTAGGTAGGTGAGTGGTTCGGTATTTGAGAGTGGGGGGCCAAAGTGGAGACTCCAGTTGTGGGGTTGTGTGTGTTCCAATGAGGTGAATTTCATAGTTGTGTATTATTGCTTCTCTCTGTTTGTACATAGATTTATATAGATATATATTTCAAGTAGACAACAAACAGAGGTACAGAAAGTCTAAGTTTCATGCGTTATATGGAAAATGGGAAAGAAAGTTTGACATATTGGGCTTTAGCCCTTCTTTAGGAATACACAATAGA
>OZ024757.1:21168238-21193238 GCA_964016885.1 Eledone cirrhosa
TAATGACTGAGAGAATACAATCACGAATACAAGCGGCCGAAATGGGGTTCCTCTGAAGGGTCTTTGGAGTAACGCTACTCAAAGTACGTAGCTCAGAGATGAGAGTCACTCCAGGTAGAGCCACCGCTTTTCCAAATTGAGAGATCACAGCTCTGATACTATGGACATGTGGTTAGAATGTCTCAAGAAAGAATCACTGGAGTCACTCCAGGTAGAGCCGCTACTTCTTCGAATTGAGAGATCACAGCTCTGATACTATGGACATGTGGTTAGAATGTCTCAGAAAAGAATGTGTAGCTCGGAGATCAGAGAGTCACACCAGGTACGGCTGCTACTTCTTCGAATTGAGAGATCACAGCTCTGATACTATGGACATGTGGTTAGAATGTCTCAGAAAAGAATGTGTAGCTCGGAGATCAGAGAGTCACACCAGGTACGGCTGCTACTTCTTCGAATTGAGAGATCACAGCTCTGATACTATGGACATGTGGTTAGAATGTCTCAGGAAGGAATGTGTAGCACGGAGATCAGAGAGTCACTCCAGGTAGAGCTGCTACTTCTCTGAATTGAGAGGTCACAGCTCTGATACTATGGACATGTGGTTAGAATGTCTCAGGAAAGAATTGCTGGACAGATTTTTATGGGCGAAACCAACAGGCAGGAGACCCAGGGGTAGACCCCCAAGCAAAATGGTTGGATAATATCCATGAGCTTGGGGATTCAGCCCCGGATCAGTTGGAGACGGTTGCTTCTGACAGGACCTTCTGGAAGGAGTGTTTGAGGACTCTGCCCCTACGACCACCTTAGGAATAAGTGGGCCAAGAAAAGAAGAAGAAAGAAGATATATTGTGTGTGAGAGAGAGAGATAGAGAGAGAGGAAGAGAGAGAGGGAGAGAGGGAGAGGGAGAGAGAGGGAGAGAGGGAGAGAGAGAGAAGGTATCACTGTGTGATGCTACTGTCCTTAAAATATCCAACATTTCTTGTCTACACCACCACCAACAGCAACAACAACAACAACACCAACAACAATCACCATCAACAACCACCACTACCATCATCACGACCAACATCATCAGTACTTCCAACGACAACCACCACCACCACCATCAACAACCACCACTACCATCATCACGACCAACATCATCAATACTACCAACGACAACCAACACCACCAACAACCACCACTACCATCATCACGACCAACATCATCAGTACTTCCAACGACAACCACCACCACCACCACCAACAACAACCACCACTACCATCATCACGACCAACATCATCAATACTACCAACGACAACCACCACCACCACTACCATCATCACGACCAACATCATCAATACTTCCAAAGACAACAACCACCACCACCAACACCACCAACAACAACAACTACAACAAAAACAAGCTAAAAGTGTTGTCTAGCAAAAGTGTTGTTTCATTAAAGAAATGACTTTATCAACAGAAATTAGGATAAAATAAAACATTTCCAACATTTGTTGTTCAGATTTAGGTACAATAGAATTGAGTAAATTTATAAAACAACATAACTGCTTTAGCACACACATATGTGTGCGTGTGTATATATATACGTATATATATATATATATACACACACATTTATACATATATATATATATATATATATATATATACACACACATTTATACATATATATATATATATATATATATATATATGGTGGCTGCCAACTCGTTTTCGAGTACGGCCACTACTTTATATCCATGTAGGAGAACCCCTACCGATGCGCTGAACGAATGTGACTTTTTAGTCCAGCCAGCGACTTGAAAACTCTGGTACAAAGACTACACTTGTGACCATTATTGACACATAGTGCAGGGCCCATGGTACCATGTGATGACAAGTGCAGAGAGATCTCCAGATATAAAGCAATGCCTGTGCTGTGAAGCTTTTATAGTGAGCAAAGGCACTGCACAAAGCCAGTCCCACTCTCTTAACCAAGATGATATTTACCAAAAAGAAGAACAAGTCAACATCATTGGATACCATCAGGGTTGCAGGTGTTATATCAGAGTTTTCCTTCTCCTAGAATTCTGCCTTGACAAAGGCTAAGGGGTCATCTCTCCCGGATATATATATATATATATATATATATACACACATTTATATTTATTTATATATATATACACTGATTATTGTTCAATGTTTCCTTGAGCAAGACACTTTATTTCACATTGCTCCAGTTTATTCAGCTGTAGAAATGAGATGATAGGGACTGGGGTCCATATCATTCCACTGCAAAGTGGTCGTGGAGGTGCCACAGCAAAAAAAGCACCCAGCACTCACTGTAAATGAGGTTGGTGTTAGGAAGGGCATCCAGCTGTAGAAATCAAGCCAGAATCAGTTCCTGTCCCAACCTTGCAAGCAGGGAAAAGTGGACGTAAAATGATGATGATGATGATGACACACACATTTATACATATATATATATATATACACATTTATATTTATTTATATATATATACACACATATATTTATACATATATATATATACACACATTTATATTTATATATATATATATACACACACATATTTATACATATATATACACACATTTATATTTATTTATATTTATATATATATACACATATTTATACATATATATACACACATTTATATATATATTTATATATATATATATATGCATACACATGCATACATACATATATACGCACACACACACATATATATAGACATACCCACACACATATATATATATATTGTTTTGTAGCTTCTTTCTGTATTTTTGTGTTTATTTTATATGATAGAGTGAAGAGAAATGTGGAAACTCCCTAATCCTTACTTAGTAATTGGAAGATAAAGACGAAAAACACAAATATGATAAATAAATAGGGAGTGATATGTTTAGAAGAGGCAATAGTAGGGGTGAAGGAATGCTATGGAAGTGTGGGGCTTATTTATTTAAAGAAATAACTGCAGATTTTAGCAGATATGTAATTAACTACTTACTCATGTGGATTGTCAATAAAACTCTGTGAGCAGGCATATATATGCGTGTGTGTGTGTGTGTGTGTGTGTGTGTGTGTGTGTGTGCGCGCGTCCGTGTGTGTATATATGTATATAGATAGGTATGTTTCTTTATTAGCCACAGGGGCACAAAAGAAGGGGACAAATACAAAGGGGGAATTTACATACAATAAAAACGTGTAAAATTCTATCACAAGCGCAATTTAAAAATTAATCGATTTTCCCCAATAGGGGGAGGGGAGACATTACATACGGGTAACGCATACCCCCGAAAACCGAAAAAAATGTGCAACCCTCATCTCCAGGAGTACGAAGTGTGAGTACCCCCTTCCTCTCTTCCTAGATAGACAGATAGATAGATAGAAATGGCTTCTACAGGACTAGAACTGTTTCATTCAAAGGAAATCATCGGGAAATGTTGTACATACTCTACTAATGTATTAAGTAATTTTCTTGAACATATAAAAAACCCATTAATCTGGATACCTAAATATGGAATGTTACCCGATGCCCCCCCCCCACCCCTCCAGCCCCGGCGGGCAGGATGGAGAAGTCGTTTCCCATGGAGGACAGCAAGGGAGATGCGCTGGAAAAGCCACTCCAACTCGCGGGGTTCACACCTGCGGCTGGCCAGCTCAGCGCCTATGGTGGTGAGTAGGGAGGTAGCCCTGGGGGCCGAGGACACTAGAAGTATTAAGTACCTTGCTTACTGTTGTTACCCCTGATTGAACCAGGGACTCTCACTCACACACACACACACACAACTAATTTGTTTAAAACAACGGGACGCTGGACTAGTGATATCCCTTTAAAGTTTTATTGTTGCAAAAAACACTGCATATATTTCAATGGCCTGGTTATGTGAGACCCTGATGACATCATCAGGTGTGAATTGCATAATTAATTAATCAATAGAAGGAATGACAGCAAACACATAAACAGAAAAAATATACATATACAGACACACACACAAATATAGAGAGACATGTATAATATATATTTATAAATCAAGATAGAACCAGTTTGAAACCAGTTAGACCATTACACAACAGAGTACTCGATACTTGGAGTAGTAGAGTATGGCTATATTATAAAGAGTAAGGACCCAACAGCTGAGCTCTTGCTGTTTCAACAGCTAGTTCCAGACTGATTGTGGAAAGGCTTTGGTGTTGACTGGCTGTACCATTAGTGTTCTGGTCCATATAAGGGTATACATTATTTATCCCATTGTAATTCTTCATAGACATGTTTTAGAAAGCATTGATCCTTATTTTATAGATACAGACACACACACACACTTCCATAGATGATGTTTATATGTTTAGGGAGTGGTTGTGTGTGTAGATACATAGCTTAGTGAGTGTGTACATGTGTGTGTGTGTGTATGTATGCATCTGAGTTTATCTGCTTGTTTATCCACTTGAGATGGAATAATTCTTAACCCTTTAACATTTACATTACTCTATATATACTTTTGTATTTTCACAGTAAAGGCTTTCATCATCAACGTTTAACGTCCGTGTTCCACGCTTGCATGGGTTTATCTTACATAATTATCTCACATAATATTGAATCTACGAGATTTTGAAGTTACATATTTTTAGAACAATATGTTAACGTCTGTCTGAATGGCCAGTTAGGGCCAGTTATGGCCGGATACAGATGGTTTAAATGCTAAAGGGTTAAGAGGAGGTAGGATTATATTAATTGAAGATATATGAGGGTGTGTTTGTCTGCAGGCATGATTATCTCAACCTTCAGATAACAGAGCTATGGAATTGGTGTCACAACCAATAGTAGGTCACCTTCATCAAAGAATTGTCCAAATTCACTGATTGACAAATTAAATATATGTCAACAAGGGGACGACTTATTTGTTAGTCATCTGAAAAATCAGGAATCATCTAGTCTATAATGTGATTGAATCATCTATAATGTGATTGTAATTTCTGGTGGATTTATTAGTTTGAGTTTTTTTTTACTGGTAACTAAGCTAACACTTAAATTATTTCAATTATGGTTAGAAGCATATATCTGATTAAAATATCCACATATTAATTAGAATGGTTCCGATACTATGGAGTTAAATGAGTGTATGTGGGGAAGTTATGGGTGCGAATGTGGGTGTATATCGCACTTATTATATTAATATGTATGCTAATGATTGTAAATTGGAATTATTTCTTCTAGCTGTTACTGTTTGCAGTGCTAAGCACTTAAAATACTTTAAACTACAGGCAGATAATATATATATATACACACAAATAAGTTGTTAGTTTTTGTTTAGTAAAATATTCCAGGACAGTATTTAACAGTATTTAACTATTCTTTTAGACAGTGTGACCCCAGAAGGACCTGCAATACTGTCAGTAGGAGTCAAAACAGGGCCAATGAAATGACTGCCGAGGTTTTGTACCTGTTGTCAATTTTGCTACATATATATATATATATATATATATATATATAATTTAAACGCTTATTTACTCTTCTTTACTCATCCAATAAATATTTATTTTTTCACTTCATCTTAAAAGTTAAGCTAATACAACAACCTATCACTTAGAGCTTTCTCTTTCTCTTTTCTTCTTTCTTCTCTTTCTTTTCTTCTTGTTTTCTTATTTTCCTCTTAGAGTTTGCTCTTTTTTCTCTTTCTTTTCTTTCCCTTTCTCCATACCCCAACAGCTTATTTTAAATCTACTGTGATTTAAAAATATCCGACACTAATTTGCATAATAGTATAAATAAATTTATAACCCCACTATCCGGGAGCTTCCAACAGAAATGGTCGCATTCTTTAAGGGTATGTCAATATTTATTTATAAAACTGATCTATATTATATTTTATCTGATGAAAGCACACCATAATTTAACTTGGTGTCCTTGAAATATGTATAATGAAATAAATATGGTTTTATAAATATAGTTTCCATTTGTTAATATATCGTATTTTTACTCCAATAATTTGTTGAGTGCTTTATATCAGGTATAAAAATATTTGCTTGTTGTATCCCAACAATTTAAATAGAACTTCTACATATATATATATATATATACATACTTAGAAATTAGAAATTATAAGCTTTCACCGTATTTTAGACTAAAGAAATTTCTAGCCTGATAGTGGGGTTTATAACCCTCGGAGAAATGGAAAAAGATGAGTGTTGCCGTACATATACATATATATATATATACATATATATATATATAAGCAGAAGAGATATTCAATTTGTTGTTAATTCAACAAATATAAATGTTTATAATTATTTAGAGCACTCAACAGATTTTCTGGAGTATAATATACAATGATATTAAATAAATGGAAACTATATTTATAAAACCATATTTATTCTATTATATATATTTCAAGGGTACCAAAATTTTGGTACGTTAAATACAAAATGTTTTATAAATATTTGACATCTATCTCTATCTAAGGCGGGTAAAATTCCCGAGATCCATGGACGAGTTCTCTCCAGCGGTCTCTGTCCCTCATTATCGCTGCCATGTCCTGCATCTCCAACAGACCAGTGTCTGTCCTTAGGGCATCAACATACGTTAACCTTGGTCTTCCTCTTCTAGTGTGTCCATGTAGGGGCTCCCAAAGGAGTACTGAGTGCAATGTCAACTCTGGATGTCGGTGAGCATGTCCAGCTAACCTCAGTCTCCTCTGTGTCACTTTTGAGCTGACTTTTGGGATGCTCCCATACAGCTCTGAGTTTTTCATCCTCAGTGTATACTGATTAATGTTCAGAGCCATCCTCAGCATTCTCGTGTAGCATCCATCCACCATCTGACATAACCAAGGATAATATACCTTAACGGTTCACTTTCCAGGGATAACTTGAACCGTTAAGGTATATTATCCTTGGTTATGTCAAAAATTTATAAAACATTTTGTATTTTATCTGATGATAGGGTACCAAAATGTTGGTACCCTTGAAATATATATAATAGAATAAGTATGGTTTTATAAATATAGTTTCCATTTATTTAATATCAATGTATATATATATATATATATATATATATATATATATATATTTAGGAGGTGAGTTTTATTGTAGTACAATAAAGCAATGCAGATATCGGATAAGTAGCACTCAACAGTTTGTAGGACTGGAGTATAAATAATATAAGATCAAAAGATGGTTAAAAGAGTTCCATGTATTTTATTATGCGCATTTCAAAAACAAATATCATCATGTGATGACATTTGCGTTTTCATCAGATAAAATAGGGAGATTTAAAATATGTTGATTTAAAACTGCACTATTCACAAGTGTTTTTTAACCTTCATATCATGTCTCCCTATTTTATCTGACGAAAACGCAAATGTCATCGCATGATGATATTTGTTTTTGAAATGCGCATAATAAAATACATGGAACTCTTTTAACCATCTTTTGATCTTATATTATATATATATGATTTTCAGATGGGAAGCCTTTAGATAAATTTCTCGTTTTGCTTGATTAACAAGCCTGAGGAAGAGATTAGGGCTGATGTCAGGTCTGTAACATTAATATGGTTCCTGAGCCACCTACCTGTGAAACGTTTGGAACGGAGCCTAATCAATAAACATCTCAATGTGAAGCCTTGTTCTTCTATTGACTTTATATATATATATATATGTACACACAAATATATTTTTACCGCAAAACATCCAGCCCACACTGCAAATGTGGTTGTCATAAGGAAGGGCATCCGGCCATAGAAAACCAGCCAGAAACAGTCCTATATACGCAATACACAGTCAACGGACCCAACTTGATGATGATGATGATGATACACACACACACACATATATATATATATATGGAGGCACATGGCTTAGTGGTTAGAGCATTGGCCTTGCAATCGAAAGGTTGTGAGTTCAATTCTCAGACCGGGTGATGTGTTGTTTCCTTGAGCAAGACACTTTATTTCACATTGCTCCAGTTTACTCAGCTGTAGAAATGAGATGATAGGGACTGGGGTCCCTATCATTCTACTGTAAAGTGGTCGTGGAGGCGCCACGGCAAAAAAAGCACCCAGCACTCACTGTAAATGAGGTTGGTGTTAGGAAGGGCATCCAGCTGTAGAAATCAAGCCAGAATCAGTTCCTGTCCCAGCCTTACAAGCAGGGAAAAGTGGACGTAAAATGATGATGATGATGATGATATATATATAAACAAACCTGATATGAACTTGCTTCTGTATACAATATAAGAGAGAGAGGGAGAGAGAGATATGATGAAGGGTTTAAAATAACCTCTTTTACCAGGTTGTGCCACTTTAGTAACATGTAATGTGTGTAAATTAGTGTGTAAACTAGTGTGTTGTTACTTAGAGCAAGTTAGTAGATTTGTAGAAGTCTGTTGAAACAATGCTGTTATCTAATAAAAGGAAAAAAACAATAAACTTGTGTATCTTAAAATAACATTATCTTTTCAGGGTTGTGTCAAATTATTTATATATATGTGAGCCTAAATTGTTATTTGGCAGGGGCAATGTTTAGACAATAGTATTAGACAATAACAGGAAGATATGATTATAACATTAACAAAAGAAAATATAGCCCAATGAACAGATTGCATCATTTGCGAGAATATTTGTAATTATAAATAATTATTATTCAAGATAAATTTAAACAATATTTAATGCTAAAACTTATATTAAATTAAATTACACTCGATATTTATTTCCAGGGAATAAAACTATGTCCTGGAGTTGTTACCACAGGAAATATGTGAATTGAATTAACCCTTTAATGTTCAAACCGGCCAAAACCAGTCACAATTCTCTACCTCTTTCTGTTGAAACTGGCTGTAACTGGTCACTCAAACTGATGTTAAGGTATTGTTCTCAAAATAAATACTTTCAAAATCTCATAGATTCGATATTATGTAAGATATTATGTGAGATAAAGCATTTACCATGAAAATATAATAGTATATATAGAGTAATGTGAATGGTATGTGAGATATGTGAGGTAAAGCCTTTACCATGAAAATATAAAAGTATATATAGAGTAATGTAAATGGTATGTGAGATATTATGTGAGGTAAAGCATTTACCATGAAAATATAATAGTATATATAGAGTAATGTAAATTTTATGTGAGATATTATGTGAGGTAATGCATTTACCATGAAAATATAATAGTATATATAGAGTAATGTAAATGGTATGTGAGATATTATGTGAGGTAAAGCCTTTACCATGAAAATATAATAGTATATATAGAGTAATGTGGATACTAAAGGGTTAAAACATCAACTGTAATGTTGTTGTTATTATTTCAACTCACACCTTTTGGTCTGGGCAACAAGCCTGATCTGATGAGACTCTAAAGTCTGTCTCAAGCCCAGAGGTTCATGAAGCCAGTGCTTATCCCAGTTTCTGTGACATGAAGTGACTGAGAGTACAAGACTCACCCCTGGACAGGACACCAGTCCATTGCAGGATTAAAACCCCCAGCTACACCTGGTACTCATTTTCTACTGGAGCAATGTGAAATGAAGTATTTTACTCAAGATCACAACATGCAACTGACTTGGTAAACACCCACAAAATTGTTAACCATCTTGCCAACAACAACCCTGAGTATGTTTTTGATTTCCACGTGTCTAACACACGTGGGCATGTCCACAAAGTCAGAAAACAGCACAGTTCCCATGACTTTCGGAAACATTTTTTCACGCTCAGAACTGCTGAAGCATGGAACAAACTACCTGCATCAGTTGTTAGCTGTCGAGACACTGCATCCTTTAAAACCTCCATGGAACAAACTACCTGCATCAGTTGTTAGCTGCCGAGACACTGCATTTTTTAAAACCCTCATGCTTCCCGAGATTCGACAACACTACACCTGATGTTCCCCCTCCATACACATACACACATGTATATCATGACTCATACACTATTCACTTCCCTGACATTTGTATATTATTCTATGTAGTATACATGCACCTTTGACGAGTTGTAGTGCACCTGAGCATTGTACACAATAATTTCATTATTATAATTCAGTCTAGGAATCAAACCCACAGCATTATGATCGTAAGTTCAACACACCCCTTGGGTAACATTAATAGGTGGATGAAAATAAAAGGGGAATAGATGAATGTTAAGCATTTGAATAAGAAGATCTAGAATATACCTTAAGGTGTATAGACAAACAAATGAATATAAAACATATCTTAAAATAACATTTATCTTTTACAAGGTTCAGTTAATGTTAGTTATATGAATACATGAAGAATAGATGGTATTAGTAGACTGGTGGGTGGTAGTGGGAGGTGGTCTTGAATTGCTGAACTTCACAGACAGAGGAAATGACAAAGCTGATGAGTGGAGGGGTGCGGTACAGTAAAACACCTGTCCAACCCATACATGGGTGTAGGGGTTGAGAGGTGATCTGGAATCTCTGAGAGAGAGATAGATGGGAAAGCAGGATGATGTGTGGACCTGTTCAACCCCTGCAAGCATGGAAAAGCAGCTGAAAAATGATGATAAGACAATGGTATTATGATATCGGCCCTTGCCATTCTGAGTTCAAATCCCGCCGAGGTTAACTTTGCCTTTCATCCTTACGGGGTCGATAAAATAAAGTACCAGTAATGCACTGGGTAATTGCTGGCCTTGTGCCAAAAGTCAAAGCAATTATTATTATTATGAGAGTTCAAACCCCGCTGAGGTTAACTTTGCCTTTCGTCCTTACGGGGTCGATAAAATAAAGTACCAGTAATGCACTGGGATAATTGCTGGCCTTGTGCCAAAAGTAGAAACAATTATTATTATTATTGGCAGTATCGGTAGAGGGTCGGACGCCATGCTTTGATGCATAGAGTTACGGCCCTTGCCATTCTGAGTTCAAATCCCGCCGAGGTTAACTTTGCCTTTCATCCTTACGGGGTTGATAGAATAAAGTACCAGTAATACACTGGGATAATTGCTGGCCTTGTGCCAAAAGTAGAAACAATTATTATTATTGTGAGAGTTCAAATCCTGCCGAGGTTAATTTTGCCTTTCGTCCTTACGAGGTCGATAAAATAAAGTACCAGTAATGTACTGGGTAATTGGTCACCTTGTGCCAAAAATAGAAACAATTATTTAAGAAAATTTCATTTTCCCCATATATTCTCCTCTCGTTTTACTGCTTTCAGTCATTAGATTAGACTGAAGTGCTGCTGGGCTGATACTTGAAGGGACTTAGTATATCATATTGATCACAATACTTATTTGTTGAAGTCTGGTACTTATTGATTTCCTATTTTGTTAACCTGCTAGACTGCAGGACACAAACAAACATAGACACGGGTTCATATACATACATATATATATATATATACGATATTAAACAAATGGAAACTATATTTATAAAACCATATCTATTTCACCATACATATTTCAGGGATACCATATTAAAAATATGGCATGCCTTCTTCAGATAAAATACAATATATAAGCAGTTTTATAAATAAATTTGACGTACCATAAAATATTGATCAACTTCCATTTAAAAAAGTTGGTTTTTTAAATGGAAGTTGATCAATATTTTATGGTACATCAAATTTATTTATAAAACTGCTTATATATTGTATTTTATCTGAAGAAGGCATGCCATATTTTTAATATGGTATCCCTGAAATATGTATGGTGAAATAGATATGGTTTTATAAATATAGTTTCCATTTGTTTAATATCGTATATCTACTACAAAACTTGTTGAGTGCTTTATATCAGTTATAAAATATTTACTTGTTGTAACCCAACAATTTTAAATAAAACTTTTGCATATATATATATATATATATATAGAAAAAGAGATGAAATCGAAAATGCAACTGGAGTCTTATTTTTTTTTAAAATATATATATTTATTTGGTTCCTTTACCGGTTTCGCAGTTCTTCTGCTTTTCAAAAGGTGAGTTGAGATGGAGGGTCTGTGGTTTTTCTCACATCTGTGAGAATAACCACAGACCTTTTGAAAAGCAGAAGAACTGCGAAACCGGTAAAGGAACCAAATAAATATATATATTTTAAAAAAAAATAAGACTCCAGTTGAGTTGAGATGGAGGGTCTGTGGTTTTTCTCACATCTGTGAGAAAAACCACAGACCTTTTGAAAAGCAGAAGAACTGCGAAACCGGTAAAGGAACCAAATAAATATATTTTAAAAAAAAATAAGACTCCAGTTGCATTTTCGATTTCATCTCTTTTTCTTTATACTTTCACTCGTGTAGGACACCTCGGTTATTTTTCATTTTGTAAAAAAAACCTCACTTTCTAATATATATATATATAACAAGAATATATGTCATGTCTCAGGTGTATAAATAGTTTTTGCCAGATATCTATATTTGAAATTTTTGTTAAATTTCAATAATGCTACATTTTGTAACCATGTGTTCTTTTATTCTTCACAAATTATCTCCTGTTCATGTTTGATATATATATATATATATGTATGTATATATATATATATATATGTATGTATATATATATATATATATATATATATATATATATATATATATGTATGTATGTATATATATATATATATATATATATATATATATATATATATATATATATATATGTATATATATATATATATATATATATATGTATGTATATATATATATATATATATATATATATATGTATGTATATATATATATATATATATATATATATATATGTATGTATATATATATATATATATATATATATGTATATATATATATATATATATATATATATATGTATATATATATATATATATGTATGTATATATATATATATATATATATATATATATATATATATATATATATATATATGTATATATATATATATATATATATATATATATATGTATATATATATATATATATATATATATATATGTATATATATATATATATATATATATATATATATATATATATATATATATATATATGTATGTATATATATATATATATATATATAACACCTGCAACTCTGATGGTATCCAATGATGTTGACTTGTTCTTCTTTTTGGTAAATATCATCTTGGTCAAGAGAGTGGGACTGGCTTTGTGCAGTGCCTTTGCTCACTATAAAAGCTTCACGGCACAGGCATTGCTTTATATCTGGAGATCTCTCTGCACTTGTCGTCACATGGTACCATGGGCCCAGCACTATGTGTCAATAATTGTCACAAGTGTAGTGTTTGTACCAGAGTTTTCAAGTCGCTGGCTGGACTAAAAAGTCACACTCGTTCAGCGCATCGGTAGGGGTTCTCCTACATGGATATATAAAATAGTGGCCATACTTGAAAACGAGTTGGCAGCCACCATATATATATGCATATATATATATGCATACATATATATATATGCATACATATATATATATATGCATATATATATATATATATACATATATGTATGTATATATGTGTGTATATATATATAATGTATATGTGTGTGTGTATATACGTACATATGTATGTAATACGTATGTATGTGTGTGTGTTTGTATCTTTATATGTATGTACATATGTATGTGTGTATGTGTATGTACGTATGTATACATGTATGTGTGAGTGTATTTTTTTGTCTATGCATGCATATATGTGTGTGTGTGTGTATGTACATATGTATATTGTATAGAATGAAGCAAATTACATGGAGATAGAGAGAGACGGGAGAGGGGGAGAGAGAGGGGGGGAGAGATAGAGGGGGAGGAGAGAGAGAGTATGAGGTATAGTATGGATAATGCAAGCATTTGGAATAAGAAGAGATGTGTTTATCTCAAGCCTGCTAACCTTTTAGATGTTTACAGGGAAAAATGCTGTTTTCTATTATGTAACATTAACCCTTTAGTATTTACATTACTCTATATATACTATTGTATTTTCATGGTAAAGGCTTTACCTCACATAATATCTCACATACCATTTACATTACTCTATATATACTATTGTATTTTCATGGTAAAGGCTTTACCTCACATAATATCTCACATACCATTTACATTACTCTATATATACTATTGTATTTTCATGGTAAAGGCTTTACCTCACATAATATCTCACATACCATTTACATTACTCTATATATACTATTGTATTTTCATGGTAAAGGCTTTACCTCAATTAATATCTCACATTGGCAGTATCGGTAGAGGGTCGGACACCATGCTAGGGTGGTGGATTGGCAGTATCGGTAGAGGGTCGGACACCATGCTAGGGTGGTGGATTGGCAGTATCGGTAGAGGGTCGGACACCATGCTAGGGTGGTGGATTGGCAGTATCGGTGGAGGGTCAGACGCCATGCTAGGGTGGTGGATTGGCAGTATCGGTGGAGGGTCAGACGCCATGCTAGGGTGGTGGATTGGCAGGATCGGTAGAGGGTCGGATGCCATGCTAGGGAGGTGGATTGGCAGTATCGGCAGAGGGTCAGACGCCATGCTAGGGCGGTGGATTGGCAGTATCGGTAGAGGGTCGGACACCATGCTAGGGTGGTGGATTGGTAGTATCGGTAGAGGGTCGGACGCCATGCTAGGGTGGTGGATTGGCAGTATCGGTAGAGGGTCGGACGCCATGCTAGGGCGGTGGATTGGCAGTATTGGTAGAGGGTCGGACACCATGCTAGGGAGGTGAATTGGTAGTATCGGTAGAGGGTTGGACGCCATGCTAGGGTGGTAGATTGGCAGTATCGGTAGAGGGTCGGACGCCATGCTAGGGAGGTGGGTTAGCAGTATCGGTAGAGGGTTGGACACCATGCTAGGGCGGTGGATTGGCAGTATCGGTAGAGGGTTGGACACCATGCTAGGGTGGTGGATTGGCAGTATCGGTAGAGGGTCGGACGCCATGCTAGGGTGGTGGATTGGCAGTATCGGTAGAGGGTCGGACGCCATGCTAGGGCGGTGGATTGGCAGTATTGGTAGAGGGTCGGACACCATGCTAGGGAGGTGAATTGGTAGTATCGGTAGAGGGTTGGACGCCATGCTAGGGTGGTAGATTGGCAGTATCGGTAGAGGGTCGGACGCCATGCTAGGGAGGTGGGTTAGCAGTATCGGTAGAGGGTTGGACACCATGCTAGGGTGGTGGATTGGCAGTATCGGTAGAGGGTTGGACACCATGCTAGGGCGGTGGATTGGCAGTATCGGTAGAGGGTTGGACACCATGCTAGGGCGGTGGATTGGCAGTATCGGTAGAGGGTCGGACACCATGCTAGGGCGGTGGATTGGCAGTATCGGTAGAGGGTCGGACACCATGCTAGGGCGGTGGATTGGCAGTATCGGTAGAGGGTCGGACACCATGCTAGGGCGGTGGATTGGCAGTATCGGTAGAGGGTCGGACGCCATGCTAGGGTGGTGGATTGGCAGAAGCGGCAAAAGCTTAAAACCGCAACTATTTCCATTGTACAAAACTGTTTTTAACTATAAACCTACCATTATAATTTTATGTAAAAACCGTTATGTTCTAAACACCAGTGTATACAGGGTGTCCTAACAAAAGAGCCACACCCTTTATTGCACCACATGTTCTGATAGTGGTGAAAAATGAACAATATTTTCTTCATTCCTTTACAGTTATAATTACTACTAACATTTTTATTTTCAAATCCCGCCGAGGTTGACTTTGCCTTTCACCCTTACGGGGTCGATAAAATAAAGTATCAGTAATACACTGGGGTAATTGCTGGCCTTGTGCCAAAAGTAGAAACAATTATATTAATTATTTTTTTCTTTGAAGAACAAGGTAATGTAGGCTTTGAGGAAAATTGGGTTGTGTGTGTGTGTATGTCACTGTGTGTGTAGTTGTGTGTGTATGTCACTGTGTGTGTGTGTAGTTGTGTATGTGTGTATGTCACTGTGTGTGTGTGTAGTTGTGTGTGTGTAGTTGTGTGTGTTTATGTCACTGTGTGTGTGTGTAGTTGTGTGTGTTTATGTCACTGTGTGTGTGTGTAGTTGTGTGTGTTTATGTCACTGTGTGTGTGTGTATGTCACTGTGTGTGTGTGTGTGTGTCACTGTGTGTATATCACTGTGTGCGTATCACTCTGTGCGTGTCACTGTGTGTGTGTGTCACTGTGTGCGTATCACTGTGTGTGTGTGTGTATGTCACTGTGTGTGTGTGTGTATGTCTCTGTGTGTGTATATCACTGTATGTGTGTGTGTATGTATGTATGTATGTCACTGTGTGTGTGTGACTGTACATGTGTGACTGTACATTGTGTATGTATGTCACTGAGTGTGTATGTGTTGTTATTGCTGCTGCTGTTTGTTTTACTGCTGCTGTTGCTGTTTGGTATTTTATGTTGCGGCTCGAACTGTTGTTGTTGCTGTTGCTCTGGTTGTCGTTGTTGTTGTTGTTGACACTGAAAATTAGTAGCAGCAATACTGAGAGTCTAACCCTGTGAAGGACTGGCATCTTATCCAGGGGGAAGTATTGTACCCTCAGATGCCAAAGAAACCAGGATAAGCACTGCACTGACTCGATGAAATCTTGAGCTTGAAATAAACTTTAGATTTTTGAAAATAGTAAATACCAAGAAGAAATAGAAGAGAGAAGAGAAACAAGAAGAACGCTTGTGTTAGTGAATGACTGAAGTGAAACAAGATTGAGACAAAGAGACTAGATAGCATCTATTCTGAAAGACTTTGTGACAGTTTCAGTGGATTTAAATCATGTTTTATCTCCAGCATCTTCACACTTATTTACCAATAACATAACCACAACTAAACAGGAAAACAAATGAAATACAAGCAACTACTTCCAAGACGTTTTACAATATTTTATATGTTTTTATATGTATATAGTATTATATATATATATATATATATATATATATATATATATATATATAATTGTTTCTACTTTTGGCACAAGGCCAGCAATTACCCGGTGCATTACTGGTACTTTATTTTATCAACCCCGTAAGGATGAAAGGCAAAGTTAACCTCGGCGGGATTTGAACTCAGAAATATATATATATATATATATAATGTGTTGTTTCCTTGAGCAAGACACTTTATTTCACATTGTTCCAGTTTACTCAGCTGTAGTAGAAATGAGATGATACGGACTGGGGTCCCTATCATTCCACTGCAAAGTGGTCGTGGATGTGCCATGGCGAAAAAGCACCCAGCCCACACTGTAAAGTGGTCGTGGAGGTGCCACGGAAAAAAAGCACCCAGCACTCACTGTAAATGAGGTTGGTGTTAGAAAGGGCATCCAGCTGTAGAAATCAAGCCAGAATCAGTTCCTGTCCCACCCTTGCAAGCAGGGAAAAGCGGACGTAAAATGATGATGATGATCATCATCATCATATACACACACACACACATAAATATACAAATATAATTGCAATATTTGCAACAGATAAAGTGAAAAACAGATAGAAGGAATCGATGAACAAAAGACAAGATTGGTAAAAAGACAACACAAATTGTTATTGTGTGTATATATATATATGTGTGTGTGTGTGTGTATATATATGTGTGTGTGTGTGTGTGTATATATATGTGTGTGTGTGTATATATGTGTGTGTGTGTGTGTGTGTGTGTGTGTGTGTGTGTGTGTGTGTGTGTGTGTGTGTGTGTGTGTGTGTGTGTGTGTGTGTGTGTATATATATATATATATATATATATATATATATATATATATATATATATATATATATATATATAATTGTTTCTACTTTTGGCACAAGGCCAGCAATTACCCAGTATATTACTGGTACTTTATTTTATCGAAAACCTTGGCGGGATTTGAACTCATACCATAAAGAGCTGTAACTCTTTGCTGCAAAGCATGGCGTCAGACCCTTTACCGATACTGCCAATCCACTGTGTATATATATATATATATATATGATTGTTTCTACTTTTGGCACAAAGCCAGCAACTAATCCAGTGTATTACTGGTACTTTATTTTATCGACCCCGCAAGGATGAAAGGCAAAGTTAACCTCGGCAGGATTTGAACTCAGTCCGTAAAGGGACGTAACTGTGCTGCAAAGCATGGCGTCCGACCCTCTACCTATACTGCCAATCCACTGTGCATATATATATAATTGTTTCTACGTTAGGCAGAAGGCCAGCAAATTACCCAGTGTATTACTGGTACTTTATTAATATATATATAATAATGTTTAATATGTAATATTGCTTCTCTGAGTGATATCTTATCTGTATATTTTATCCATTCATTGAGATGTCTAAGTATTAGAGACAAATAACCTTTAATTAATTTATATCTATATTGGCATTAAGGAGGGCATCCAGCCATAGAAACCAAGGCCAGAAACAGTTCTGTGTGAGCAAGACACGATCAGCTGACCCAACTTGCCTCAAAGGGACAACCCATCTAACCCATGCTAGCGTGGAAAAATGGACGTTAAACAATGATGATGAAGATATATATATATATATGGAGGCACATGGCTTAATGGTTAGAGCATTGGCTTTGCAATCGAAAGGTTGTGAGTTCAATTCTCAGACCAGGTGATGTGTTGTTTCCTTGAGCAAGACACTTTATTTCACATTGCTCCAGTTTACTCAGCTGTAGAAATGAGATGATAGAGACTGGGGTCCCTATCATTCCACTGCAAAGTGGATGTGGAGGCGCCACGGAAAAAACCACCCAGCACTCACTGTAAATGAGGTTGGTGTTAGGAAGGGTATCCAGCTGTAGAAATCAAGCCAGAATATCAGTTCTCGTCCCACCCTTGCAAGCAGGGAAAAGCGGACGTAAAATGATGATGATGATGATATAAAGAAACATACATATAATATTAAAAATATATATATATATATATATATATATATATATATATATATATATATATATATATATATATATATATATATATATATATATATATAATTCTATGTACTATACATGCACCTTTGACAAGTTGTAGTGCACCTGAGCACTTTACACAATAATTTCATTATTATTATTATTATTAAATATATATATATATTTATTAAAATAACAGATTAAAGTTTAAGCAAAGAATCGCTGCTTTCACCCTTAACGGGATCTTTGATAAAATAAAGTACCAGTAATATACTGGGTATTTGCTCTACGGTTCTTATATATCTGATATATATTTAGCCCTATCGAGCCCTCTTTGGATTTTAGTCTTCATGTTTATTATTACTACTATATATATATATATGGCCTTGTGTCTAAAGTAGAAACAATTACTATATATATATATATATATATATATAGTTCCTGTATGAGCAAGGCATGGTCAGCCGACCAGACACTGCCCACAACAGGACAACCCGTCTAACCCATGCTAGCCTGGAAGAACGGACGTAAAACGGTGATGATGATGATGATGATATATATATGCAAAAAGTAAACAGAAATAACAACACAAATGGCATATATATATACAGATACATACCCATGCTAGCGAGGAAAATATGGACGTTAAACGATGATGATGATATATATATAAATATATGTATGTGTGTGTGTGTATATCTATATATATATATATGTGTGTGTGTGTATATCTATATATATAGGTATTTGGTGCATATTTTGTCTTCTACAACATTTGGTCAACTATCCTCTAATGAGGTTCATTTTCGTATCTTTAGCTTCACTATTATTCCAAGAAATAAAAATAAAAAAGAAATGGAATATTCTAGAAAAATCTAAGATGGAATGTTCTTGTATTAAGTCAATACAGTTTTGAAGTTTTATTAAAAGAAATGTTTTTTCCTTGTGAACTACTAGCGGAAAGTCAGCTTTAATGAAGAATTTTATATTGAATTCAAACATGAGATTATAAACGAGAACTAGATTTAATTAACCCTTTCATTACCATATTTCAAATGGAAGATATTGTCTATGTGTTTCAATTAGTTTTGAAAATGTCTAAAATTAAAACTTGTTCTATGCATGGAGACTTCTTTCAATCTAAGCTTTAACCCTTTAGTATTCACATTACTCTATATATACTACTATATTTTCATGGTAAAGGCTTTACCTCACATAATATCTCACATAACATTTACATTACTCTTATATATACTATTATATTTTCAAGGTAAAGGCTTTACCTCACATAATATCTCACATAATATTTACAATACTCTATATATACTATTATATTTCCATGGTAAAGGCTTTACCTCACATAATATCTCACATAACATTCACATTACTCTATAGATACTATTATATTTTCATGGTAAAGGCTTTACCTCACATAATATCTCACATAACATTCACATTACTCTATATATACTATTATATTTTCATGGTAAAGGCTTTACCTCACATAATATCTCACATAACATTTACATTACTCTTATATATACTATTATATTTTCAAGGTAAAGGCTTTACCTCACATAATATCTCACATAATATTTACAATACTCTATATATACTATTATATTTTCATGGTAAAGGCTTTACCTCACATAATATCTCACATAACATTCACATTACTCTATAGATACTATTATATTTTCATGGTAAAGGCTTTACCTCACATAATATCTCTCATAACATTTACATTACTCTATATATACTATTATATGTTCATGGTAAAGGCTTTACCTCACATAATATCTCACATAACATTTACATTACTCGATATATACTATTATATTTTCATGGTAAAGGCTTTACCTCACATAATATCTCACATAACATTCACATTACTCTATATATACTTTTATATTTTCATGGTAAAGGCTTTACCTCACATAATATCTCACATAACATTTACATTACTCTATATATACTATTATATTTTCATGGTAAAGGCTTTACCTCACATAACATTCACATTACTCTATATATACTATTATATTTTCATGGTAAAGGCTTTACCTCACATAATATCGAATCTATGAGATTTTGAAAGTATTTATTTTGAGAACAATACCTTAACATCAGTTTGAGTGACCAGTTACAGCCAGTTTCAACAGAAAGAGGTAGAGAATTCTGACCGGTTTTGGCCGGTTTGAACACCAAAGGGTTAAATGGTTCTCTTCCTGCTTGCTCCCATAATTCCCAGAGTTCCATAGGCTTTGCTAAGGGAACAAGTTATGAACACTCAGCTATCAACCTATACTGGCATGCACCTGGTCGCACACTCCTCCCTGCAATAGTCCTCCACCAACTTTCAATCCTTTGCCATCTCTCCTCTTACCTCCATCGCAAGTAACATTTAGCTCCACTATTATAATTTATTATGCCAATGTCAACTTTACCTTTCCCGCTTACAGGGTCAATAAAATAGAGTACCAGTAATGTACTGAGGTTGATATAACCAACATTCCACCTCTGCTGACCTTCTGCCTAAATTAGAAACCAATATTTCTAATGTTCACATTACCAGCGCTGCTCTTCCTTCCTTCCTTCTTTCTTTCCTTCCTTCCTTTATTTCTTTTCTTTTTTACTGTCATTTCCTTCCCCTCTCTCTCCTTACCCCCCTCTCTTCCTATCATTTACAACCCCTCGCTCTCTCTCTCCTTACCCCCTCCCTTCCTATCATTTACACCCCCTCCCTCTCTCTCTCCTTACCCCCCATTCCTATGACCCCTCCCCCTCCCTCTCTCTCCTTACCCCCATTCCTATGATCCACACCCTCCCTCTCTCTCCTTACCCCCCATTCCTCTGATCCACACACCCCTCTCTCTCCTTACCCCCATTCATATTACGCCCCTCCCTCTCTCTCCTTACCCCCCTCCCTATGATCCACCACCACCACCCTCTATAACTCTGCAACAACTAACACCTGGCATTAGTTAATGGTTACTAGGCCAAAGCTATATTTCACTGTTGCCTGTTAGACTGACACACACACACACACACACTGACACACACACTGACACACACACTGACACACTGACACACACACAGACACACACACTGACACACACACTGACACACACACACACACAGACCCACACAGACACACACACAGACACACTGACACACACACTGACACACAGACACACACACTGACACACAGACACACACACTGACACACTGACACACACACACACACAGACACACACACTGACACACAGACACACACACTGACACACTGACACACACACTGACACACACACAGACACACTGACACACACTGACACACACACACACTGACACACACACAGACACACACACTGACACACACACAGACCCACACACTGACACACTGACACACACACACACTGACACACACACACACTGACACACACACACACTGACACACACACACAGACCCACACACACACACACAGACACACACACTGACACACACACTGACACACACACAGACACACACACTGACACACACACTGACACACTGACACACACACTGACACACACACTGACACACACACAGACACACACACTGACACACACACTGACACACACACAGACCCACACAGACACACACACTGACACACACACACAGACCCACACAGACACACACACTGACACACACACAGACACACACACACAGACACACACACTGACACACACAGACACACACACTGACACACAGACACACACACTGACACACACAGACCCACACAGACACACACACTGACACACACACAGACACACACACAGACACACACACTGACACACACACAGACACACACACTGACACACACAGACACACATTGACACACACACACAGACACACACACTGACACACAGACCCACACAGGTACACACACTGACACACACACTGACACACACACACACTGACACACACATTGACACACTGACACACACAGACACATACACACAGACCCACACAGACACACACTGACACACACATTGACACAGACACACACACTGACACACTGACACACACACAGACAGACACACACACAGACCCACACAGACTGACACACAGACCCACACAGACACACACACACAGACACACACAGAGACCCACACAGACACACACACACACACTCACACACACATACTGGCACACTGACACACACACACAGACCCACACACATACACACGAGCCATGTATCACACACACAGACATGGCACAAGTCGTGCACCACAGACACACACACAACTCCACCACCACTACCACCACCACATGCAAGCCATGGGCCACAGACAACCCCACTCCCACCACTCTACCCCACACGAACCACACGCTGTGTGCCGTGCCACACACATACACAACCCCACCAACACCACCACCGCCACATGGGCCACAAACATCCCCAAGCCAACCCACGCCTCACACACGATCCACACGCTGTGTGCCACACGCACACACAACTCCACCACCACCACCACACGCAAGCCACGTGCCACAAACACACCACCCCCACAAGAATCATAGGCTGTACACCACACACACACACACCAGCTACACCACCACCACACAAGTTATGTGCCACACATACAAGGATTTCAGAGATGGTAGGGAGAAGAACTTAGAATGAAAAAGACCAGGGATTTCAGAGAGGGTAGGGAGAAGAACTTAGTATGAAAAAGATTAAGGTTTAACCATGAAGACCAGGGATTTCACAGATAGTAGGGAGAAGAACTTGGTATGAAAAAGATTAAGGTTTAACCATGAAGACCAGGGATTTCAGAGATAGTAGGGGGAAGAACTTGGTATGAAAAAGATTAAGGTTTAACCATGAAGACCAGGGATTTCAGAGATAGTAGGGGGAAGAACTTGGTATGAAAAAGATTAAGGTTTAACCATGAAGACCAGGGATTTCAGAGATAGTAGGGGGAAGAACTTGGTATGAAAAAGATTAAGGTTTAACCATAAAGACCAGGGATTTCAGAGATAGTAGGGGGAAGAACTTGGTATGAAAAAGATTAAGGTTTAACCATAAAGACCAGGGATTTCAGAGATAGTAGGGGGAAGAACTTGGTATGAAAAAGATTAAGGTTTAACCATGAAGACCAGGGATTTCAGAGATAGTAGGGAGAAGAACTTAGGATTCCAGGCTAGAAATCTACAAGAAATAGTTTTAAAGAAATAGATATAATGGGTTGGCTATTAGAACCTCACAACAGAAGATAAAAGCTTTGAAAGTCTTTTAATGGAAGTAGGTATTATGGGGGAGGGGTGGGGCTCACACGTACCTTTCCTGTTAATAGTTATTTATTCTCTATATTCAGGTGATATTGGACAATAGAGAATGGCAAGATGGCTTTTATTGCTGCATGTATGTTTTTATTGGTTTCCATTATTTCATGCACACACACAAACACACAGACATACACACACATGTGCAAATACCAACACATACCACATACATTCATATAAACACAGCTCTAGGAATTAATCTAAATTTATAGGATGATTATTTGAAAATATGAAGAAGTACCAAAGTCTTATTTCAGTTTCACTCTTTTACTACCAATTTAGCCAAAAGCCAGCTCTGGTTCGATGGAGCAAAACCAGTAAATTTAAGGGTTTCCTGTTTAAATTGAAATTTTCCAATATCATTTGATCACCACCATATGTTAAGTTACTAAGTTAGTAATGAAATAATTATAAGCAGAAGGGATATTCAATTTCTTCGTAATTCAACAAATATAAATGTTTATAACTGATTCAGAGCACTCAACAGCTTTTCTGGAGTATAATATTCGATGCTATTAAATGTTATTAAATGTTATTTAATAACATTGAATAATGAAATAATTAGTAATTTTAATAAAAGCCTCAAAATTCTTCATTAACACTTTATATACCAACCCACTCTAAGCAGGCTCTAGTTCCATGAAACAAAATCACCCATTTGGAAGAGTTCTTTTTTAAATTAAAATCTTCCAACATTCAGTTGATATAAGAACCCTACATTAAGTTACTATCCTAGTAATGCAATTAATAACTTTTATAAATCCCTCAAAATTCTTCATTAATTAATTGAAATAGAGTATATTTCATTAGAAATACAGTTACAAGGGTATTAATTCTGGTCAGATTTCTGAAAGGGATTT